>CM044003.1:18847420-19119060 GCA_024085815.1 Flaveria linearis
CGGCGAGACGGCGGAGGCGGAGGCGAAGGAATTGGGATTATGGGAGTCGACGGTGGCGGGGGCGAAGGAGTTGTGGAAAGTAGCCGGAGACGGTGGTGTTGACGGTGGACATCTTGTCAAGAGACAGCTTGCTAAGGGAAAGAAAGGGTTGGTTGACATCGATGAACAAGAAATCTTGTTCAAGGGCCAGCAACTTGAAGATGAGACACTGATAAACGATATCTCAATTCGGAATTTTGGAGACATTAACGGCCTGCACGCGTATCAACCCTCATTTTCTTTTCATTCAAGCCATTAGCCATCGTTGTTTGCACTTAATTCGATCGTTCTCAACGCTCATCGTTGAATCTTGAATCCGTCAAATTCTCAAACAATACGTTCAAATTCACGTTTCCCCCAACTTAATCGCTGTATGGTCTCTTCATCGTAGTACTTCTGTGTTGATTGTTGCCCTAATTGAACTGATAAGAATCCCCTCATCTTCCATGTTTCATTTCACTGCAAACTCTGTAATTCTTGATCGATTAAGTGAATTTGTTAGGATTTCGATCTGTGAATAGGATGAAGGGAGAGAGTGAGTGTGTAAAGAGGAGAAGGGATAGAGTGAGTGTGTGTAAGTAACAATTTAAGTCTAAGGGTATTTTTATCTTTTTGCATACACTTAACAGAAAAGTTAGATGAGAGTTAGTGTCTTGGACTTGATTGTAACATATTTTAAACCACAGTGATTAAATCGGCGTTTTTAAACTATTGGATGAAAAGCGTTATAACCACCAAACCACCGGGACGAAAAGCGTAATTTACTCTTAATTTTATACTTTATTTTTTCTCATATAATAATGGACATATGTATTGTTTTATGCTTGAAAGATACTGCCATGCTCATGTAGTCTTGATCATGATTGATTGTGTGACATCTAGATTAGGTTTACACGTTATAATTAACTTTGTGATTTTTATTTTAAACTTTGTGATTAGAGATAATACTAGGAGTTTTGGCTGTGATTTGATAGTATTTGCTATGTACTACATTTTTTAGAACTTACGGGTGATAGATATTGCTTAAAACCTCCTACACATTGCTTGTTAGGTCTAGATTTCACGATAGCGTGTTTTGCCTTTCATTCGTTGTGTTAGTGTTTTTAAGGTATATAATTGGGTTTCTTTTATCATAAAGTTGGAGAATACAATCTAAAGATACTATGGTAGAAAACCTATGGGCGATAGACATTTTAATAAACTTATCTAGTGATTCACATGTGTCTTTTGTTTTCTTAGAGAGTAACAATATACCTAGTTAACTCTAGTACGTACTTTTAAAGATAGTCATAATACGAGTTATTGTCTTTGTGTCATTACATGTTAGTTGGATTCCTACCTAGGTAGTTCTTTCACATATTTAATCGTATTCAAGTTTTCAAGTTTGAATTATTAATTTGTTTATTTCAATCATCATGGTTAGATTAATTAAATTTAGTTAAATAGTTTATTTTGTTTATTAATAATTACTTAAAAATAATTAAAATAATTAGGGTAGAAGTCGATAGAGGTTTAGTAACGAAAGCTGTCAACATATCTGTAAGATTCGATATCCGGACTTACCTACTTTACGATATCACGATCGGTACACTTACCGTTTGTGTAAAGTTTAGTTGAAATTTTCTGATTTTAAAACTAATTGTTAAAAACTTTTTCTTAATAAAATAATATATATTTTCACACATCAATTGTTATCGCAATAGAGGGTTTGTGTCTTAACCAAAGAAATAAGGACATGGGTTTGTATTATTTCAAAGTAAATGAAGTTTTTCTCCGTATGCTATGGTTATAGTTTTTGCTTTAATTTGATTTTATTTGCCTGAAAGACATTGTAGTTTTCTTTTCCCTTTTTTTCCTTCATCTTCTTTACTTTTGTTTTTATTATGTTAAAATTGGAGTGATCTTACGAGGCTACCCTTACCACGTGAAAACTAATAAAGAAAATAAAAAACTACTCTCTTTCTATACTATCATTCTCTCCCACCAATCTAGAACACAACTACCAATGACGATCGTCTTTCTCAAATCTGGTTCATCTTCCTCAAATCTGGTTCATCTTCCTCAAATCTGGTTCATCTTCCTCAAATCCACCTCTCTCTAAAAATAATACAATCCCAATTATACCTAAAAATTTAAAACCTAAAACCTAAAAGTTTAAACCGATTATACAACTTGCAATAAATTGATCTTGTAACCAAAGAGTGCCAACGACAGACTACCGGTCACTATATTGGAGGATACATCACCAAAGTTATTTAAATATGAGATATTTATCGTGTTTTAGAAATTGCTACGTAGTTACACACACTATTAGTATATCAGATATGTTAATTTACTACCTGAGCCATTAACTATCACACGAATATATACCTATGCGATAAGAATCGGCAGCCTGGAAAACTACCCACTAACTCCCCCCCCCCCCCCCCCCCCCCCCCTCTTTTAAAAGAAGGTCACGCGTAACTATATTATTGAGCTCACAAACTTTCTACCCTTCGCACAAAATTTATATTCCGTATAAACATTATGTTATTTGACATTAGTTATACACAAAACCGTGTGGGGAGAGTGTTTTTGTACATAATTAAATCCCACTTTCCTTTGACACTACAAAGACCAAACAACAGTCGTACAGAACCATAGATTCATTGTATTATATTTTGTACACACTTCTTTTACAGATCATACATACACTGTCATACAAATTTAAATACTTTATCCCAATTATTATTATTCCTACTCTACAAGGGCATGTCCGTCTTTTCGCCCTTCAAACATGCATCACTATATTGTACCGTACAACACTCTCCCTACATAACATATATTCGAACCAAAAATAATTTAATTTCTGCAAATTGATCACCGAATATTATCTCCGGCGACCGGAGATCATCGACTCACGGCGGCGACCGGCGGTCGTCTTTCATATTGCGGAATGACACCGCTGGAGAACACGTCGGTGGCGGCGATAGGGGAGTGATTGTGGAGGAACTGGCGGACGATGGTGGTTCCCGGCGCCGTCACCACCTCCGACCACGCGTCGTCGGCGGAGCTTCCTGTGAGTTCGAACACTTTAGTGGCGTCAATCCGGTGAATCTTCCACCCTTTAACGTTAATCAGACGATGAATCTTTCTCAACTGCCGACATGCAAGTGTGCATGTGTTGATCTTCACTTCGTCAATGGCGGATGATAGCAATTTCAATCGGGTCTTCTCGTCGGAAGAAGACGAATATTCCGATCGGAAAAAGGAATCGAACTCCGGTACTCCGATAGCTCGTCGGATTCCGGTGGAGTAATCGGAGTTCATGGGGTTGTACAACTTCCGTACTTCTTCCACCATTCCTCCGGCGACCATCCGATCAACTCTATCGGAGACAAACCGGTGGAGCACCGGCATTGCGACGTCGACCCACAAGAAACACACATCATATCGTGATCGGAAAGTGTAGTTCCGATCATCGATCAGTGATTCGATGAAGGAGTTTGATCCTCCAGCGATGATGGGGAGTTTCCCTCTTCCGGCGATGGATTTCACGGCGAGTGACGACGTTCTGACGAAGTCTCCGGCGGTAAAGTCGTCGTCGGGATCGGCGATTCCGATGAGGTGGTGGGGAACGCCGGAGCACTCGTCGTCGGTGATCTTGTTGGTGGTGATGTCGAGCCCTTGGTAAACCTGCATTTTATCGGCGTTTATGACTTCGGCGCGGTGGCGCGTGGCGATGTCGACGGCGAGTCTTGATTTTCCGGCGCCGGTGACGCCCATAACCACCACAACTTTTTCCTTCTGCGGCCGTCGCCGGAGTAAAGATAGTTTGATGGGTATTTGCAGTAAAGACGCTTGAGCTTGTTTACACATCATCATTGTCACCGTCGTTTGTGGCGGCAGACGGCAGTGGACGACGGCGGTTGACGGTGGTGGTGAAGAGTGATTAGCCGGAAGATATTTGAATTGTTGAGGGTTTTATGGTTTTTGTGAGTGATGTGGAGGATAACACTTGTGTAGGGTTTATTTATAGTTGAAAGATGTTACTTTTGGACTTAAAGGTTGCAAAGATGAAGGTTCGTGAGGTGCATCTTGTGCATATTTTATGAATTGAAGTTGAGTTTGGTCTAGCTATAGTTTACTAGAAATATACTATATCTTCTAGTTTGAAAAGAATAATAAAATTGTTTGGGTGTTTTGGATTGTATAGGATTAACTTATTAATAAGAATTTAAGAGTAGGTTGAATATGAGAACAATATATATTTTATATACATTGGTAAGTCTTGTGGATTTTATAGAATTTTTTTTTAACTATACTTATTGGTTGTAACTTTAGTGATGATGAAAATATGAACAAAGTTGTTTATAGTTTGAAGTTTCTAAACGGTTAGGGTTGCTCAAATAGATTCATAGAGGTGACAAGCGTGACTTCGTTTTGAGAAGCTTGTAGGTTGATTTTGGGATACAAGAGGGCGTACCTGGTGCTGCAAAGAGCTCCCGCGTTTTCGTAGGGTCCAGGGAGGGTCCGTCCCATTTAAGGGAAGATGTACGCGGTCTTTCCCCCACATTTTTGTGGGGAGGCCGTTTCCACGGATCGAACCTGAGACTTTCGATCCCTTAGGAACAGTTTTTACCGCTGCGCCAAGGCCCGCCCTCTAGATTTTGGGATACAAGATTAATTATGTTTAATAAAAATATATTTTTTATTAGTATACAAGAGTCGCATATTAACATTAGTATATTATAGTCAACTTAAAACATGTTACTTTTTGTCAGGTAATTCTCAACCTGTTTAGTTATAGTCAACTTGAAACATGTTATTTTTTGTTACGGCAGACAATTCCCTACCTGTTTTGTGGCATGATTAATTATGTTTAATAAAAAATATATTTTTATTTTTTTACATTTTTTAAAATAATTAAAATTAGAAGATTAGACTCTATTATTTCACATTCATGGTTTACAAAAACATATAAAACATTATAGGCAAAATATTTAAGTAGTTAAACAAGTATTCTGCATGTTTGATACGTGACTTCTGCGCATCATCTCTAACCTGTTAAACATGATAAGACGTGTTTTTGTCACCCCTGCTTTTAGTCTACTTAATTAATAGAACACGTCATATGTACCACTTTTATTAATATTTTTAACTTAAAACGGGATCAAATAGTAAATAATAACCACAATCATTGCTTGTCAACACTACTTACTCGTTTTTAACAACGACGTCCATCATCACCATTAGCACCATCGCAGTCGCCATCACTACCTTCTACACTGCTCATCAAGCTATTCAACATGACCTTTTCAATAATTTCTTTCTCAAGTTGAGAGTCATGAATTTCTTCAATTCTTGCATGATATGTCTCCCTCAATTGTTGTTTTCTTATTTCACCCCAACAACTTGGGTTCTTCATTGGTGGATCAAACAATTAGGTAGTGTTCATTTCAAAGAATGGAATGAAATTTGAATTGGAAATGGAATTTGAATTGGAATTTAGAAAATCTTACTTAAATCTCATAATATGTTCGGTTGTTATAATTATGAATGGAATTGGAATTTAAAATTATAAAATGACATAATTACCCTTTTAATCAAACAAGTCTACATATTGACTCAAAATACAAAAATAAATGATGATAACCCCGACCCCAACCCCATCCACCATACTAAACCTTCCACCCCACCCCACCCCACCCCACCCCACCCCCCACCCCCCCCCACCCCACCCCACCCCCACCCCCACCCCCACCCCACCCCCCCCCACAACATCCATAAAGCTAAAACTATATAACAATAAACATGATTAAGTGATTAACAACAACAACAATTAGGGTTACTAACTTACTATACGCAACGCCACAATCACACAATGACACAAATCAAAACGAATCACCGTCATTCAACCCATCAATCCGAATGCGAATCGGAGAACGAATCACGAACTCCCAGATCGTAACAAAAAAACCCTCCGGCAGCGGCGGAACTCGCATTGGAACCGTAATACGACTCATCGTCATCATGATCGTAGTAATAATAATACGATTCAGGAGGAGAGGGAGGGAGACAGAAGAAGTTCCAAACGCAAAGCGCAAAACGACCTAACTGTTGAAGGGGGAAATAGATGACAAGATCTAGGAACTCTTGGCTGCTGATGCAGTCGGAGATGCAGGCGACCGACTGCCACACGTCGGCGGAGACGGTGGCGACGGTGGCCACTAGGACGGTGTTGAAGACCATCTGCGATTCTCATCTTCTCTAGGGTTTTTATTTCACAATAAGGTTATTATGGTAATTTGCCATGAATTCCTGATGTTTTTAAAACAATCCCCCAAGTTTGGAAGGATTTCAAATCCTCTAATTTGAAGGATTTGGAAGGATTTAAATTCAATTCCAATCCTTCTTTTGACGAAACAAACAACATAAGGAATGGAATCTACATTCCAATTCCATCAGAATTCCATTCCATTCCATGAAACGAACGCACCCTTAGGGTGGAAGTCACTCGAATAACTCCAAATAGGAGATTGTTCGAGTGCCATAGACAAGTTTGACAACCTATAGTTGTCACCTTTGTCAAACCGATGTTCATTATGCCAATAATTGCCCTAATGGCCTAATCTAACCATTTTTTCTCACTAAACTACATTTATCAATTCCAACTTGGCTCATGCTTTCCATGTAAATGTTATCAACCTTTATGCATACTGGTGTGTTGACTCCAGGGTAATTGCCTACATGACACTTTTTTAATAATGTGTTTTCTTCTATCCCCAGCTCACAATGCCGAATGTCAATTACTAAGGCATCTACGAACCGATGACCATGCCGACCTAACCACTCACATGACTTGCTAGTTCAACACTGTTTTCTACTTCCTTTTAGCAACCAATTTTGCCGCCTTTGGCTCATTTTCAACTTATGATCACTCAGTAATAAGCGTGTATCTTTAAAACCAGCCATATAACATTGTTCATCTTGTTACAAATGGGCTACATCGTGTTTTTTTTTTCCTTACTAAAGAGCATAAAGGTTTCAAATCAGCTTCTAAAATCCCCTATTGGCTTTAAATTATACATGAGATAATGAAGACTTACATCAAAATCACACTGGAGATCTTAATCCACAACCACACTCTTACACTATTGTGGGGTCCAAATGGGTTTTTCGCACTAAATTTCATTCCAATAGTTTAGCTAAAAGGGTGAAAACTCGTCCAGAGACATATGGCTTCACCCAATGCTAGGCTTGTATTATTCTCACATATTTAGCATCATTATCAATGCATCAATGCTATTACTCTTTGTAGTCTTATCACTATACTTCACAATAAATTAGCTATAAAGGATCTTGGCAAGTTTAGTTATTTTTGATCTTGAGATAACCTACACAAATAACGATTTCTTCCTTAGGCAAGCCAAGTATGCTCATGATGTTATTACTCGAGAAGGCTTAATACATTCAAAACTTATGGGCACCCTCTTGGCGCAAAGAACGTTTTTTAAGCACTTCCTTGATCCGACACTATATCCTTCGCTTGTGGGTACACTTCATATCTTGCCATTGCGTGACTATCTCTTCTATGGTAAATCAAGCTAATTAATTTATTTAGCTCCAACTATTTCCTTAGTTTTTTAGTTTGGTAAGCGTATTCTCAAGTATGTTGAAGGGCTCGGTACATTGAAATAATATGATCCACCTTCACGTTACTTCATTTATCTTAGTGGAAATCTCGTTTCATGGAGTGCTAAAACCCAGCAAAACTATGTCTGTGTCAAGTTATGAATCCGAATACCAAGCTATGACTAATACTGTTGTTGAGATTGTATGAATTATTGCTTTTCTCCATAAACTTCATGTTTTGTCTCCTGATCATCAAACACTTCTTTGTGAAAATTTTAATGCCATTGTAAATTACAACATTATATTACATATAAAAATTAATATAACATTTGTTAATCATTTAGTAATCAAATAATTAGTCAAAATTTTAAGGCTTGTTATATTCATAACAAAACAATATACTGAAAAAATTTATTAATTTCAAGCTGATAGTTTTTAATAAATCCGAAACACAACATAAATACCCAGGCTTCGAGTTTCTCTATCTAACCCGTTTGATTAAAGAGGGTTGTTGGGATTGTACTAAAATTAAACATATCGACTAATCAAACGAATTAAATTTATATGTTTTATAATTTCAATCCAACAACTCTTCTACAACAACCAACTCGTTTGCCTTGTTTACATAAATGGATTACATAACTTGTGTTTGTGTTACACTAATTTTTATGTGTTTATGTTAGAGTTGTTATTCTTGGCACAAATAAATGTAAAAAATTTGAAGTTTAATTTACTTTTATTAAACTCAACTATACTGATTTGAACCAAGATGGAAGAAATCTTTAAAAAAAAGTAAAAGAAGAACATAAAAAGATATTAGATGATACATCAACATGATCATCTTCTACAACACAAAAAATAAAAATCAAACTTTGAAACTCAAAAGAACTATTGTGAAGACTAAGAACTCTTACCAATTAACATTGTTTGCTTGTGAATTGTTTAACGTTCAACATAATACACACTAACTAGACTTCTAATGATAAAATACTTTCACTAGAATATAGTATATTATTGAGTTGTCATACTTTTAACAATTATGTTTTGATCCATTAATTTCAACCTAATAACACTTCAACCCAGGTATGTGGGACTAGACCATTTGGTAGAGGTTTTGCCTGTTAGAAAGAAGGTCCTGGGTTTAAACCCAGACATGACATAACTTGGTTTAATTTAGGAATAGGAGTATGATAGATTTGTCGTTCAGAAAAAAAAACACTTCAACCCGAACCCTTTAACCATAAAAAAGAGACATTTACACGTTTCCCTTTGCTAAAGTCATTAATTGCATATTTAACAAAGTGAAAAAATCAATTATATAATTTTCATTTCTAAAACATATATATAATATATATATTACATATTTACCCTTTTTTAATTATATACTGAATGTTATTCTACTTGTCTTTTCACTAAAGTATTTTAACATATTTCACTTATTAAGACTATCAATTATATATCTACTCAAGTTCAAGTCTTTTGTATAAATATAAACAACAATATTACATTTCATTTTAAACTTCTTTTCAAAATAACATAATCAATAATCAAAATTATCTATATACTACTATAAAGCAAAACTTTAGGACACAAGTGTAATTTTATAAAAAATAAATAAATTAAGGCATTTAATACAATTTCTTAAGCATTAGATACAAGTGTTCTATGCAATCATTTCTATTTTACCTCGCATTTAATAAACTTCTTCTAATTAATATATTAATTAATCCTTATTATTAATATATTATCTAATAGTATGAAATTATTTAGTTCATTATAGTATATATTATATTATTTATAATGAGTAAAATGTCATTTTCGTCTCTAACATTTCGTTGAATGTTTCATTTCAATCCAAAAACTCTTTCCTTTGTCATTTTAATTACTATAGTTTACCAAGTGTTGTCATTTTCATTCACTCCGCTAACTCCGTTAAGACCTCCGTTAAATGCGAGGAAATTATAGTATTTTTCAATACCCTAATTATCCAATTAAAAATAAATTAAACAATTAATATTTGCATAAAACTAATAGATACATGAAACGACTAGTGAGACCAGGTGTTTCGGTTTAAAAGCTTCAATTAACTTTAACCCATGTTGTTCAATTGAGCTCTGCTATGTGATTTTAAATAATCTTCACATTTTGTTTGAACGTATACAATTGTTCAATTGAGGTATGTTATTGTCACATTTTGTTTTATTGAGTTTTACTGAACAAACGTGACAGTAGCATACCTCAATCAAACAAAGTGTGACAACAACATACATCAATCCCACAACGATACACGTTCGAACAAAACGTGAAGGTTAAGTGAAATCACACAGCAGACCTCAATCAAATATCATGGGTTAAAGTTAATCTAAGCTTTTAAATTAAAGTGTCCTGTCTCACTAGTCGCTTCATATGTTTTTTAGTTTTAGTTTAATATTAATTGATTAACTTATTTTAATTGGATAATTAGGGTGTTACAAAATACTAAAATATCCTCATATTTAACGGTGATTTTAACGGTGTTAGTGGAGTTGATGAAAATGACAATATATGATAAACTACAGTGATTAAAATGACTAAAAATGTTTTTAAATTTAAATGGTAAATTTAATAGAACGTTAGAGTTGAAAAAGGCATTTTACTCATTTATAATATTTTAAATTAACATTTAAATTACTAGAAAATATTATGTTATTTGAATACTTACTATATAATTACTAAATACTTTATAATATATATATATATATATATATAATTATTAATACATTTATAATATTTAGTAATTAAATATATATATATATATATTATAATAATAATAATAATAATAGTAATAATAATAATAATAAAATTTATAAATAAGTATAAATTTATTTGAATATTTAACTATATAATAATGATGATAATAAAAATCTATATCTATATTATCTATACTATTATATAAAGTATTTTATGATAACACACTTGTAATTTTACCCAAAATTTAACAAACCTAATATAAGTTTTTAAACATAATGTACAAGTGTTATATATAATAAACCCTAATTTGCCCATATTTAATAAATTTCTTCTAATTAATACATTTTTTAATATACATTCACTTTAAGTATTATCTTATTTATATTATTTTTAAATTAATATTAAAATATATACATTTATTATTTATATTTTTATAACTTAATACTATTTTATTTAAGTATTATTTTGTTTAAACAGTTAAGTATATATTCACTAAATATTTACATATTTATAAAAATAATACCCATTTATATCAACGTTTAAGACAAGTAGGAAAAGAGACTCGATAACACCCGTCGTATTACTATATATAACAAATATAAAAAATTATAAATAGTGAATGTATAGGTTTTCTTAATATACCATAATATTTTTATTTTCTTCAAATTTATTAAAAAACATAATTTTTTATAATTTTACATTTAAACCTCTAATGAATATTTTAAACTAACCACAATACTTTCTCTCTTTTTTTTCAAATTGATACTTACTCATTTTTCTTTTTAGAATTGTATATTTAAGTCTCCGAGTAATGCCAAATTTATATTTAATCACCTAATTTTTTTGTTAAATTTTATATTTAAATCTTTGAGTTATGTCAAATTTTCTCTTAATCAATTTATAATAGAGCTCATTAATTATAGGGAAGTCATTATTTGCGTATTCACTAATTTTCTTATCTTTTTTGAGGTATTTCCTTCTTTATAATATTTTTCTGCTAACTTTTTTATCAACATTTTGCACGTAATATTTTCTTGGTGGTTAGTACTAACGTATAAATCATCATAGTTAATTATTGTAACTTTCCCTCCTGCATAGCTCGGGTCACACCCACTAGCATATCCAAATAAAAATATAATTGTTAAAAGTTTTGAACAATTTTAATAATAAAACATTAATATGTAAAAATCCCCTAGTAAAAACAAGGTAAAATAGTCATTGGATAACAATGTAATATATATGTTTTAGAGATAAGAAATATGTGATTGATTTTTTAGCTTGGAGAAATATGTAATTTACGGTTTTAAGAAGGGAAAATATGTAAAAATAAAAAGAAGTTGTATGTTTTAGTGACACATGTACATTAGACGATGTGTATTATGGGAATGTCTAAGGTTCAATCTTCAATCTTAGTAATTGTAATGTATATATAAAGTGTGTTTAAGAGTAGGATAAATTATCGTTTTAAAAGAAAAAAAACAATTTGAACACACAATTGTTGTGAAAGTTGTGACATATTTAATAAAGATCTTGCAAGCGTTATCAATAGATCTTGCAAGTTATAGATATCAAATAAAATCTAGTTAGGATAATAACAACCAACATGTATGTTGACATTTTATTTTAAGTTAAAATAATGTTGTTCCACCACGTCTCTTGTTGGACGATGTAATCCAATCCGTTTCTTAGATCCTACATCTCAATTACTACATGGTGCTCAACAAACTTAGATTTTGAACTTGTGTGTTTGGAAGCATCAAAACAAAGTATTGTTAAATTTCAACATGTCATCCCGCACGAGTGAATCAGTTCCTTCAAGTTCACCCCGCTTATAATTAAAAAGAATACACATATGAGCTTGTATCACCAAAAGGATAAAAAATGTAAAAGTAAGAGGGTCTGGTGTGACCTATTGAAACTGGTACTGGTTCAATCATGACTACGCCAACTTGACAACAGAGGTTCAAAAGCTTTTAACTGGACCGTTGGCGTTTGCGGGTTCTAGATTGGTTCTAATGGCGTTGTCTAAATGCGATAACATAAAATTATTTACATGCTTGAATCAGATCATGTAGGAACCGTTCATATAAAATAAAAATTCAAATAATTTTATTAATATACTCAATACAAATGAACATAAATAAATAATTATCAATCTCTTTTACAATGGTAAATTTACATATTTAGAAGAAACAGAAAAGTAAAAGTTGAGGATCGTGTTCAACACGGGGCCCTTAAAACAAATTCCGAGCCTCCCAAGAGAACTCGTTTTGTTTCTCAGGGTACAACAGCCGAAGCAGTTTATACAGTCAGGATTGATCTAGAACCCGAAATTATTTGTAGAAGAGAATCCAGAGAGATAGAGAACTTGTTTTGCTGCAGGTTTCGAGTTGTGTTGGTGTATTTTTCTTCTGAGCTACACTTAGTATTTGTAGTGGAATTCGAACCATAACAGCCACCCAGCCTTTAATCCGAAATCATAACTGCTTATTTAATTCGTCATTAATAGATGTCGGTTTCAGTCAACGTGTAACGGAAGCTGTGTGCGAAGTGCAAAGTGCGCCATCAAAGCGCCGCATTGCGCCCACATGCCCACGCCGTGCGCGCGCGCACGCATGTGCGAGTGCGAGTGCGAGTGCATGCGCGCGCGCATGTGCGAGTGCGAGTGCGAGTTAAGGGTGCTTCGCACCCTTCGCGAATCCACTTAGTGTAACACCTTAGGAAATAATAAAGACAAGTGGTTATAGAATATAAACCGTTTTATATTCTTTCTTTCCACCAATGTGGGACAACTTTCCACATTATTAATTCCTAATATCATTAACCATATTAATTTTCATTGAACACATTAATTATTGACTAAATATTAATAACAATATTAATATTATCAATAAATTTTCAACTGATCATTTTTATTGCATGCAAGGTGGAAACTAATTAGATTTATGTAAAGGTTACAACAATGATATATGAAACCAATAGAAAGTTTTAAAGCATATTATTAGGAAGAAAATAGTGAGTTTAGTGTTTTCGAAGGAATGTTTAAGTCAAAGGGTTTTCAACAACAGGTTTATCATCTATTCTGTTTATATCTTGTTAATATATTTTTGTTTAAATTTATTTCAATTTCGTAGATAGTTTGCCTTAGTTAGTTAGTTACATTTGCCTGATTCATTTTAAGCATTAGTTAGTTTATGATTCCTTAAGTTAGTGTATGTCCGACTCGTCTAGTCCTGAACTTGTTTCGCCTCTTTCGGAACCCAAACGACTTTTCCGACAAAGGTTACGCGAGAGAACACAACAAACAACAACAATCATCGAAGAAGACATCTCGAAAGATACACCATCCGAAGAATACATGGCTAACCAATACGAGGAAATGAAGATGACACACTATGCAACACCGTCAATCGATGGTTATGAGTCTAGTGTTGTCCAACCAGCAATAGCGGCCAACAATTTCTAGATTAAGTCGAGAAGGCTGAACAATTCCAAATCACACTGCCAAACTGAGAAGCAGCATCACAAGCTTTCGCGAAGACGATGATGAGTCATTGCACGCAGCATGGGAGAGATATAAAGGTCTCCTTCGGAGATGCCCACATCACGGACTTGATCTGTGGCTGCAGTGTCAAACTTTTTACGATGCAATCAGCGGAGCACACAAACAAGCTGTAGACCAAAGTGCGGGAGGAGATTTCGGAAGTGTCACGCCAACAGAGGCAAACCAAGCCCTAGAAAAAACAGCTAAGAAGAGCTTGCTTATAATCCCTTAAGAAACAAATCAGTTCTAAAGGCATTCATCAAGTAGACTCTGAACATTAATTGCAGCCCAATTAGAAGCCCTAACCAAACGATTCGAGCAATTGCAAGCCGAACTAAAGAAAACTCCAACATAATGCAACACATGCGGAAATTCACACAAGACCAACAAATGCTTGCAAGGCATTATGATGGTTGAAGATGTTGACTACGTAGGAGGCCCAAACAACTCATATAACAACAACTCAAATTGGAGGAGCAATTCGAATTACGAGAAGCTGGTAACAACCAATCAACATCTGGATTCAACCGAAGGCCACCTTACCAACAACAGAAACCACCATACCAAGGTCCAAGCAGTAGTAACTAAGATCGTGGAGCATCATCAATGGAAGATTTATTGCAACAATTGTTGTTAAGTACACAAGCCACAGATGAATACATTCGGAAATCTGATCGAAGAAATGGGGAGAGGTTCTAAAGAAACGAGGCTGACATCAAAAGCAACAAAGCATCATTACAAACCATTGAAAACCAAGTAGGTCAGATAGCACAATAACTATCTGCAAGACCTCAGGGTGCTTTACCTAATAACACTGTGACAAACCCTAAAGCTCAAGTCAAAGCTATCACCACAAGGAGTGGCAAAACCACTCAAAGTGATCCAGCTACATTACAACCCATATTTGAAGAAACTGAACTCGAAACTCCAAGTTTTGCAAGTGATCAGCAAAAGCAACCTATTGTTGTTGAAGAACCAGCCGAGAAATACATACCACCGCCACCCTATGTTCCACCACCCTATGTTCCACCACCTCCATATCCCGGTCCTTTGAGACAACAACGAATGGAGGCCCAATATGGCAAATTCCTGGGGTTGTTTAAGCAACTCCACATCAATCTGCCATTGGTGGAAGCCTTAGCCCAAATGCCAAATTATGCTAAGTTTTTAAAGGGTGTATTGTCAAACAAGAAGAAATTGGAAGAGTTATCAAACGTAGTTTTGAATGAGGAATGCTCAGCAGTTCTTCAAAATAAACTACCTCAAAAGATGACTGATCCAGGGAGTTTCACCATACCTTGCCTAATAGGAAATCTTTCTGTCAGCAACGCGTTAGCCGATTTAGGTGCTAGCATTAACCTTATGCCTTATGCGGTTTTCGAAAAGTTAAACTTAGGTGAACCTAGACCTACCCGTATGAGCATCCAATTAGCTGACCGTTCTGTTATCCGAGGGGCATCATTGAAATCTCCTAGTTAAAATCGACAAATTCGTGTTTCCCGTTGATTTTGTGATCCTTGATATGGATGAGGATAAGAATGTTCCTCTCATCCTAGGTCGACCTTTTTTAGCAACTGCTTGAGCCCTCATCGATGTTTGCACTGGCAAACTCATACTCCGAGTGGATGAGGAGGAGGTAATATTCAACATAGGACAATCCATGAAACATCCTCAACATCATGATGACTCACTCCATTATATTGATGTTTGCAACTCAATCATAAGCTGTCATCTGAAGAACACTCGTCAAATTGAAGCTTGCAACACTCAATTAATAGAAGTCCAAACCACTGAACCCATCTGTGAGAATCAAATCATTCCAGAACTAGAAGTTGATGAAACATCATCTTATCAAGAAGCATTTGAGATCATCGAACAAGAACTAGAACCTAAAGCCAAACCTTCTATTGAAGACCCTCTGGTTTTAGAACTCAAAGAACTTCCGTCTCATCTCGAATATGCTTTTCTTGAAAACACCTCTCAACTTCCTGTCATAATCTCATCCGCCTTGTCTAATGATGAGAAGAACAAGTTGCTTAATGTGCTGAAGGCACATAAACGAGCAATTGCATGGAAAATCATGGACATCAAGGGAATCAACCCATCCTTTTGCACTCATAAAATATTGATGGAAGAAAAATTCAAATCCATCATTCAACCTCAAAGACGTTTAAATCCACGCATGCAAGAGGTGGTGAAGAAAGAAGTAATCAAACTGCTAAATGCTGATTTGATTTACCCTATTTCTGATTCGCCTTAGGTCAGTCCCGTCCAAGTTGTTCCAAGAAATGAAGAATGACTATTGTAACTAACGAGAAGAATGAGCTCATTCCAACTCGTACATTTACAGGATGGAGAGTTTGCATCGACTATCGCAAACTCAATGACGCCACAAGGAAGGATCACTTCCCTCTGCCTTTCATCGATAAAATGCTCAAGAGACTATTTAGAAAAATTTTCTATTGTTTCCTTGATGGTTTCTTAAGGTATTTCCAAATTCCCATTGCTCCAGAAGATCAATCGAAAATGACATTCACTGGTCCATATGGGACTTTTGCCTATCGGCGAATGCCTTTTGGATTGTGTAATGCCCCTGCTACATTTCAAAGATGCATGGTAGCAATTTTTCACGACATGATCGAGCACTCAATGTAAGTTTTCATGGATGATTTCTCCGTCTTTGAAAACTCATTTGAATAATGTCTTGAAAACCTGGAAAAGATGCTGGTTAGATATGAAGATTCTAACCTTGTTTTGATTTGGGAAAAGTGCCACTTCATGGTTACTGAAGGAATAGTGTTAGGACATAAGATCTCTCGAGCAGGCCTCGAAGTTGATCAAGCCAAAGTCGACACTATTTCCAAACTTCCATATCCCACAACTGTGAAAGAAATTAGAAGCTTCCTAATTCATGCAAGATTCTATCGTCGTTTCATTAAAGACTACTTAAAAATCGCATTACCAATGACTCAACTTCTTGAGAAAGACGCACAATTCGTGTTTTCCAACGAATGAATTAGTGCATTCGATCTGTTAAAAGAGAGACCGGTCACTGCTCCAATTATGGTTTCCCTTGATTGGACGTTACCATTTGAACTCATGTGCGATGCAAGCGATTTTGGGGTAGGAGTCGTATTAGGACAAAGGAAAGACAAGCAATTCCACCCAATTCACTATGCGAGCAAAACCCTAAACGACGCTCAAGAAAACTACTCCACCACCGAGAAAGAACTTCTTATGGTAGTTTTTCCATTTGATAAATTTCGCTCATATCTGATCCTTTTAAAAACAATCATTTACACCGATCATGCAGCCCTTCGTTATCTGTTCAGCAAACAAGATGCCAAGCCGAGATTGATCCGGTGAATACTTCTTCAAGAATTCGACATTGAAATTCGTGACAAGAAGGGAGCAGAAAATCTAGCAGTCGATCATCTCTCGCATCTTTAAGATTCAAGCCCTTCACAAACCGAGGAATTCAAAATAAACGATAATTTTCCTCATGAATTCCTTATGAACATCCAATCCTCAATCGATGAGCATCCTTAGTTTGCTGATTTCGCGAACTACTTGGCAAGCGGGATCCTTCTAAAAGGAATGAATTATCAGCATAAGAAGAAATTATTTACTAACATTAAGCATTACTATTGGGAAGACCAGTATATATTCAGAATTGGTGCAGACCAACTCATTCGTAGATGCGTATATGGAGGTGAAGCAGAACAGATCCTAAGGCACTATCATGAAGGACCCACAGGAGGACACCATGGAGCAACCCTAACAGCCAAGAAGGTCTTCGACTCTGGATTCTATTTGCCCACAATCTTCAAGGATGCTCATAACATGGTACGCACTTGTGATGCATGTCAAAGAGCAACCAACATCTTGACACGGGATGAGATGCCTCAGAAACCCGTTCAAGTATGTGAGGTATTTGATGTATGGGGTATTGATTTCATGGGGCCATTTCCGGTGTCATTTGGTAATCGTTACATCTTGATAGCAGTCGATTATGTCTCAAAATAGGCTGAAGTTCAAGCCTTACCTATCAATAATGCACGAAACGTTGTCAGATTCCTTAAGAAATTATTCTCTCATTTTGGTACCCCCAAGGCTCTGATTAGTGATCGAGGAACCTATTTTTGTAACAACCAGCTCGAAAGAGCAATGGCTCGTTATGGAGTGAACCATCGCTTTATAACCGCTTATCATCCACAAGCGAATGGCAAACAGAAGTCACTAATCGAGGTATCAAACAAATCCTTGAGAAAAACGTAGGACAAAATCATAAGGATTGGTCTACTAAGCTAGATGATGCATTATGGGCTTTTCGAACAGCCTATAAGACTCCTATCGGCACAACACCGTTCAAACTCATTTATGGGAAGTCGTGTCATCTACCTGTGGAACTGGAACACAAAGCCTATTGGGCACTCAAAGCATCAAACCTAGACCAAGGCCTTACAGGAAAGAATCAGTTTCTACAAATCCATGAACTAGAGGAATTGAGAGAACAAGCATACGAAAACGCTAGGGTTTACAAGGAAAAGACAAGGAAATTCCACGACTCTCGTTTAAAGAACACTAAATGATTCATGTGGGAGAACATGTCTTATTGTATAACTCTCGTTTAAGTTTGTTTCCCAGAAAGCTGAAATCACGTTGGTCTGGACCATACACGATTAAAAACATGTTTGGTGCCATCAAAATTGACAACCACGACGGTTTAAGTTTCAAAGTGAATGGACATCGCTTAAAACCGTATAACGATGGACCAACGAAGATTTTCTCGGAGGAATTACACCTCCGCCCCGACGAAGACTAAGTGTGGGGAAGGGTCGCGCCGAAGACCCAAAACTGAAACACGACACCTGTACGTAGATTTTCTTTAATTTTTTTAAAAATTTTTGTAGGACTCACAAGCACAAGCACGGGGCTGTGCCCCACTGAACACGCCCTCGTGTCTCTGACAAAAAAATTTTACACGATCTCCGCTGACGACTCTGGAACGTTGCAGGTCGAATTTAAGACGGTTTTTGACAAACACGGGGCCGTGCCTAGCCAAGCACGCCCCCATGACCACCTTTCACGACCTGTGTATAAATACTACACTTGTTCCGAGCTTTCATCAAACTCACTACTTCTTAAACCTCCTGAAAAGATGAAAGAATCAAGTCACGGAAGCTCTAGTTGGAATCCTGCGAATAAACCGTGTTCTGAAACTCGGGAACCGACAACTCAAGAATTCTTCTTCAAGCTACACGAGCTGATTAAGCAATTGACTGAGATGAACCTCATTGCATCTCAACGCCTAGCTGAACTTATCCAAAAAGTTCAGGAAATGGGCGAGGAACTCATCTCTATCAATCGTCAGCTCGCGAAAGTTAGCAACCGCGCTTCACACTATCCCATCCCGAACCTTCCACACGAAATGTGTGGAGGCTTCTTATAGAAGCATTCTGTGATGTGTCATGTGCGCTAGTGCGCGTTAAGGAGTCTGGTTTTGCAGTTTCAGATTCCCGGCTTTTAACGTATTATGTAATCGTAGGAACTAGGAAAATGTAATTGTCACTTGGCTTGTCTTAGTGAATTCTAGGACTAATTTCGTAGCTTTTCTGATGATTTGGATGTGATAAAACTTAATCGGGTAAATTGCGTAACACACGAAACTGAAAAACGGAACAACAAACGACTGAAACCGAACTGCATAAGTGGAGCACGCCCCCGTGCTCGACAATGAATGACACCATCTGACTTTTTTTTTCAGCCTTTTGTCTTGTTCCTCATCAATTTTGTATGTTAAAAACCGAGCTCATTATCTGCAATGTTCGTATTCTCTTCTATTTTCACCATATTTTCATTTTTCTTTCAACTTTTCAAGAAGTTCTTTCAAGAGTATCGATCAAAGAGGTTAGTGTACTAATTCATATGATTGTAATGGTCATTTACATGCAGTTAGGTGATTAGGACTCTAAACTACTAAAATCCTAGCAATTATATGTAAAGACTTGTACTTAAACGTATTATGGAATGATGAATGCTTTAAACCTTCTTGTTCATGTTTCTTCTTGAAGTTGATTAGTGTTAATTAGTATGTTTAGTTAGTTATTAGTATGTTTTCTTTTATTGTTAACAAGACTATCTTCATAATTTATGGTGAAATCATTGTTAATCATGTTTAAGTTACAAGAATTCACAAGTAGTGCTAAACACTATATATATATTTTGAAGTATCTTGAATTATTAGCATGATTAAATTGATACATGTGTAAATTTTGGTTTTTCAAGCAAGAAAATGTTAAACCCATGTTTAATGAAAGTTTTACAATCAAAACCACACGTGCTCGAGTTGAAATTTCATACCTTAAAATGTTAACCGCACCCCCACATTTCAAGAGACACACCCCCATGTTTAACACATTTTTCTTAAAAATCAAACCTGTCAACTGTTTTTAAACGTAAGTTTCACAAAAAGGGCATCATGTCTCTTGAAAACCATTTTTGTCCCTAAAATAGGTGAACTATTCTAAAAATCTGTTGTATATTTTAACTGATTTATCAAAATTTCAAGATCACGAACCATCCATACTTACAATTTGGAGGAAACCGTGAAAGATGGTGTCGTGACCGGTTGCAAAGGCTCTTGCAAAGGGCTGAAAAGTCACATTTGCAAGCCGATGAGGAAACCTTGGCGGCTGTTGGACAACTCGAAAGATATAACAATTTATTGAGTATTCAGTGGAAGCACTTGTTTTCACAAAATAAACTTTCTGTTTATGAACTAACTCTTGAATTTTTAGCATCTTTCAGATTTAGCATGAAAGACTCCAACCCTTAGGATGATGAAGCAGTTAGATTCAGACTAGGTGGGCTTTGGCGGAAAACATCCATCGCTTTGTTTGGTGTCTATCTTGGAATATATACAGAACATGAGATGGAGAAGGAAGCAATCTCAGGAATGCCAGCTTACCACATATTTCCAGACGAGAAGAGTAGGGACGCAGAAAGTGGTGCCATAAGAAATACATTTTGGGAAAGGATTGGAACAGAGGTGTTCAACTCTAGTAAAACCAAGAGCAATCAGATTCGAGACCCGCTGCTGCGTTACATACATCGGTTGCTTAGCCATTCGATAACAACTCGTGGTCAAAGCGAGGGAGTTGTTAGCTTGAGGGACTTGTTTATTTTGTATCAGTTGCCATGCAACATTGGGTATTTGTTTTGTAATCCATTTACTAGGAATGCAACTGTAGGTGCTCCGACACCCATGTTTAGAGGAAGCTGGATCCTGAACTTGTACGAGAGCTATGGGTGTAACATGGAGGGGACCGAAGGAGTAATGCCAGGATTGTTGGACTTAAGCATTTGCATAAGCATGTACATGATAACAACTCTACCAAATGGGCAGCCAAGGTTCATGGATAGGAATGGATAAATCTAGGATCTGGTAGATCCCGAGGAAATCATCATGGACCTTGATATGCCAACACATCATGAAGAAGCCGGGGCTTCCAGCTCACATGCTGGAGAATTCCCGACCATGTTAGACCTTTATGAAGCAATCCAAACCACCAGTAACCACGTAAGGAGATCATTCGAATACGCGCAACAAGCCTTCAACCGAGTAAAAAATCTGCACTCCCGAGTGGATGACCTGAGCAATGATGTCACATACATCAGAAACCGAATGTATCATGAGTGGGGGATATCCCGCTATGAAGCCCTTGAAAAACCGCATCACTTTCAGGGCCCGGGCATATTTGTTTTGTGCCAATCTATCTTTTAATTCATGTCATTTTATTTTCATTTTGTGTGTTTAGGTTTTCAATGTTTTCAATAATTGGATGATATTTCAGGTGATACCGACGAGTCACACAAATTAAGGCATGAGTCGACTTCATCATTTTTAGGGGAGTATCTCGTTACCATTCCTAGTTTTATATTATTAATCACATTGGGAACAATGTGAATTTTAAGTGTGGGGATGGGGTTAACTGAGAGATGATACTTTGCTAAAAATATGTCCAAATTGAAAATTTTAAAAAAGAATCACTTAACCATTAATTTTTGTGACACAAAACCAAAAATTTAAACAAATTTTAATAAACCAAATTATAAATATACGTTTTCGGGAAATAAATAAGTAAATAAATGACATCCAAATAAAAATTGGAAATGTTTTTTTTTGTGATATCCTTAAAGGCAATAATCTAGTTAAAAATATGTAATCATGTAAGATGAAACATTTTTACCCAATTCCATCCATATGTGAGTTTATTTTTTAGCCTTAAACAGCTTTTGCAAATTTACTTTCATCCTGGATATAATTGAGGGTGCCTTATGATACGTGTGATTAGAACTTGCTTTGGGTATACATTTCAAGACCTTAATTAGTATTTTTTGCATAAAAATAAGTTAGGCATTAGGAAACCTTAACCATTCAAGCCCCAACCATTTTCTGTTAACATTCCTTACCCGAACGTCACCCTAGTTAGCCCCGTTGAGCTTAAACGTTTTCATTTTTGATCACCTGAACCACCAAGTCACTTAACCAAAAGCCTTTAATGAAACATGTTTTTCGTTAAAGACAGGTTTTTGGCTTATAAAAAAGGGGAGAAAAAGAAAAAGAAAAATTTGTTTGTTTGGAAGCGGTCTCTCTACCTATCTGGATAGAGGAAAGACTTGCCACCACCTACCCTCCCCAGACCCTACTCTTGAGTGGGATATACTGGGTTTGTTTGTTTGTTTGTTTGTTTAAAAAAGGGGAGAAAAGGAAAAAGAAAAATTTGGTCTTTTACCGGCAGACCTAAAAGAACTGGAATGCATTCTTTTGATTTTAATTTGCTTTGTTACCTCCATCACGCAAAACCGGGACTTCCCCCGGAAATCCGCGAATAAATTTTCAATCTCATGTACGACGCAAGAAAGAAATGGCGAAAAAAGGAACAGTTCCGTCATTTTGTGGAATTTCGAAAAGCGTTATAAAGAGACGGGCAAAAAGATACGAAAAGTGCCCGAACTGTGGAAATTGGTCACACAATGGAAAATGCAAAAAGAACCACACTGTCTCAATACGAATACACAGAACTGATCCGATTGGGTGTTATTAGGCTTCAAGCCGAACGATCGTTACGAAAGGATAGTTTTGTGTATCTTTGGGTGAAGGATGAAGTAAGGTTTCTGAAAGCAAAATATGGTCTTGACAATCTGACCTTAAACGAGTCCTCAAGTTAGCATATCCCTTCTAGCTTGAAGTATTGTATAGGAACCTTTTACTGCTTTAATTGTAGTTTATGTTAGAAAAATAAGCCAAGACTGTCGTCTTTACATTTAGTCACTTTTTCCAAATATTCCATACCCGAGCCCAAGCCAAGTTACAACCCATCAAAGATCTAATGATTTATGCAAGTAAATATCTAAGTAGGTGCCCTTAACAAGCATATGATTTCAGACGTACTCATACTAGGCTATTGAGCATATTAGTCATACTTAACCATAATTATGACTCTATATATTCAGCCGAGTGTGAGTGCATCTTGTGATAAGTGTGCAGTTTTACATGATTATAATCTTTACTAACTAATCTATTGCTTGCTAGGATATTATTCTATACATGCTTAAAATGATTACATTTGGATGAAATAACTTTTACTTGCATATTTCCCGAAAGATATTATATTTTGATTTATTTGGTTTTGGTGGAATTGTCATTTTTAAGTGATTTTTGCTTGAAGACAAGCAAAGTTCAAGTGTGGGGATATTTGATGTGCTCCAAATTATTAAAAACACTATTAAAAGCACATCAATTGTTCCTTAATATCTTCCTTAAAGTGATGATTATGTACTTAAAATTATTTAATTGTGTTTTCAGGTGTTGTAAAGGGAAAGATGGACAAAAGAAGCATATTTGACAAGAAATTAAAGAAATCCAAGCTTTCAATTCCAAGCATGGGGCCATGCCTTATTAAGCACGCCCCCATGCCTTGCCTGAAACACCCCCCGTGCTAAATTTGGCACACCCCCGTGTTTGGACATCTGACAGGACAAAAAGTATTGTCCCCTAAA
This sequence comes from Flaveria linearis, assembly GCA_024085815.1. Classification (NCBI taxonomy): domain Eukaryota; kingdom Viridiplantae; phylum Streptophyta; class Magnoliopsida; order Asterales; family Asteraceae; genus Flaveria; species Flaveria linearis. The sequence goes on from CM044003.1 coordinate 18,871,413, forward strand.
AGTGAACACGGGGTCGTGCCTCACCTCAAACACGGGGCCTTGCCCCATTTGTCACGGGGTCGTGCCTGACAAACTCTGCACGTACGAGCCGACCAACTTCTGTAAGCATTGTACTAACACGGGGTCGTGCCTTTTAGGCACCGGGCCGTGCTTAAACACTCCAGAAAGCCTATAAATAGAGGCCTAAGTTCAATATTTTGGGAAGCTTTTGGTGGGTGTTACTGTGCAGAATTCTCTCGGGAATCAAGTCTTGAAGACCATTTGGAGGCTCGGGGGGTGCATACAACACTTAGAAGAAGTTCAGGATTGTCTAAACATCATACATTATGGATCACCGGTTTGATTGTTCCATTTTACCGATGAATTCATATCTATCTTCTATGTTGTTTGTTGTTATATTCAAGCTCATCTTGAGCTAAACTCTTATTATCATTCTAATTGGATGAAACTTATGTAATTTGTGATGAACTAATAATGTGATATATATTGTGTTAATGTTATGGTGGTCTTGGGAAAACTTTTGATGGGTAGCACCTATATTTGAATAGGAAGTTATAAACTTATGATTTGTAATTATGATTGTCATACACGGTTGAAAAACGTATGATCAACTTTTATTCATAACAAATCTATGGCTAATTAACTAGAGATGGTTATTAGAAATTATATCATCTTAACTTTCTAATCATTTACAGGTTCCCTTTTATTAGTCTAAGAAATCTACAGTAATTGTTATGGTTTTCTAAAATTAATGGTATGTTGGAAAGGAACCTGATCAACTCTATTCTTACATTAAGTTATGTTTTCAAAAATCATATGTCGAAAAGGACACAAAAGATTTACCTACATTACTAAGGCTTTGACCTAAGCAGTAAATCTCAACCTGACGTGGTCTTAGTCATTACGGAGCGGATTGATGAGAAATCGCACCAGCTCATCTTTATAAATATTAACACAATTACTTTATTCGGTATCTTTAATCACACCACCACTTCATCACAGTTACATAAGTGTAATCTAATTAGGATGATAGCATTTATCCCCTGATTTTAAATTCAAAAGTTTCAACTTTGTTTTGCTTTATTTTTTTATTATTACTATTTATAAAACCCTAAAAAACCCTAATTTACATCAATGCCACTTATCATTTTCCTAAACGGAAATCAAATCTGATAGTCAATCATTAAGGTTGTTGAGTAGGCTTAGTGTGTCCACAGATTGATACTCGGTTCTTACCATCACTATATTACCTCACGATAGGTGCACTTGCCTTTTGTGTGTGTAATTAGTAGTAGTAATAACCATTTAAAACTTAATCTGTGCGAAAAATCTTTATCGAAATATATATACTTTCACACCGCATCAGTCACCATGATAAGCATGCATGTTCTACAACACAGAACTAGAAGTCATTCATTCTTTCACTATGTCAATTGTCAAATGTCAAGTACACCAATAATCCAAAAAAAGATGCATGGTGTATTCAATTAACAAACTTCAAAAACATAAACTCACCAGCTACTTCTTTCTCCTTGAATTGGCAGTTGGGGGTGACAGATTCATGTTGAGAATCAAGTATAGGTTGACTTTCGATAGTATCTTGCAGTGGTTTTTAAGAAAGTAATGTATCATTTTCAGGCCGACTTGAGTATATATGATGCTGATAACTAATTTTTCTCCTAGGGTATGAATATAATATTACACCATGAGAAATTACTAATCCATGTAATAGAACTTAAATATCCCAATTCAGTTAAAAAACTAAATAGTATATAAGTAATACCGTGGTATTTCAGGACGACGTTACCTAGCAGTAGTAGAAATTTTAGGCTCATTTGGGTCTTCACCTCTCTGCCTCTTCAATTCTTTAACGATGTCTGTTGAATGATTTTAAAATGTTATAGATTAGCAGTGTGATAGTGTCACATACTAACATCATTTAACATTGAATCACAAAGGCTAGTGGTGTCACATACTAACATCATTTAACATTGAATCACAAAGGCTAGTGAAAAATGATGTACTTTCAAACTTCTCATAGGCTGCAAAAAAAATCTTCATGGTCATGCAGCTTGTCCATTTGAAAAGTTGGTTCTAGGATTATAAAATGCTGGTTGTCAACAGTATAGCACATTAAACAAACACTAAATTTAACTAAATATATATATAGGGTTAATTGAAGTACTATGATATTATACTTGTTTTACTTATAATAGCAACATACTTTGAAAACTATCAGAAATATTAACATATTCTTTTCCTTGTTTTACTTATAATAAATCAGACCATATTCATGTTCTTTTTTGGCTACTATAAACAAGAACTAGTCCGCATCAAAGGGAAAGTACCTTTACAGAAAAGTTTACAATGTCTAACATTAGCAGCTTAGCTTCAAACGCAAGCTTGCAGTCTTTCATTTTTTTCCTAATTTTAATCAACCAACTTTAAACAATGTGTAAATACTATGAGAGAAAATAAGACCATACAGATGAGAAAATATTATCTTAGTTGAATAACAAAGAAATCAAGTTCTACCTTAGTTGAACAAGCAGTAACATCATAGCGAAACATGCCCCTCTCCATTCGATCCTCCCACTACAAACACAAAAACAAGAAACAAAACAATCTTTAGCTTAAAACCATAGTCGAATACGTAGCGCGATAAAACACTAGCTTTTGAATATTACCTCTCCAAGGAGAAGAGAATCCAAGAAAGCAAAAGGTGCACCCTTTTTCTCACTGGATTCAACCTTATTAGAATTTCAAAACGCATACAAAGGTAGCTTAGCCCTTGCATCAAATCAAACCCCATTAGCACAAACACACAAACAACAACAATTCACATAAAAATTGAAAATTCACAATAACATGAACGAAAAAGATTACAAGAAAGATACTAAAGCATTTTAACAAACACATGGTAGGCAACTTTCTCTCATGCAATTCCGACCACAACCACCGGTGACACCACCACCATCTTCCACCTCCTCCTTCTGGTAATTCGACACCACAGTATGAACCCTTTTGATCCTCAACATCTTCTTCAATCACGTACGAACAACAACCCCGATCTCGTACGTAACGTACGTAACGTATGTATAATCATAAACCCACAAAATTAACACACACCTACACTACAATCGGCACAAACAACGAGCAAAATCGAGGTAATATAGTGATGTAATAATATTTTAAAATGCGTGTCATCCTTTCTAAAAATATTTTAAAATACGACATATATTTTATGATACACGTAAATGCGCGTCATCTTTTTTAGCACGTCATCTTTTATGCGTCATCTATTAACAATTTTCTAATAGTGCTTAATTCTCAAGATAACTAGATGTATATATTAGAGACTTACGTAGAACATTGATGTGCATCAACTTCAATTAAAATTCTAAAACAATATTCTCCACAAGAAAAAATTCATTAGCATTTTATGTACGGGCAAAGAAGTAGTTCGAAGACGAAACTTAACAAACGCAAACATAAAAAAGATTAAAGGCGACACATAAAAGAGATTCAAAATTGTAAAGAAACATACCGAATATGAACTTTATCAAATGATTAATATATTTGTAACACCTTTTCAATGAGAAAGCTAACTCACTCTAACTATATTCGTAATCACCCGTTAAGCAATATTATTCAATAATCAAGGCATTATATTCATTAGAAGACACTTATGATTATTATAACTTTTAAATATTCAAACAAATGATCTCTAGAAAAAGAAGAGGACATATATAGTATGGTCAACTCCAAAGTGGACTAGTGAATTTGATAATTTAGAGCATGAGCTTCGATGCCTTTGTTAATGGGGTCTTTTATGATATCGTTTAATAATTAATCATTCAAAAGTTAATCATAATAAATTGCATTTTAATTTCAAACCATTCCACTTGTATACCAAGAATACGATTTGGGTTCTAAAGTGTTTCTTCATATTTTTAGTTCTTATTTTATAGCATTATTCTTTGTTAATTATTATTTCATGTGAAATCCACAGCTTTTATATAAAAAAAACCTTGGCAGGCAAGGAGCATGAGAGTATCTATACTTTCTATCAAATCAATGGAATTAAGAATTAGCATCGACACAACGACAAATTATATGTTATTAAACATTTTAAGATATTCGTGAAAACTTGAATTGCGTTGACAAAAATGTAGGTTTGGACGTTAATATTTTGACAAAAGATTCTCCTATGTTTTAAATTCGGATGTGTAGAGAATTTGGATTTCTAGATGATGAAACGAATGAATATAACTGAGAGTTGTGATTGCACTTTTGGATTGAAATTTTTTTGCGGGTTCGGTTCGAATGCAACAATCAGATTAAACTTATTACATACAATCAAGAACCGAGTATGTTTGTGTGTGTGAAATCGAGAACCAGAAGAATAGAAGAAGAGACTAAAGAAGAATCAAATAGTTATGTTTGGGTTGGGGCAATGTCGTTTGGTAGTTTTCATTTAAGTTAAAATACGCCTAAAAATTGTGTCATTTTCACCCCAAATGTCACACCGTCGCTTATAGCGGAAACACGAGGATGCGACGGACGGGATCGTCATAACACATGGTATAATTACAGAGACATAATATATGCAAAGTTCCTCGTGTCATGACGTCGCCCGACACAATGGTGACTTGTGTCGTGGTTAGTCAGTTCCACGACTAACATAGTCTATTAATTCAAGAATTTAACTTATACATTGTTTATAAATGAAAACAAACGATGTACAATACTAATGCAAAACTATTAAAATCCTGAGGGTCTCTGCTAAGGCATCATTTCTAGCTATCCTCTTTGATTATGTTCACCTGAAAAGATATGCTCAAAAATGTCAACACATAATGTTGGTGAGTCTCGCAGGTTTAAATTGAAAACATGTAATTGATGCTGTATAGAATTTGATGTGGAATCATACTGCAAGCACAAACCACATAACATGTGTTTTAGACAACCAAACCTAATGACGTTATGCATATAAATTAGCCGGAATATATTCACCCTTGGCCTGATTGCTGGCAGCTGTGTTGGTAACTCGCAAGTTAACCAATCGTCGAAGGTGGGGGTGTCAACCCAGTAGTACTACCAATACCTAATCGTTGGTTCCCAAACCCGGGAATTAATGGTTGTAAGAATCCATAGAATAACACCATGTATGCATGCAAAACAGTATCACGTTGATTCCAAGTATGAAAATAGAATATATGATGTACAGCATTAAAAACGGGTGAGCATACTTTTCCCCCATTAATTGAAAACATTGAAAATTGTATAAGCATAAAAAGGGGCCACGAAACTCACCTTGAATTGATGTAATGCACAAAGGATTCACAGAATTAAGCAATGCACGATCAAACACGTTCAATACCTATTATTGATTATAACTAAGCCTTTAAAACATATTCAGCGCGAATAGATATGTTTGATTGAATTCGAGTCGGTTCGATTTGACGCCCACGATTAGTTATATTTATTTGAGTGGAATTATAAATTTAGTGATTTATATATTTAAGTTTCATTAATTTAACTATATTTTATAAGAATTAACTTACAATTATATTCGTAAATAGTTTGTGAAATTATATGTTGTGTAATTTCTATGATTTTCCATGATTAATTTATAATTAATTACGATATAATACCTATTTTTATAAAAATGATTATTTATAATATTTATAAATAATATTTTATAAAGATTTTTAAGGTTTTTAAATGAAATAAATTTGTAGAAAATAATTTTGTGAGATTTAAAATAAAGGAAGTTTATAAAATTTATTTTATAATTTTTAGGAATTTTTGTAGAACTTTTAGAAGCTCAAAAGGCTTTTAAAAAATAAATGCAGTGGCCCGGGGTCGAACCCGGGACCTCTCGGATGGGGTGGAGCGCAGGAGCCGGTGGAACAAAGGCCTAAGCTGCGCTAAAACCCGGTTTGATTTCTTTTTAAACACGGTTTGCCCAGTTTCCCCAAATTCATATAAACCCTAATTCGATTTTACCAAAATTGAACTCGAATTCGATACTGATTACTGAAATAAACATGGGGCTTTGATTCCCCATGTGTAAACGAGTATGTTAGAGTGTTTAATTACCTGTTTCTGTTTCGATTTGATGATGGAACAGATAACAACAGGCCGCGGTATAACCCAAAATCGAATGTTGATCAAACGATGATGGAAATCAAATTGCTTGTACTGAGAGCTTCGAATTAGGCTTATAATCAAAAGCCCTATGTTAATTGCAGAATATAAGGCTCGGAGAGTGGGGTTCAATTGGTTGCAGGTCGAGGATGAAGTTGATGATCGAATTCAGTGTGCGTGTGTGTTTTGTTTGCAATTAGAAGCTGCATTCGATTTATTGATTGATAAGGTTCGAGTTGATTGGATTATTTTGATTAAAGTGGTGTGTGAGTGGGTGTTTTAGCCGTTGAATGGTCGAAAGATAAAGTGGAAAGATTAGAGCCGTTAATTTACCGTTTACAATGCGTTTTAGGACTGCCTAGGGTTCGAATCTTTCCCATGAAACGGTTCTATGTAATTTGAGCTACAAAAATTGAGTTTTTACGCGGTTTTGGTGGTCGCCGGAGTGTTGCCGGACTTCGGCCGGAACAGTGCTGGCCGGAAACACGGGGTTTTGGGCGGGGGGTTGGTTTTGAAAATTAAAAGTTTCACAAATGGTCCCTGGGGTTTAAGCTATTTATTATTTTATGTTGTAACTTATTTTTATAGTTTCAAAAATGACAGAATGCCCCCTGGACTTTATTTATTATTGTTATTATTATTATTATTATTATCATTATTGTTATTATTATTATTATTACTATTATTATTATTATTTTTGTTATTATAATTAACACAAACGTGTGTACGGGAAATTCAACTAAAACGAAAATAATAAGTAGTTAATACACACGAAACGAGTACACGATGATAATTTGGTTAACACGATAAATAGACTATGAACATATGTGAGGATTGTTAATACACACATTGAGTTAACGAGCTTAGTGTGAATTGACAGACTACCGTTGACAGATGCTACACAACATCACATTCACCACATGATCTTCAACAAGAAGAATCTTAGGTTTCCTTTCTGATTTGGGAATATCTTGAATGTTTCTGAAACTTTGTTCATTAAATCCATCTGTATCATCTGAACTGTCACACTAATGTGACAGTAACCCACCATGTTCTTTGCTTGATATTGTGAGGTGTCACACCAAATTTCACATATGAAATTTTAGGAAAATCATTTTTAACGAAGCCATTTTTGACCCTATCCAAGGGCGCTACCCCTGGACACCTAACAAGGGGGCGTTGCCCCTTTGCAACCCTCATTGCTTAGGGGCTTCGCCTCAAAGAACCTATGAGGTTCTAACACCGAAGATCACAATAAACTCAAACAAGCGTGCATATCACACCTCCTGACTTATTTAATAAATATTATAATCATATTGATCAAAACCGTCTATCCAAATACATTAAATATGTAACATGCCGTTGCTTAAACTTGTTTTCCTTATAAAACACATTCAACTTAATTTTAGTTTATGATATGCAATTAAAAGTTATTAGATGTTAGAACCTAAATGTGAGTAAATAGTATTGTAAATATGATCATCAAAAGAGAATGCCACGACCTTGTGTGTGAGTGTGTAAAGCAAATGTGTGGAACAACACAAGGGAGAAACCGATAATTTAACCAAATTGAAGCTAAAATCGTAATCATTAGATGTTGGCTAACCATCATTTGTGAGTGGAATCTTTAATCATCCTTTGGCAATACATTTTAAGCCCTAATACTCTAATTTGATTAACACTAGTAATTTTGCGAGTATTGGTTGAAATTATAGAAATTTGTATTTTAAATGTTGAATATTTACATGCAGTATCTTTGATGATTAGAAAACATTAGAACTCATTTATCTTAGTATTTCTTTGAAATCAAGGAATTGGGTTTTCGCCTCAATACACTTTGTGCCGACTTAAAATTAAAGGTGTGCATGAAACCAAAATAATTGAACCATAAACAGAATAACCGATGCAACCGAACTACAAAGACTGAATCTAAATAAAAACCAACAGTTTGGGTTGGAAGTTTTTTCAAAAATTGAATTTTCGGTTTTAAGTTTGGTTTTGATGTAAGCAAAAACCAGAAAAACCGAACCGAATCATATTACGACCAATCCCAACCAAACCCATAACCGATCGAAATAAAAACCAAATCAAAACCGACTAAAGTGCCTACATATAATATTATATTAATAATGTTTTAGAAATATTATATCTATACTACTATATAAAGTAAAATCTTGGGACATAATTGTATTTTAAAAAAATTAAGACACCTAATACAACTTCTTAAACATCTCTTTACTCTAATAAAATGGTAAATATGACAGACACGTGTCAGCACCAAATTTCTCCTCACCAAATTTTTTTGCTTCCCATTCACATTAAATAATCACATTAGTTACTAATAATATTTTTAATTCTTTTTTAGATTTAAAGCGTTTTTAATAATTAAGAAAAATATAATTTATTAAGGTTATTTCCAAAGAAATAAACTTTTATAAAATAAGAAATTTTATAAACATTAAATATTTTAAAATTTATGTTTCTAAAAAGTATTTTTTTCATAAACAAAGAGGTCTAAAATTAGAAGTTATAATAAGAAAAGCTTTATAAATGAATATTATTTATTATATTATTTATAATACTTTAAATTAATGTTTTAGTTTATGATATTATTTATTATTTAGCAATTACAAAAGATGACTAAAATTCACTACAATATATATTATAATATTTATAATACTTTAAATTAACGTATCTATTTATTAATAACTATTATTTTATTTAAATACTTAACTATATAATTACTAAATACTTTTGTATATTTAACTTTATAAACATAAAATAGTTCTATCATATGATGAAATAATAATCTATATCTATATTATCTATATCTATATAATTATATAAAGGATTTGATGAGCAAACACTTGTAATTTTACTCAAAATTTAAAAACACCTAATATAATTTTTAAACATAAAGTACAAGTGTTATTTATAATAGTTTCTAATTTGTTCATATTTAATAAATTTCTTTCAATTAATACATTATTTAATATATATTTGTTTTAGGTATTATCCTATTTATAATATTTAAAATTAACATTAAAATATATATTTTTATTATTTGTATTTTTATAACTTAATACTATTTGATTTAAGTAAAAACTTAAGTATATAATCACTAAATATTTACATAGTTATAATAATAATAACTGAATATATCAATGTTTAACGCAGGTTGAAAAAAAGGCTCAATAACACCCGTCATGTCATTATATATAACAAATAGAAAAGATTATGAGTAGTGAACGTGTAAGTTTTTTTAATGCTACCACAATAAATTTTTTTCTTCAAACTAATAAACACACTTTGTTTTTTTTACACATTTACATTTAATGTAAGGATTTTTGAAATTAACCACAACACTTTCTCTTTCTTTGTTTTTTTCCTAAATTGATAACTACTCATTTTTTCTATTTTAAAATTTTATATTTACGTATTCGAGTTAAGTCAAATTTATATTTAATCACCTGATTTTTTTAAAATTTTATATTTAAACATTTGAATTATATAAAATTATATGTAATCGCCTGAATTTTTTTAAGTTTTATATTTAAACCTTCAAGTTATGTCAATCTTCTTTTAATCAATTTATAATAGAGATCCTTTCGCACGTAATATTTTTTCAAGTGGTTAGTACTAACGTATAAATTATCAGAATTAAATCTTTTATCTTTTATAACTCCTACTGCAAAAAGTGGGTCACACCCAATAGTATTTTATTATACATCATGGATTGTAATTTTTTCAAATGTCAAGTAATCTATATGAATACACACACACACAAATATATACATATATATATTACTTTTTAAAATTAATAATATACCAATTTTAAAAACCGGAGCGAAAACTACTGAAGTAAAAATGCGAAACGTAAGTGAAAACCGAAAAAATCAAAACCAAATGGTTTTGAAAACCAATAACCAAAAATTGGTTTTAGCATTCGGTTTTTGGCCAAAACCGGATCAAACCGACCCATGCACACGCTAACTAAAAATTGAAATTGATAATAGCTATGGGATCTAAAACCATTAGGGTTGAGGCAAAGCCTCTAAAACATAGTTTATGGGGTGATCTCGTTTTATATCCTAAAAGCGCAGTATATATGTAGTGTACTTTAGAAGCATGAGTATAATAGATTTTGTTTAAAAAAACTTGTGGGATTTAAAGGCATACAAACATCATAAATAAGATTATAAGGCTATGGGTATACTTTTACTATCTTTCACTTTGACATAGACATCACATCCTTCACATTTTTCACTCAACTCACTCGCTAAACAAAGAAAATAATCTCAGGTTTTCATTTTATGTGGCCGCCGTCTCACCCATTTTTTTTCTATTAATACATTTTATATGTATTACATTTTGAAATGAGTTGAATAGTACTTGATCCTTATTGGTTCAAGTGTGTTTGCAAGCGTCCTTCCCATTTCATTACACGTTTATCAGATTGACGGATCTTGTTAGTTTTTTTGTATGTTCAGATGGTGAGTGGTGGTGAACAATATCATTTGATGGAGGCAATAAAATGTATAAAACTAATTTATCATATATTTGTTTGACGTGGCTTGAATGGATATTCAAAGTCTTGAGATGTTACAATATTTTTAATCAAGTGGTTTAAAACTTTAAGTAACGGTTAAAAGTTGTTTAGATTACCAATCCAATTTAGTCTAACGTTTTAAAAAATAAAAATAAATAAACTAGTTGTTTGAATTGCATTTGAAAGTCGATCTCTATTAATGGTTTGAATGATTTTAAATTTATATTTTGTTTTTTGTCAAGTCATGTTGATTTGTGCAATTTAAAGAGGACCGAAGTCTTGAGTCTCAACAATGGTTTTGAATGATGGTTTAAATTTTAAAATTGTTTTGAATTCTAGTCATGAAATATTGGAATAAGCTAGTGAACGGGAATTAAGTCTCAAGTTTCAACAATGGTTTTCTTTAGTACTATTTTTATTAGTATTAGTATTAATAGTATTACTATTTTTATTTTTATTTTCTATCTGTCAAAATTAGTAAATCCAAATATTAATCAACCCAAAACAAAACGTTTACACCGAAAGAATTCTAAACAAGAACTTAAACAAAACAAAAGAAAGACTCAAAACCAGAACAAGACAAACAAAGTGAATAAGATACAGTAAACCCTAAAACACAAACGAAGAAAAAGATTTAGAGCAAACCGACGGAAGCAAGCTTCTAATGATGATCTGGTTCTCAACATGAGATAAGAGATAAAACTCTTAGATCTGAACTATACTAAACTACAGGATCATCAATATGATGACCTGTGTGACATTATAAAGTGTAGAACAACTGATCTTCAACCCCTTTGGCTTGACTATCAGTGAAGAAGATGAAGGATGAGACAGACGAACTTGATGAACGTAGGGTTTTCTCATCTTTTCCTTCTGAACACACACTATCTCTTTTAAACACTCCAGCGATCCAGCAACCCGATCCAGCAACCCGATCCAGCAGCACCCAGCGACCCGATCCACGACCCGCGTGTCTGCATAATAAAAAGAAAAAAGAAGTAAAAAGGAAAAGACTCTTATTTATTATTATTTGGATTATTAAATTGTACATATATTTAGAATTTTAACACCCCCGCTCAATTTGATAATCCAAAAAGGTTTACCATTTTTAACTCGTTAACTAAGAATTTATGTTGATGAGGTAAAAGACCCTTTGTAAAAACATATGCGAGTTGAAACTCAGACCTAGCAGGGACAGTCTTAATGACTCCTGCTGAAAATTTTTCCCTTAAGAAAAACAAGTCAATTTCAAAATGTTTCGTCCAATCGTGGAACACCAGATTTGCTGCTATTGAAACAACAGCCTTACCGATAAAGCTACTGGAATGCGAAGTTCTTGAAGAATATTCAACAACCACAGGATTTCACATGTGGCTGCACACATAGCTCTGTACTTAGCCTCAGTAGACGATCGTGAGACCGTAGCTTGTTTTTTTGCTTTTCCAAGAGACTATATTGCCTCCAATAAACACGCAAAAACATGTGACAGACCGACGGGAGTCGAGACACTTCCCCCAATCGGAGTCAGCATACGCTTTGAGGTCCAAATTGGATGATTTTTCAATCAGAATGCTAGATTCAGAAGAACCCTTAAGATACCTTAGTAACCTAAGAGTTATGCTTAGATGAGACTTAGTAGGTTTATGCATATATCAACTTAGAAAATGCACAGCATATGTAACATCAGGTCGTGTACGAGAAAGATTGATTAACTTTCCAACTAGTTGTTGATATGCTGAAATATTTTCCAGGACAGCCTCATCACGCTTACAAAAAATTTACAACAGCATAATGAGGTTCAATTGGTGTACTAACTGGCTTACAGTCGCTTAAACCAAATTCAACAAGAAGATCCATACAATACTTCCTTTGATTTAAAGACAAACCTTTATCAGTTTCAACAATTTAATTCCGAGAAAATATTTTAGTTTCCTCAAATCTTTAATAAAAAATTTACTCTTTAAGAAAGATTTTGTCTTGTTAATTTCATCTAACGAATTCCCAGTGACCACAATGTCATCAACATATACCAAAAGAATGACACATATATCTCCATTAAACTTCATGAACAAAGAGTTTTTTGCATGTTTATAGTGAGCGAAACAAAACACCCATAGTTGTATTTAAACCTCGCAATGTTTGCAATAAAAAAATGGATCAAAAGAAACCAAATACAGTGATTATTAAGACAGGTGAGGAAGAGCTAGCAGCTGCACATAAGCAAGACATATCTAACTAACTCCAGAAAGAACTTAATACATTATACTTTTAATAGAAAATGTACCTTTGAAGAAAGAACAATTTTACACATCAAAAGTCAATGTAATACCAATTAAAGCTTGACTAAAGCAAATCAAACAAACAAAAGAAATGTGTGACAAAATAGATGATGCAACAAAGAACGGGAAACCCAATGAGTCAAAAACACAAGACAACTCCTAAGAATGAAACCTTGACGAATGCTTCTACAACATGTTCAAAAAAAATTTATTCAAAATATGATAACAGAAACACCAGCAAGATTCAATATGACATTAGCTAGTGAAGCGTAACAAGAGCCTTTTGTATACACAAAAATATATAAGACTTTGTAAAAGAAAAGGCTTCAAATTGAATAGGGACTTTGAATATACATTCAAAGGAAAGAAATCAGAAGACCAAATTCCGATAAGATAGACAGAAACCAAATTATGATATAATGAACTATAACATAATTATGGGAAAAAGAGACAAATCAGAAAATTATTCTGATCAACAATGAATCATAAAATTCAATAACCAAATGAGAAGGACAAGTCTAAAAACCAATTTTCACAACTTTTAGAACTTGCAAATACAATATAGAATATGTCAAAAGACATATATCAACTTCCTGCAACAACAAGAAGGAAAGAAATCAGAAACATATCTGATAAACAGAGAAAAGCCACACAGCTTTAAGAACTCAGAACCATGTCTGAAGATAGAATTTGTGAAGAACTTAAAGACTAATTTGACTTGCTCAAAACTTTTACAACTTTACAAGAGAAATATCTAAGAAGTACTTGTAAAGAACATAAAGACTAATTGAACCAAGCAAAAACTTTTACAACTTCACAAAGATAACGAATCATAAGATTCAAGAAACTAGACTGGTATCGATAAGAATATCATATGCTATACCAAACTAGAAAAACGCAGCCATTAAAGAATTCTGAGTGAACACAAAATCACATGATTTGCAATCAGAAAATAACACATCTCACACAAGAGAAGACATACAAGGCTGAAAGAAATATTCAAGAACAATCTTGACAATACAACTGGTTAAAGTTACATGTACCACACATTTCAACTAACCAGAAACAAGATTACACACAGTAAGAGATACAGGTCAAAAAATATAATAAAACCAAACACACATATAAGGTTTTCATGATACAAAATAAAACCCATCAAGACATTATCATAGTCGAAAGACTTTTTATTTTTCACCGTTCGAGACAATATTGGATCATACAAACTTCGAGACAATTACTATTAGTATCCATATGAAACATCAAACTGATTTTAAGAAATTTTGATATTTTTCCAAGTGATTTTTACTTACGTAAATATAAGACATCATTTCAAATTCTTCAAGCAAAAATTTTAGAAACTAACAAAAAACAACCTCACAAAACCACAGTTTTAAATGAAAATTTCAATTAGACAAACTTAAAAACACTATTAAGAAAACCTTCGAAACAAAAAACGACTTAAATCGGCACACATTTGAACAAAAAACACATAATAAAAGACAAGACTATCACTAAAACCTAAGATACCATCTTGACCAAAAAAACTTACAATACTTGAGTTCTTATATTCATTAAAACAAACATAGAATTCCTTGGAGTAGTCACGCGAACATCCTAGTAAACAAGCATTAGGCTACAAAATAGAATAAAAAAATTCTGATTTCCATACTTTCTAAGACAGCATACAAAACTTAGTACATGTTGAAAATCATAATTGAAGTTCAACAATTACAAAATCATTTTTTCAGTTTGAAAGTAACCTAGAAATCACCAATTTAAAAAACTAAATCATAACATAATAAGATGACATTCATTTCCCACACTAACAAACTTGTACTTTCACATATACCAAAATCTATTTCAACAGTATAGACCAAGGTTAGAATTAAACAAAAACTCAACACTAACAGCAAATCAATTCAAGCTACCACAGAGGTTCAATCAAGTATCATTCCAGCAAAAAACAACAAAACACTAAGATAGTAAAGTCATGCCAAAGTTCCAATTATAGTTTCATCACAACAGCATTATTAGGATAATAGGATTAACACCAACAATAAGAAGCACATGAGGATATACAACACGTTCAATGCACAAATAGACTGGTTGTCAGCCACCGGTGATCAATACATTCAATGCCGATCCTCCTAACCCGACCACAATATGCCTAACAGATATCATATATGAAAGACACAAGAAATAAAGATATTAAGATACGATGACATACAGTGGTTATACGAAGAGAATAGCAACTAAGCTGGAACCTTTCACTTGAGATTCAGTTTTAGCTTGGAACGCCAGAAGCAACAATAGTCACATCATTCACCAAGGGATATAAGCCTTCAAGAACATCACCGTTGATTGTCAGTTTGCAGCCTGATCTTGAAAAAGCAAATGATAGCCAATCCATTGATATTCCCAAATTGCTACTAGATCTAACCCTTCTTGATACTAGCATTATATTATGTTCCTTGTAGTGGTCATCATAGATAACGAAAGATGCAAAAATTGTAGTGAAAGTCAACAAGGTTCATATGAGCAGAGAGTTAAATCAATTACTTGTATCCATAGAACTCTATACTTAGGTCATTTCTGAAATTAGAGAAAACCTTGACAATGGCATGATAGATCGGCGAACAAAGAATATCGGAAGGTCAAAGCCGTTTTTCGATGTGCATATACGACATGAACATGAGTGTCATGAACAAGATGTAATTAGAACAAATTAGGGTTCATGGAATGGAACCCTTAGAACTCTTAATCCTCACACTCAGATGAGAAATCTATAATTAGGAACACCAAAAATTTAGGTTTCTTGAAAAACCTATTCTCAAACATTTGGATGTGAACAGCGGAAAGAACCAGAATCTAACAAGACAATCGACCAGAGCCTAGAGCTCTGATACCATGTCAAAATTAGTAAATCCAAATATTAATCAACCCAAAACAAAACGTTTACACCGAAAGAATTCTAAACAAGAACTTAAACAAAACAAAAGAAAGACTCAAAACCAGAACAAGACAAACAAAGTGAATAAGATACAGTAAACCCTAAAACACAAACGAAGAAGAAGATTTTAGAGCAAACCGACGGAAGCAAGCTTCTAATGATGATCTGGTTCTCAACATGAGATAAGAGATAAAACTCTTAGATCTGAACTATACTAAACTACAGGATCATCAATATGATGACCTGTGTGACATTATAAAGTGTAGAACAACTGATCTTCAACCCCTTTGGCTTGACTATCAGTGAAGAAGATGAAGGATGAGACAGACGAACTTGATGAACTTAGGGTTTTCTCATCTTTCCTTCTGAACACACACTATCTCTTTTAAACACTCCAGCGATCCAGCAACCCGATCCAGCAACCCGATCCAGCAGCACCAGCGACCCGATCCACGACCCGCGTGTCTGCATAATAAAAAGAAAAAAGAAGTAAAAAGGAAAAGACTCTTATTTATTATTATTTGGATTATTAAATTGTACATATATTTAGAATTTTAACACTATCATTATATCATGTTAATTATTCAAGTTGTTCGAATGATGGTTTATATCAAGTTTGAAATCTTCCTACTCTAATAAAAGGGTATCTAGGATGACACGTGTCAACACTACAATCACTCTCACCAAAATTTTCCCGCCTTTCTCTCCTATTAAATAATTACCTTAATTACTAATAATACTATTTAACACTTTTTTGATTTAATAAATTAATAAATAAATCTATTTATTAATGTTATTTCTAAATAAATAATTTTTTTATAAAATAATAAATTTATTTAAAGCATAAGACTTTTTTTAAAAATACTTAATATTTAAAATTGGTATTTTTAAAAAGTTATTTTTTTAAAACCAAAAATAATTAAATTTCAGTTATAATAAGAAAATTTTTAAAAATGACAATTTTATACGGTTTGTTTTAGAACAAAACGTTTATTTTTTTAAAAAAAATAAAGTTTTAAAAAGTTGATATCATTATTTTATAACTTACAGTCATTTCTAATACATAATTTCAATGATATCATATCTTAAAATATTATTTTATAATTAATAAATTTTGTTATATTAATTTTTTATTTATTCAACCGTGTAACACACGGGTTACTATAGCTAGTTTAGTAATATTTGAAAATCTTTTGAATGATACATATGGTGTTTGATTGTTCAAAGTCGTATAGAATTCTGAAAATACTTGAATCACAACATTTATGTTTATTGTCTCTCTCATATTAAATGATAATTATTTTAAATATGTAAATTAAAATATTAAACATCTAAAATATAAATTTTTTTAATAATTTATTAATATATACTAAATTATATGATTTTAGATTATTTTATCTTTAAATATAGAGTAATAATTTTAGATTTTTTTTTGTTATAACTTTTAAATATTTATTATATTTTTAGTTCACCAATAGCTAATTAAATTTAGAAAATAAAATATTTAAAAACTAATGATTTTGATATGTTTTATTTATTCCACCCATGTAATACATGGGCTCTAACCTACTGATGATATATATCAAGTTCAAACTTCAAAAGAATTCTAAGAATTGTTTAATTGACATTATAAAGTTGTTTGAACTTTGAATGATGATCTATATCAGGTTTGATTTTTGTAGTCTTAAGAAAACTTTAAAAAAACACTTGATAGATGGTTTCTTTTGGGTTTGAAGTTTCAGAAGAATTTCGAAAATCCTTTGAATCGAAAATGAAAGTTGTTTAAATGTGTATTTTTATAGTCAAGGTATTAGGGAGTGTGTCTGCTGAAAGTTTAAACATATATTTTGTTAAAGTAAAAGGAGATGATGTTATGTTTATGAATAAAATTTAATGATATAACTCTTTTACTCTTGGCGAGCGTATCTCTCTACCTATCTGGATAGAGGAAAGACTTGCCACCACCTACCCCTCCCAGACCCTGCTCTTGAGTGGGATATACTGGGTTTGTGTGTTTGTTTGTTTGTCTTTTACTCTGGCAGCTATCAACACATATGATTTTCATTTTCTTATTAATATTGAATGATTCAAATTAATATTTTAATGGTTGAATTTATTTAAGTTTAGGCATTGCAATTTAAGGATTTATTTCACTAAAATATTTGTCTAATTGTGATCACATGTAGATTATATAAATATTCCTTGTAACTGATTAAAATTACGGATATCATTTATCCTGACCTGGTGATATTTCTTTTTGTAAATTTCATCTCTAATATTATTTTTTGATTTAGCGACTCCTCATCATAATAGTATTAAATAACTTCGCATCTTTATTTCTTCATGTTTAGAAATTACCAAAGAAATAAACATTGTATATCAAAAGAACTACACGGATAGTCATATGCAATATTCCTATTGCGGTTTGGCTCCTCTTAAGATTCAGTTAATTCGATTATTTGCCATCATGATTCAAAATAATTCAGTCAATTGGGTTTTCTTAGTCATACTGTTCTTTAAATTCATTGGTTCTTTCATCTTTTATTTTTCTATTTTGGTAGTTTCATAGGAACAATATTTTTCTTATGAAAGCTGTCAAGATAGTTAAACAGAAGATCCAGACTTTGATAAATTTGAAGAACAATGTGGACAAAAAAAGACCTTAGTTGTGTGAGTAGGAAGTTTATGTTTGAGAAGAAAGTAATGTTTGTACAAGATGGTTTCTACATATTAGGGGCGTGCATGGGTCATTATAGTTTTGTTTTAGCCTAAAATCAAAACCAGAACCGATTTTGGTTGTTAGGTTTTTAAACCGTTTGGTTTGGTTTTTTCGGTTTTTGGTTTTCAGTTTTCACATCGGTTTCGGTTCGGTTTTGGTTATATTTTCGGTTTTACCATTTGGGCTTCAAGTTTTAAAGAAAAAGTTGGTTCAAATTAATGTATTTAAACTAAAAACTTTAGGCTTACATCATTTTATTAATATTTAAATATAATCTACATATTTTTATAAATTACTTAACAGTATATAAATTGCAAGTCATAAAATGCAATAAAAAAAAGTTCAATAAAATATTTTAATCTTCCAATTAAACAAAGAAGTTTAAAGATTATTCTTGAAACTTAAATATTCAATAAAAGTTTAGATAAGATGACTTAAATAAGTAACTAATAGGCTAATCATGTTTACAAGTGTATATACACCTCTACATTTACAGGTTCGGTTTGTGTGGTTTCGGTTTGATTTTTTTCGGTTTTTGGTACAAGCAAAACCAAACCAAATTGAAAAAAATGTTTTTTTAAACCATCAAAACAAACCATCGATTTCTAATTGATTTTGTTTTTTTTTTTTGGTATAGTTTCATTGATTTTTTCGATTATTATGATTTCTTGTACACCCCTAGTGCATATATATGAAGACATTATAATGTTATGTAAAAATATTATCTAGAGACCTAATCAAAAAGTTGAAGGGTTTTATTCGTTTTATTAATAAAAAAATGTATGGTTTCGATTAATATCTAACCGATTACAATAGGTTAGGTTTTTCAAGTACCCTAAACCAGTTTTGTACCTAAACAGGATATTGGACAAACGATTTTGACCATCATTTGACTTAACCAGTATGGTTAATATCCAAACTAGGTTTTTTAACCGGATATATGCACCTTTACTATCATTTGGATTACTATCTCCATCTCTATCCCTATTCTTAATATTAGAAAATATCCATATAACTCTCCTATTTCATTCTTACATCTAGGTTAATATCCAAACTAGTTTTTTAACCGGATATATCACTTTTGTGTTTGTAATTATGGTCGTTTAGCGACTCACAAGTCGGTTAGTGTTAATAAAATGACCACCAATCAAAATTAAAATCCAGTTTACCTAGGTTATTGAAGGGATTTTCGGACTACAGAAACTAAACCAACTTATAGCATGCCATAGCGAATTTATGTAACCATTTAAGGCTTCTGCTCTAATTTTAAAATGAGTGGTTTGATGTATTTTTTCTATGTTTTATTTCTTTTCATTAACAATGACAAGATAGACGTTCTAACATGCTAGATCATGAAAAATAAGGTATGATTATGTAGAGATATCGACTATTTTCCTTTATTTTTGAAATTAATTGATGGGTTTGTTGCAAAACCCCCATCTTTGTGTCACGTTTGATTTTGTGTGTGTGCTAACTGCTTGTTAGTGATAATAATTTCCCGTAGTTCAAAAAGATTAGTAGTTAATTATGTGACTACATACAATATCCTATTAAAAGAGTTATATCATAGTTTTGAACTATGACATCTAGAACGTAATAAGCTTCTAAATGACCTCTAATCAATTGTCAATCCTTTCATCCTTTGACAATTTTTTACTTAAGTGAACCTAAACTGTGTTTCTATGATTTCAAGTGCGTCGTTTAAAAATAGACCCAATAATCGAACTCGCAACCTGAGTCCCTGACGATTTGATGGCTCAATCGATCCTGTCAGCTAAACTAGTTCATAGAACCAAAAGATTTCATAATTACATTAAACATTAACCAAACAATGTGAGAAACAATTTAATTTAAGACCATCCAATTCAAATACGTAAGAAGTTAAACTCAATTATAGAATATATAAACATACAATGTGTTAAATTTTCACCTAACTTATAACAATAACATGGTTTGGACATCACTCAAGTTTGTAATTTGAATTTTAGCTATACCATGCATATAATTGATTTTAATGTTATACTCTATTGTACATTACCTTAGAATCCTAGCAAATTTTTAGTGTGTAACATCCACCTACGACTCAACCAACATGACCAATTCATTACTTTTAACGTGCTTTGCACGTATTGGTCATATCATTAATTTGATCACTCTTTGATCAATATCCTAATTCTGGCTAATGGGTATTTCTTTAAACTTACATACACATTTTAACATCAAATTAAAGGTTTTATTCACCAACTTAAGTCCTTTTCCAAAACACTTATTACTTGATTTTTTCTTTATTTTCAACGAAAATGTATGAATCTGCTTCGTACGATAAGTGTTATCTTAGTCGGGCTCATTTATCTTATTTGGCCTCACCAACTAAGAGGTTGTTTGGTAACCTTTTAATGGTCATTAAAAGGCTATCTCTTAATGATTATAGCCTCTTAATCATTAAGAGCTAACCCTCATTTTGATTGGTTAAGAGGTTAATGAGCTGTTTGGTAGCCTCTTAATAAGCAAAAAATAACCCTAATATTAAATAGTTAAAAGGTTAAATATCATTGTATCTTTTAACCATTCAATATTAAAGTTACCTCTTAATCTTAAATTATTAAGAGGTAGCCTCTTAATAACCCAAACAACCCCTAAATCTTAATTGCATCTCTTAACCATTTAGTATTAGAGATATTTTAATCATTAAACAACTATAAATCACCAGAAGATAGCCTTTTAATAACCATTAAAACTATACCTAAATCTATTCAAAGGAAAAACACACACTTTTAAAAGTCTAAAAATAATAACCAAACAAGCCAAGCCTTGCAATATACGATCCATATAGGCCCAAATTGACGCGGGAATGCAAACTTTCGCAATCACCGTCTGTGTTCCCTTCCCACCCACCGACTCCATGTGTAGATCACTAGCTGAGATTTTAGGTAGACTGAGATCCACCGGCGTTCAATTTCCGATCACCGGAGACTAATTCCGATCAGATCATCATCATCATCATCATTCTACACTCTCTACCTAGATCTTCACGATTCAATTGTATTATACTGTATTTCAATTTTCAAGAGGAAGTGATTGATTCTCCGTTTACGGTGGCTTAAGGTATGTACAATTAGTTGAATTATCGTGAATTCAGTAGATCTGGCGAACGCGGTGGGATTGAGAGCAAGGGCGTCGTTGAAGCAGGACCTCACTGGCAACGAAGACGACGAGGACTTCCGGCCGTGGCGTCGCCGGCTGTTGTCGGCCATGAGAATGAAGGTTTCGTTCGCCATCACGTGGTCTTCTGCTGCTCGTGCCTCGGTGTTTCTTCTGCTTCTCGCTACCTTCGCTTTTGCGTGCTTCTCTCTCCCGATTGAAAAGGTTGTGCTTCGGTTTACTGCTTTTTCACTTGATTTTACTGTTTAGCACATTGTGTGTGGTTGATTTCGGGATGATGTGAGCGTTTTTGGTTATGTTTATTGCTTGTTATGTGGATTTGGGGACGATTTGGTGAAATGGACTTTAGATTCTGTATGACAGATTTGCATTTGAGGGCGGGCCTTGGCGCAGCGGTAAAAGCTGTTCCTAAGGGACCGAAGGTCTCAGGTTCGATCCGTGGAAACGGCCTCCCTACATAGACCGCGTACATCTTCCCTTAAATGGGACGGGCCCTCCCTGGACCCTGCGAAAACGTGGGAGCTCTTTGCAGCACCAGGTACGCCCTTTATGACAGATTTGCATTTGAGATATTATGAGCTAAACGGCAAACATTTCAGGCAAAATGAGTTTAAATTTCCACTTGAATCATTAGAAACTGAGAATTTGATATGGAGTACAGATTGATGGGAAGCAGATGGTTTTCTATGTTTGTTTGTCTGTTGATCACTTATGTGGACTTGCTATGTGTTGTTTATCTTCATTCTGTGTTTAAGTTGGGCTTGCTATCTGTTTTTTAGCAAGCTTATGCTCTGTATGTGATCCTTGCTGGTTATGTGTTTACTTTCTTTTGATGTGGTGTAATGTTGTGCAGATTTTGAAGAACTTTTTGCTCTGGATTAAGGAAGAGCTGGGTCCTTGGGGTCCACTTGTTCTGTAAGATATCTTCTGTTTCCAATGTATTTTTACTTCGATATAGACAGTCTTTTTGCAGTGGGTTATGTTCTATTGAGTAATCAACTACTTTTATAGTAATTGTTCTCATGCATCTCTAGTCAAATATTATGTCTTACATTCTGTTATGCTGTTGAATTTGTAGTGCCATTGCTTATATTCCTCTTACAGTGTTTGCGGTTCCAGCCTCAGTGCTTACGGTGAGAACTGGACATATATATGATCTTGATTTCTTTTGTACATGAAGCAATCTCTCCTCATTTTTACAACTAAGGAGCAGATCACATGCCCAATCCTTAAGGGGAAAGTCCATGACTGAGATAAAATAACAAAGATAATTAGTGGATAAGTAATCCATAGTGTCAGTCAAGGGCTTGACTGCTTGAATACATGAGTTGCCTTCACATGCAATGTTCATTTTTGTTCAGCATTGTAAAGATATTAAGATTTATGCAGTGTAGGCTAAACCAATGTTTATGTTTATTTGTGATGCGTACTCTTTGTCTTTGTCCTCTCTTTGAAACATGTAAATGGGTTCTTATCTGTCTGTTTCTAACCTATTTTTCAGCTTGGAGGGGGATATCTCTTTGGACTGCCAGTAGGATTTGTTGCTGATTCAATTGGTGCGACCCTTGGTGCAACAGCTGCTTTCCTTGTTGGCAAGACGGTAAGTTTTTTTTTTTTTTGATAGTTGAACCCAACAATCTAACTGTTGTATACACAGAATGATACGATTTGCATTTCTATTCAAGCACTTTGCGAAACAGGTCTTCTTAAGAAAATCATAATATATTTTCAAACACATTCTCAGGCCTCTATATCTTATTTCCTCTTTAATGTGGTCTCCTATATGCAGATAGGACGGTCTTATGTCATTTCTAAGTTGAAGAAATATCCCAAGTTCCAGGCTATAGCTATTGCAATACGAAGATCCGGCTTCAAGGTACGGTACATTTAAATGTTAAGCTTGCAAATCATTCTCTCTCTCTTTGGCCAATTTTTATCCAGAAAAAAAGTAATTGTGGTTATTTTACATTTAATAACAGTGTTAAATAGATAATCATTAAAGCTTTTTATTCTGCAAAGTGCAAACACATTGATAGGTCCAGAACCATTTGCTGCAGTTTGTTTTTTTGGTAGTGAATATCATGTTTGATACCTTAAGTTGCAATCTTGTAAAGGAGATATATAATTAGGGTCAATTACTAATAGCCCTCTGAAGTATATGCCATAGGTTTGTGATTTTCTATACAGCAAATTGCAAAAGAAGGTAACCAACTTTAGTAAATTTTTATTCTAGGCAACCAACCTTTTTTACCCCGGAAAAAACCATCAAGTTCTAAAAATTTCTACCTAAGGTAATCTTTTAATTTGACCGTTTCGAGGAGCCATGTGTCACACCCTCATTTTCCACGTACGGGGTTTTACCGTCAGGCGTGTGACACAACCAGGATCTCAGATAAGCATCAGTTACACCAAACGACTCGATAATTTCAAATCATATAAGTTGTTTAATTTTAATGAAACAAACCAAATATATTTAAGTTGTACGGAAGCGAAAACCGGAAAACATTTGACAATAGTTTTGGAACACGCAAACACGCGTCCAATCCAATTTATGTAAAGTAAATGCAAATTAAATCTTGAAAACAGTTTGAGATGAACGCAGAATGACATGCAGTGGATGCTGTGCTCCTAGACGTGCCACATCAATGTCCTGAGAGAAAACATGCAAAAATCTCAGTACAAGACTGGTGAGTTCACAGGTTTATCAGAAAACAGTAATTATCAGTAATGAAATCCCCGGATTTATCAATCCGATAAGTATAATGAAATCCCCGGATTTTGTAATTAAAGCATATCATGGGTAGCTAATCCATAATGATCACTATGTGTACAAAGTCGCGACCGAGCTGACATGCAATAAAGTAATAAAGTAGGCCCAAGCCGTGGATCACACACCACAGTAAGTAAAGTAGGCCCAAGCCGTGGATCACACACCACAGTAAGTAAAGTAGGCCCAAGCCGTGGATCACACACCACAGTAAGTAAAGTAGGCCCAAGCCGTGGATCACACACCACAGTAAGATAGGATAACCGTTCACCCGTTTGACCAGCTAGCGCGACTAGCCCGAGTGGGGTATGTCAATCCCAGTAGTACTACTAACAATCACCTCGCTACTTCGTATTAACGGTCCGAAGGGCAAAGCATACAAACATAGTATCATGTATATGCAGTATCACAACAATCCAATGTAATGTAATGTTTATGAAAACCACATGTTTCTCTCCCCCAAAAATGGTATAAAGTAAAAGTGGGGCTGTAAACTCACCTGGTATGCTTATATCAATTCAGAGGTCAATGAAGAAAAGTGATGATCACCCACAAAGCAATCCTAATTAGAACATATGAGATTCACGTTTAGAATTAACACGACGTCATTACATGCGTGCGGTTGAGCTCTTTAGTTAACCTAAAGTTAACGATTAGTATGATTATTGTATCTTAGCTTTTTGTACAAGTATCAGTTGTCATGTGCTAATTTATGCAAATTAGATTAATCAATGTTCTTATCCGAGTAATGATTTTTAGTACCATAATTGTAACAATGATTTGTTGATTTGGAGATTTAGATCTTTATAGATGATTATCATTGATGACATTATCCATATGAGAGAAAGTTATACCACAATGTGTATATATATATATATTTAAGTTTTTCAAGCTTTAATAATCATACTTTCTTAATTATAAGTTGCTTAATTGTTAGCTTGTTATAACTACTTCTCATAAACAGATGCACATCTTTACCTAGGTTATACATGGAGTCTTATTTTCATCAACTTTAGTAGTAATATTATCTTCCCGAGATTGATGTTTATTTGATGACAAATCTATAATTATTGTTATAAATTATATCCATTGGCGTTCATTTTCATCTTTATAATTTATGTATCTTTATTATTAGAGCTCAAATAACACGCATATAGATTATACTTAAAATTCAAATGCGTTACGCGTGCGATTATACCTTCCACTCGATTCACGTTCGTTAACCCACTCGTATTGCTCTTGATCTCTTCATGTTCTTGTTGTTGACGACCCGTTGATATAAGTTGACCAAGTTTGACCAGTGATTAGCCAAAACCTTACCTTGTTGTTCTAACACAATCACAACCATACTCGACAACAACAACCACGATCACACCACTACAACACCAATGAAACACCACTAGAACACCCTTTCGACCATGCTTTTCACACTCAACCTAACCAAATTTTGGATCATCATCAAAGCAGCCAATGTCACAACTAGACTTGAAAACCCACAACCAAAATCACAATCACATTCATCTTTACCATCGCCATTATATCGACAACCATGGTCCAACGTACCACCAAGACCATAACCTAGACTAGACCAACCACAGTAAACACCAATTTACATCATCACCACTTCCATCACCCTTGCCTTACCGCAACTACCAAAACCATCAATTCCTACCAAAAATCAATAACAACCAACATCAACACCATCAGTAACCATCACAACGGTCATAACCAATAATCGTAATGCAGCCATAAACTACACCATCATCCTCACCTTACGCCACCCTCGTAGCCAAAAACCATCAATTCCAGCCACCATTACCAACACAACCACTGTCTCGAGCCCCGATCTGGTACAGATCTACACATGCAGCCCAAGATCTCACTGATTGGCAGTATGTGGTTCAAGAAATCAAAAGATGAATGACTAGTAGGTTCTAGGTTAACCTTACCGAGAGAAAACAGTGGGGCGCCCTAGGCCACCTTCGGCCACCAACACATGACAGCCATCAACACCACCTCCGGCTCAGCCGGGTGTTGCGACCCCACAGCAACCATCACCGCCAGTAGCTACACCCGACATCACCGCCTCTAATCCCCGCGACTATCACCACCATCGCGGTCACACCATCGACAGCTTTCGCGACCGCACACCACCATCATCACCACCATCGCGACCGCACCACCATCGGGACACCACCATCTCGAAATCGAGCAACCACAGCCTCCAATCGACCTGCAACCGCCGGCTTTGCCTTCGATTCCCGTTGATTTGCTGCGTTTGAGGAGAAATCAAAAGCACCACCGCGATCGGGGAGTCGTCGGAGGGGGGGGGGGGTTCCACGCCGGCACTCGCCGGAGGAGTTCACCGGCGACCGGTGGTCGGCCGGATCGAAGAGAAGCAGGGGGGGGGGCGACCGCCTCTCTCTCTCTTTCTGATTTTTGTTTCAACCCTAAATGGAGAAGATAAGGCTTATATAGTAGGGTTAAGTGAGCGGGTTCGTTAATAGGTCGGTTCGCGTCGCGTTCGGGTCAGTTTCTGCTATCGTTATAAATTTTATCTCACGATAGTTTTTTTTTATTATACTAAACGTAAATAAAAACATCCCAAGATTTAATTATTTGGTTAAATATAAAATTTTATTGATAATTAAACGAGTTTGTAAATTACTGCGTATTTAACATGTTCAGCGGTTTTTTTCGTGTTTTCCCCGAATGAGCGCTTTTGTTATTATTATTAACTTTATTATTATTTTATTATTATTATTCTTACAAAGTAGTAAATAGATTAATTCGCGATAAACGGAGAAAGTTAATTTAAATAGTATTATCGAAAAATTCGGGTTGTCACATTACCCCCTTGTTAAAGGAATTTTCGTCCCGAAAATTAAAACGCTAGGGTTAACAAACGAGTGATGAGCAGCAGGTCAGTTGTGCAGAACATAGACGCGCTAGGTTTTCTGACGGTTTCCTAAGAAATTGGTGTCTGATCGTTGAACAGTTGTGGATACCTCTTCTTCATCTGATCCTCGCGTTCCCAGGTAAATTCTGGTACACGCTTGGAGTTCCATCTAACGCGCACAATGGAAATTTTGCTACGCTTTAGTGTTTTGACTTCTCGATCCATAATTTCTACCGGTTCTTCGATGAAATGAAGTTGTTCATCGATTTCCAGTTCTTCTAATGGAACAACGAGTGATTCATTAGCAAGACACTTCCTCAGGTTTGACACGTGAAACACATTGTGTATTCCACTAAGTTCGTCAGGTAGGTTCAGTTGATAAGCCACCGGGCCTAATTCGTTTGACAATCTCAAACGGCCCCACGTACCTAGGGTTTAGTTTCCCCGTTTTCCAAAGCGTATTACACTCTTCCAAGGTGAGACTTTCAACAGCACTTTGTCACCAATCTGAAACTCCAATGGCTTACGACGCTTGTCGGCGTAACTTTTTGTCGATCACGTGCTGCTGCCATATGGTTACGAATTTGTACGATCTTCTCAGTCGTTTCGTGAACAAGTTCAGGTCCTGTAAGTTGGCTTTCTCCTACTTCTGCCCAACAGATAGGAGATCGGCACTTACGTCCATACAGTGCCTCAAATGGAGCTGCCTTGGTCGAGGTGTGATAACTGTTATTATAGGAGAACTCAACTAATGGTAGAAGAGTTTCCCAGTTGTTGCCAAAATCAATCACACTGGCACGCAACATGTCTTCCAGTGTTTGGATCGTACGCTCACTTTGACCATCGGTCTGCGGGTGATACGCGGTACTCGTATCCAGCCGCGTTCCCAATGATCGTTGTAATGATTGCCAGAAATGAGAAGTGAACCGAGCATCCCGGTCAGAAATGATAGATATCGGTACGCCATGCCGAGAGACTATTTCCCTTAAATAGATACGGGTAAACTTCTCCATTCGATCAGTCTCTCGGATTGCCAGAAAGTGTGCGGATTTCGTTAAGCGATCTACTATAACCCAAATGGTATCGCATCCGCTGGGAGTCCTAGGTAACTTCATAACGAAGTCCATTGAGATCTGCTCCCATTTCCACACTGGAATTTCCGGTTGTTGGAGTAAACCAGATGGTCTCTGGTATTCTACCTTAACCTTGGAACAAGTTAGGCATCTGCTTACGTATGTGGCTATCTCTGCTTTCATTTTCGGCCACCAGTAAAATTCTTTCAGGTCCTGATACATCTTGTCTGAACCTGGATGGATCGAGTAACGGGACTTATGGGCTTCATCCATTATCAGCTCTCGTAGATTCCCGTGCTGTGGTACCCAGATCCGTTTCATAAAATAACGGATTCCATTAGTTCTAACCTCCAACTGTTTCTCCATGCCGCGCATGGACTCTGCCTTCAGATTCTCCGTCTTCAAGGCCTCAGATTGAGCAGCTTTGATTTGTGCTGGTAGGTCAGATTGGATTGTCATTTGCAATGAGCGCACCCGACGAGGCTTTAGAGTTTCCTTACGACTCAGGGCATCGGCTACTACATTAGCCTTACCCGGATGGTACTTGATCGCACAGTCATAATCATTGAGTAACTCTAACCATCGTCGTTGCCGCATATTCAATTCCTTTTGATCAAATATGTGCTGGAGGCTCTTATGATCTGTATAGATCGTGCACCTCGTTCCATATAGGTAGTGCCTCCAGATCTTTAAGGCAAACACTACAGCTCCTAGTTCCAGATCATGCGTGGTATAGTTCTTCTCATGCACCTTAAGTTGCCTGGATGCATAATCTATGACTTTGTCGCGTTGCATCAGTACACATCCCAAACCTTGGATGGATGCATCACAGTAGGCAACAAAGTCATCAGTTCCTTCTGGTAAGGCTAGGATTGGTGCGCTGCAGAGTTTGTCTTTAAGCGCCTGAAACGCTGTTTCCTCTTTGCTACCCCACTTATAAATTATTCCCTTATGAGTCAGGGCAGTCAAAGGTTGCGCCAATTTAGAAAATCCTTCGATAAATCTCCGGTAATAGCCTACCAAACCAAGGAATTGTCGCACCTCAGTAGGCGTCTTTGGTGCCGGCCAATCCTTGATTGCTTTAATCTTTGAAAGATCAACAAGTATACCCTTTTCATTCACCACGTGCCCAAGGAAATGCACTTCGCGTATCCAGAAGTCGCTTTTTGAGAACTTTGCGTAAAGTTGTTCGTTCCTCAACAATTCCAGTATGGTTCTCAAATGTTCCTCATGATCTTCCTTATTACGGGAGTAGATCAGTATATCATCGATGAATACAATGACAAACTTATCCAAAGCTATCAGTCACGTGAAAATAACCCTTTTGTCTTGGAATGAAAAAGGAAGAAAAAGTTAAGGATTTAAAGAAATAGACAAACTAGAGAATTAGTCCGAATCCGAGGGATTTACACAAATGTCATGGTTTGAATTTCGTCCTAAATTCAAGGTAAGGGTAAGCATTCCTACAAGTAGAACTGATAGATAATTTCCACATCAGGGGCTATGTTCTATGAAGACCAAGACTTTCTTGCTCAAGGCGTAGGAATGATGACTTATACTGACTACAATGTTACCACCCGACCAGACTCACCGGACTTAGCATGCACGACAAATTACAATTACGTGTGCACCCGTAATGGTAATTTGCTTTGCATGATCACCCCCGGTTCCTCCTATCAGGCTAACATATCTTGTCAAGTACAGTGCTCATCAACGATAGGAGTACCAAATATGTAAGTACTATATCGGGGTCGATAAATCAAAGTATACGAAAGGATCAGTAAGGTTCAGGAATATTCATAAGTAACCCCTCCCGTGACTCACAGCAACTCGGAGCCACCATCCCTGTAGTCGTAAGCTCATAGGGATATGTTAAAGCAAAAGTTTTTAGCCATCCAAATTAAGTAAGCACAGCTTAATATCTATGTGTGTGTAACTAATGCAAATCCAGCTATAGTCTAAAATGCAATGCAAATGAGATGCAAAGTACATTTTAGTTCGCTATAACTAATGCTCTGATACCAATCTGTCACACCCTCATTTTCCACGTACGGGGTTTTACCGTCAGGCGTGTGACACAACCAGGATCTCAGATAAGCATCAGTTACACCAAACGACTCGATAATTTCAAATCATATAAGTTGTTTAATTTTAATGAAACAAACCAAATATATTTAAGTTGTACGGAAGCGAAAACCGGAAAACATTTGACAATAGTTTTGGAACACGCAAACACGCGTCCAATCCAATTTATGTAAAGTAAATGCAAATTAAATCTTGAAAACAGTTTGAGATGAACGCAGAATGACATGCAGTGGATGCTGTGCTCCTAGACGTGCCACATCAATGTCCTGAGAGAAAACATGCAAAAATCTCAGTACAAGACTGGTGAGTTCACAGGTTTATCAGAAAACAGTAATTATCAGTAATGAAATCCCCGGATTTATCAATCCGATAAGTATAATGAAATCCCCGGATTTTGTAATTAAAGCATATCATGGGTAGCTAATCCATAATGATCACTATGTGTACAAAGTCGCGACCGAGCTGACATGCAATAAAGTAATAAAGTAGGCCCAAGCCGTGGATCACACACCACAGTAAGTAAAGTAGGCCCAAGCCGTGGATCACACACCACAGTAAGTAAAGTAGGCCCAAGCCGTGGATCACACACCACAGTAAGTAAAGTAGGCCCAAGCCGTGGATCACACACCACAGTAAGATAGGATAACCGTTCACCGTTTGACCAGCTAGCGCGACTAGCCCGAGTGGGGTATGTCAATCCCAGTAGTACTACTAACAATCACCTCGCTACTTCGTATTAACGGTCCGAAGGGCAAAGCATACAAACATAGTATCATGTATATGCAGTATCACAACAATCCAATGTAATGTAATGTTTATGAAACCACATGTTTCTCTCCCCCAAAAATGGTATAAAGTAAAAGTGGGGCTGTAAACTCACCTGGTATGCTTATATCAATTCAGAGGTCAATGAAGAAAAGTGATGATCACCCACAAAGCAATCCTAATTAGAACATATGAGATTCACGTTTAGAATTAACACGACGTCATTACATGCGTGCGGTTGAGCTCTTTAGTTAACCTAAAGTTAACGATTAGTATGATTATTGTATCTTAGCTTTTTGTACAAGTATCAGTTGTCATGTGCTAATTTATGCAAATTAGATTAATCAATGTTCTTATCCGAGTAATGATTTTTAGTACCATAATTGTAACAATGATTTGTTGATTTGGAGATTTAGATCTTTATAGATGATTATCATTGATGACATTATCCATATGAGAGAAAGTTATACCACAATGTGTATATATATATATATTTAAGTTTTTCAAGCTTTAATAATCATACTTTCTTAATTATAAGTTGCTTAATGTTAGCTTGTTATAACTACTTCTCATAAACAGATGCACATCTTTACCTAGGTTATACATGGAGTCTTATTTTCATCAACTTTAGTAGTAATATTATCTTCCCGAGATTGATGTTTATTTTGATGACAAATCTATAATTATTGTTATAAATTATATCCATTGGCGTTCATTTTCATCTTTATAATTTATGTATCTTTATTATTAGAGCTCAAATAACACGCATATAGATTATACTTAAAATTCAAATGCGTTACGCGTGCGATTATACCTTCCACTCGATTCACGTTCGTTAACCCACTCGTATTGCTCTTGATCTCTTCATGTTCTTGTTGTTGACGACCCGTTGATATAAGTTGACCAAGTTTGACCAGTGATTAGCCAAAACCTTACCTTGTTGTTCTAACACAATCACAACCATACTCGACAACAACAACCACGATCACACCACTACAACACCAATGAAACACCACTAGAACACCTTTCGACCATGCTTTTCACACTCAACCTAACCAAATTTTGGATCATCATCAAAGCAGCCAATGTCACAACTAGACTTGAAAACCCACAACCAAAATCACAATCACATTCATCTTTACCATCGCCATTATATCGACAACCATGGTCCAACGTACCACCAAGACCATAACCTAGACTAGACCAACCACAGTAAACACCAATTTACATCATCACCACTTCCATCACCCTTGCCTTACCGCAACTACCAAAACCATCAATTCCTACCAAAAATCAATAACAACCAACATCAACACCATCAGTAACCATCACAACGGTCATAACCAATAATCGTAGTGCAGCCATAAACTACACCATCATCCTCACCTTACGCCACCCTCGTAGCCAAAAACCATCAATTCCAGCCACCATTACCAACACAACCACTGTCTCGAGCCCCGATCTGGTACAGATCTACACATGCAGCCCAAGATCTCACTGATTGGCAGTATGTGGTTCAAGAAATCAAAAGATGAATGACTAGTAGGTTCTAGGTTAACCTTACCGAGAGAAAACAGTGGGGCGCCCTAGGCCACCTTCGGCCACCAACACATGACAGCCATCAACACCACCTCCGGCTCAGCCGGGTGTTGCGACCCCACAGCAACCATCACCGCCAGTAGCTACACCCGACATCACCGCCTCTAATCCCCGCGACTATCACCACCATCGCGGTCACACCATCGACAGCCGTCGCGACCGCACACCACCATCATCACCACCATCGCGACCGCACCACCATCGGGACACCACCATCTCGAAATCGAGCAACCACAGCCTCCATCGACCTGCAACCGCCGGCTTTGCCTTCGATTCCCGTTGATTTGCTGCGTTTGAGGAGAAATCAAAAGCACCACCGCGATCGGGGAGTCGTCGGAGGGGGGGGGGGGGTTCCACGCCGGCACTCGCCGGAGGAGTTCACCGGCGACCGGTGGTCGGCCGGATCGAAGAGAAGCAGGGGGGGGGGGCGACCGCCTCTCTCTCTCTTTCTGATTTTTGTTTCAACCCTAAAATGGAGAAGATAAGGCTTATATAGTAGGGTTAAGTGAGCGGGTTCGTTAATAGGTCGGTTCGCGTCGCGTTCGGGTCAGTTTCTGCTATCGTTATAAATTTTATCTCACGATAGTTTTTTTTTATTATACTAAACGTAAATAAAAACATCCCAAGATTTAATTATTTGGTTAAATATAAAATTTTATTGATAATTAAACGAGTTTGTAAATTACTGCGTATTTAACATGTTCAGCGGTTTTTTTCGTGTTTTCCCGAATGAGCGCTTTTGTTATTATTATTAACTTTATTATTATTTTATTATTATTATTCTTACAAAGTAGTAAAATAGATTAATTCGCGATAAACGGAGAAAGTTAATTTAAATAGTATTATCGAAAAATTCGGGTTGTCACACCATGTGAGAAAAAAAGGGCAACATGGTCCAAATTTACAAACATTATAACTGCCACATCATCTTTTTGACTGGAGAACTGGGTCAGATCATCGTTTATCAAAACTTTTGGAGGTCTGTTAACCTTGAACCAAAATTTGAAACTTTGATGTTTAAGGGTCTCTTTTATTTCTTAAAGTAGATCCTTTGTTTCTTTTTTAGTTATAGCACATTACATAGGATTTCCACTTTTATTACAAACAACAGCAATCCTTACATGGGCCATTAGCTATTCTTGTTTCCCTCTATTTAGACGTCTAATGACTCTTTTACCCCCTTTTCACAGATTGTTTTGCTGCTTCGTTTGTCCCATTGCTTCCATTCAACGTCTTGAATTACCTGCTGTCCGTTACTCCTGTTCGCTTATGGGAGTATATGTTGGCCACTTGGCTGGGGATGATGGTATGCATCTTCACATTTTTCTGTGAATTAATTATACTTTTATGTTTTCTTTTTATCAATCACTGTTAGACAGTTGATTATGTGAACTGAGTGAAAAAAGTTGTTATTATGTAAACAGACCTTTTTCTGTATTATTATACTATGATCATGATTCTATTCATTGATTGCAGCCAATCACATTCATGTTTGTGTATATTGGAACAACTCTCAAGGACATTTCTGATGTTACACATGGATGGCATGAGATATCAAAAACTCGTTGGGTGAGTAATGTGCTTATCTTGTGTATGGTTTACATCTTTTTACTTCACGAGCATTAATAAGCTTTCCATTTTGAACTGAGTTAAGTTCAAGTAAAGCAAACTGTCGACATCTAATTGGGAGTTATATTCCAAGTAACTTTTCATTCGGTAAAAAGAATCTGGTTGTTTTGGCCCTTAAAGTTTGTTATCCCTTTTCTTGAATTTCACAAACAATGAACGCTTCAAGTATGCTTATAAAACCAAATTATTACTAATCATAGTTTGTTCTTTTATTAAATGAAACAACTTTATATGTTTCTTGCATCTTGAATACAAGTCCTGTTTCCAGTTTCACCAGTTTTTTAAATTTATCCACCGGTCTATAGCCCAAATCTACCCATTGACCATAAAGGGTCGAAATAGCGAGGGTAATGCTTTCGTATTTTGTCATATTTATGTTCAACTCTTCATTAAATATTTCAGCTCCTGGCTTTTTTGTAATAAATTGATTATCTATGATAGTCCAGTCCGGGAGGCATATCTGGTCTTAATTTTGAAAAGAAAAAAATAATTATTTAAGAAGTCTAAATATACCCCTTTTGCACACTGATAAACTCCTGTAATTGCAGATGTTTATGGCTTTTGGGCTCTCAATATCAGGTAAATCGAAATTGTATAATGTTATTTCTACCATTTTTGGTGCTGCATATATATTTGAGTCTAGTGGCAATTTTGACCCATTTGCTTGTTAATGGGTCGATCCAGCCTATGTTTTTATCTCTTAATGGGTCAAACAGGTGAAATAAATATATTAGCTCAAAACAAAGCTTGGTTAAACAAGTCAAAAGTCACTGAAAGTGTATTTTCAATGTTACCAAAACAATATAATTTTGTAACCCATACACTAAATTTGTTTGTACAAAAAGTGTTTCAGGTTAACATGACTTGTTATCCAACCCGTTCATTTTGCAACCTCTAGTGTCTACATTTAATGAGTCACTGTATCATTCATCCACGATGTTATCAACAACATTACTGATGACATTCTGTCCTTTTTGGTTCATATGATAACAGTGATCATGATCGTTTTCATCATTAAAGTCGCAAAAGCTTCTCTGGAAAAAGCACTAGCTGAACATGGTGAGGTAGACGCCATAGATTTAGCTTCACCCGGGCTGCCTATTGAAGCTGATTCAGCCCTCGGTCTCCACAGACCGTTGATAACTACAGTGGACTCAACTGTGGATGATCTTGTCTGACCCGCACTTCCTTTAATGTAAATTCTTTCCCCATCTAGAATAAGGTAATTAATATAAGTTGCCAAAATGAACACTCATGCACACAATTCAAAAGTTATATTAAAAAGATGAAAAGAATGCCTAACTGCCTTGTTATAAACAAAAAAAGTGACTGAGAATTAACTGTTTTCTTAAGATTAGTTGCTGACCTGTCATTTCTGTTTGGATCCGGCGATGGGATTGATCGAGCCTAAGAGTTGTTGATGATATTATGCTTAGTGTAGCTTAATCGTTTTGTACTTTATGAAGAATGTTTAAATCTATGTAATATGTTCTACAAAAAGATTGAATATCTGTTGACTTGCTATAGGAATTTTCTTGTTTACGTATTAAGTAAAACATATAAAGCAATAGCTCTACTAGTGGTTATATACACTCATGCACATATGTATATATATATACACTTGTGATGTGTTTGGGGACATAACACGGTCTTTTTCCTTTTAATTAACTATAAAATATACTCAAATTAAAAAGAAGAAAATACTATAATTATATGTTGTTGTTTTTTTATAAATATCAATATGTGAAAATGTTATAGCCATTTAAAACATATTAAGAACTTGGTTTAAAGTCAATAATCATAATAAATGCATGTAAAGATAATTAGGCTAAATGAATTTATAAGATACAACTTTGCTTTCTTAAATTATTAAAAATTAATATAAATCTTAAAATGTTATATAAAATATTGTGTATATGTATGTAGTTATGGTAAATACTTTAAGTACGATTAGGGTAATTTTAAAACATATGCTTATTTTTGGAACTACTAGAGCTCATCTCTACCAACACTTAAGTTTTTAAGTTTTATAAAAGAAATCATAGAACCATAATTTTTTTCCGTTTATGGTGAAATTCATAAAAAAAAGTAATGATAATATACACACTTATAAATTATGTATAGGTTGTGTGCGGGTAAAGAATATAAAATTTAGACACATACAGAAAATTACTTTAATAGTCTTTTATGTACATTAAGCATATAGATCTATATATAAAATATGAACAATTGATACGAGTTTTCATAGCTCATAAAAATAATTAGTAGTTTTTAAATAATACTAACCCCAATTTAAGTGTCATATATTCATGTGTCATCTATAGTTTTTTGATAATTATCATGTTAGCAGGTGGCATATTTATATAACAAGACCATCCACAACTAGGATGGTTTTGGGGTGGAAAAACCATTACGAATAGAATACTTCACTTGTATTTTTTTCACATCTTCAGCTCTTATTATTTCAACTTAACTGTTCTTAATCATGAAATCAAACCCTTTTATACAATTGATATAATTGGTATAAAGTTCTCATGATGATATCATGAAAACCCAAACCCAAATCCCAACTCTATCTGAAACCCAAACACGAACTTCAAGTGTTCAAGCTTAAGATATCTAATCTTCCCGTAATTTATTCAATTCACATAACGATCAAACTTAAAATATTCAGGATAAAGATTTCTTGAATTTTCCAATTTCTCAAATCACCCTCAACCCACAAATCTGAAACACAATTCTCAAATACCCTGCAAGTATCCACCATAGCCACATTCATAAAATGAACAAAGTCGCGGATGAATCTCCATCTCTTCAACTAAAACAAACTCAAAGACGAAAAAAAGTTATTGTTTGACTACTGATAATAGACATTCTTAGGACAATTGATGATGATGTATTCCAAATAAAGGTGCACCTACATTTTTTTGGTGACTACATAAACAAACAAAAAAACATCTATAAAGGAGAATCCATCCATAACATGATACATGTCAATGCATCCATATGATGCATGCTAAAAATCACAAAGGCGCACATTTTATTCATGAACTTGTTTAAAACTTGATGAAAGAACATCCAAAATTGAGGAGTTAATGTGGTAGTCTCCTTTCTCATCAAATAGGAGAAAAGCAAGGGTATATAACATCATCCAACTTAAACACACATTTCAATTTTAACGACTCCTTTTTCTATTGAAGAATATAAGCCGTCCAATGGGAAAGGCAAATAAATTTTCTCATGACAAATGAAAGAGAATAACGATTCGAATCAATCCATCAGTGATGCATAGATAAATTTTATACTAAACGGAAAGGTTTACCGAACTAACTAAAACAAGGATGGCCTAAAGTAAAAAGGAAAAGAAGATTGAAATGAAGAAAATAAGACGGATTTGAAAATATTACGCCTATAAAAGTAACATGACTCCAAAAATTCTCGCATTACATAAAGCAAGTTTAAGAAACATAAATGAATATGGAATGCAATGTTTTAATGATCACTAGTTTAAAAACCCGTGTAAATGAATTAAAATATCAAATTACTAGTTAGTAATTAATCTTTAGAAATTATATTATATTCTAGATAAATATGATTTGAATTACATATAATCAACTAACTAAGTAATAATGTAATAATAATATTTTTTACTTTTGTTTTAAAAACTTTTGATAAAAATATTTTTAAAAAATCCATTTTTTAAATGTCACTAATTTTTTTTTCTCTGTATTAAAAATATCATATTTATTTATTTTTAAAGAAATTACCATTTTTAAGAAATATGTCTTATAATTTGAAAATATATAATAAGAATTTTCATATTTAATATGATTATTAAATGATTATCTTTTTGTGCTAGTAACATGTGTTATGTAGGATGTAAGAAAATGACTTGTGGTAATGATGGTGTAAAAAGACATTGTAACAAATTTTATTTTGCTTTATTAATATATAATTAGTATAGATTTAAGTCATATTATACAATGTTTTCACATAGTTCATAACTTCATATGCTATATCTAGGTGTTCATAACATGATAAATATTCATGTTGGTACTTTATATTTTATAACTTTACTTCCTCGTGAATTGATAGTTTGTACACTTATCTTATTCACTTATAATTTTCTTCTAAATACTTACGATTTAACTTCGTCTCCAAGTTTCTCTTCGTATGGAATATGAATGTTGAAGAAGTCATGAAGTTGACCAAGAACTTTTTTTTTACTTACCAAAAATAGACGTGTGCTCCAAGTTTTTGACCTTGGTCGTCAAGTATTTTTAGATGGACTAAAAATGAAAATTACATAATGTTTAGATTTAATTAAAAGGGAGAATTACATATATCCCCTATAAACTTCATTAATTAAATATATACCCAACTTAAATTTTTAATTACATATATATCCCCTTGTAAAACTTATTTAATTATATATATACCAAAATTAAAAGTTTAATTACATGTCCATTTTAAAACTTAGTTAATTACATATATATACTCAAACTAAAATTTAATTACATATATTTGCTTTATTAAACATAAATATTACATATTTACCAATTTTATTACTTTTATTAGCATAACTTATA
Organism: Flaveria linearis; assembly: GCA_024085815.1. Lineage (NCBI taxonomy): Eukaryota > Viridiplantae > Streptophyta > Magnoliopsida > Asterales > Asteraceae > Flaveria > Flaveria linearis. The sequence continues at coordinate 18,910,631 of CM044003.1, forward strand.
TATATAGTATTTTACTCTTATTTTTATTAAACTATAAAATTATATTTTTCCTTCTTTACTTGCTTTTCAGGTTTTGATTATCTATTAATATTTATATACTAACATTTTTTATGTTCTTTTTATTTTTACCTTCCTATACTATTTTTTCCGGTACCTGTACGACACACTTCCACTCTCATTATGTAACATAAAATTATGTGTTCGGATCATGTTGCATAACATGACTGAAAGTATCTCTACAGAAACAAAAAAAAATTAGCATCAAAAGGAAAAAATATAAAGGACATAACAACATTAGTATAGAAATATTAGTAAATAATCAAAACTCGAAAAGCTAGTAAAAAGGAAGAACATAATCTTATAGTTTAATAAAAACTAGGTATTTACGCCCGCGCGTTGCAGCGGGAACGTGTGGTGATAGGAGTTACGTATGCAATGTATTAAGACAGGTTGGTTTCTCACATCTGCAAGAGTCATTTAGAACCCACCCATAAAACCCAATCTTAATTATGGTCATTAAAATTTCTCATTCATGACCCCCATTTCACTACCTATAAATACTAACCTTTTTTCTTATTATTTTTTTGCACAAATTCTTCTTCTAAACTTAAAGACAATTTACAACATACCTTTCCTCGTTTGCAGTGTATTAAGATAGAATGATTTCTCACATCTGCAAGAGAATAAGGGTTTTACTAAAAGATTAGTGTCTTTGAGAAGAAAGGGGATAGAAATTCCCCTTCACAATAAAGATACAATACAAGTTGGCAAGGGTTTGATGATTTGTATAAAACTGAATCTGAGCTTTCAATCTCAACATGCTTACTATCTATATCTACAAAAGATGTCACTTGTTTGGACGATTTGATAGGCAAGTGATCACCTGAAGCCACGGCTGCATTACCCACATCCTGAACATAAACATCATAAATGTATCAGAAACACGAACATGTGTATGTGACAGTTAAATGTCAGCCCGTCTGTGTATAAGGATATAATTATAAATGTCTTACTTTCATGCCATCGTTAGACACAGGATCCTCAGCTGAAGCATTCTGGTTATTTAATTGCTCAACAACAGGCGGTGGCAACATGCTTCCCGAGCGTCTATGCACATATTTGGTGCCACCAACTATTTCCTGAACTCTATGCCTGAAATACAAATATTATTAGCAAAAAGAACATCATTAAGGTTGGCACAATAGAAATTTCTAAGGATGGTGTGAGAAGCTGAATTAGCAAAACTTTTAAAGAATCTTAACTTTATAATAGCAATATAAGAAAAGGAAGTCAATTGTGTGCATATAATACCAAGTATGTACTGCAGCTGCTTCATCTTTACCAAAACTATCTTCTTCAGCACCAATAGTATGTAAATATAAACATGTTGGATTGTTGCAAGTCTGACCATGAAAATAAGAAAGAGATCTCACATTAATTTATTCCTCTTATCTTATACTGAAATTTTACAGAGCCAAACATAGACACAAATAATTGCACGACAACGGATATTTTCCTTTGTTCTAGTATGAGGGGAGCAGCTAACTATGCTTATCCATCCACTTTGAACAAAAATTCTACCATCTCAATAACTATCATGCCTAAGCACCAGACACAACATAGCTGTATTGGCGATATAACACCTCTAAATTGTCATCCGAATTAGATTATCATAACAACCCTGTGCTTAGAGCAAACTTGTAATATTTCATTTCCCACTAATACATAGGCAAGAGATATGTTCAAATTTAATAGAGTCATAAATCGCACAACATTTTTATGCAAATGCCACAAAGTCTTATCACTGCTCAAAGACATGGCAATAAATGAATATTTACTCAAACTTTTACAACTAAATCTGTACATAATAGTTTCATCTATTGCTTTCAAGAAAAAAGCCTCAACATCAGGGACTAACTCAACCATTCAAGTTCATTAAAGCTACACCTAACTTTAGCACTAATGAATCATGGATAACACATGGCCTTTGCCTAATCATTCCCCTTCCCCCCAGGTGGTTATCGATTTAATACACATCTACCATCATATGTTTTATGCTTAGACCATTTAAATACAAGAATGCCTATAGCTAAACAAATTGCATAACTGAATCCATTCATATTATTGAACCATATCATACATGTCTCTACCATCAGAATCTTACCTTGGTACCAAACGGACCTTCAGGAAAATTGATATCCAAAATATCTCGCCCCTAATCACACCAAACAAACAACAAACAAACAACAAACAACATCAATCTCCACAACTCATCCCAAAAATCAACAAACCACATATCAACAAAAACTAACCTCAAGCTCCGCTTCAAGCTCCTCACGCTCATGACCAGTGGCGATAGGCATCACATCTTCCACCTTCTTAGCCACATTTCCTACCATAAACACAAAACAATTATGATCAGATTGATTGAAACAATTAACACAAGAGCCGATAATTGAACGTATTAAAAGCAGAAGATAACAATTTCTAATATCATAGGTTGATAATTATCCTATCATTAGGCATTGCTATGCTTAGTTCTTTACCAAAGAGACATATCAACTTACAAATCTATCATGCGATGCATGTGACTGACGGACAAAAAAAACACTATTAGAAAAAAGGTTTATATTTCCTATAGTAAAATTAATCAAATATTCAACTTACAACTGAAGACGAAGTCCAAGGTTCTGAAGAAACGCACAATAAGAGTATCGTAAGTGTGTTTCCTACAAAGTATCAATACCATCTTTTCTGGAAGGAGAAAACCTCTCAAAAATTGATTTGATGTAAATTTCTTCCCTAATTTATCAAGTAATGGGAATCCAATGACTGCGGTTGACGAATAAATGCAAAAAAATCCTGTGCTCATCTAATCGATTACACCTTAAACCCAACATCATGTTCGTATTGGTACCTGATACAATCGGCTCCTACTCGCATCTGCAATGGTAACCGACTATGTAGCAACAGCTGCCGACGCCACCATCATCCGCTTCTCCGCCGCTGCCGCCATCAACTCCCTCTGCAACCTCCGATTCCTCACCTCCGACGACTCCTCCACCGCAGCGCTGTCATCCCCCGCCTTACTCCTCTTCATCTAATGGCCCCACCTCTCCACTTTCGACGAATCTCCGGCGACTTCTGCCTTCGGATCCGGACCCTCCCGGAGAGTTGAGGTGTGGAGGTCGGTGGTATCTCCTTCAATCCATGATTGAGATGAACCCAGATGGGAGATTAGGGTTTTATTGAGGTGTGGAGGTCGGTGGCTACTTCAATCCATGATTGAGATGAACCCAGATGGGAGATTAGGGTTTTATTGAGGTGTGGAGGTCGATGGCACTGTAGCCACCGACATAAAGGATTAATATATTGATATTAGTCAATTTGAGATGACAATAATCGATTTTACCTTGAGAATCCTCTTTCCTTGGTTGACATTTGTACCTTCAAGACGGACGACCACCGGTACTTTCAGTGAAACCTGGGAACAAAGTTTAATCGGAATTTGATGTTAAGACTAATATTGATGTTATTGAATTTGAACTTATCAGATTAAAGGGAACTGCTTTACTGTTTAAATATAAGTATATAAATACTAAAATTCAAAAGGATATTATCAAAATGAAAGAGGATGCTAATGGACTTACATGTTTAGCAGCATTAACAATTCCACTAGCAATGACATCACATTTCATAATCCCACCAAAAATATTGACCAAAATTGCTTTGACTTTTCATCTGCAGTCAAGATCTTGAAAGCTTCCACAACCTGTTTTATTTTAATTTTTAAAGTATTTATAAATTAATCAGGATCTATTACTTAACAAAATTATTAATCTTGAAATTACATATACAGATATACTCACCTGTCCTTCAGAAGCATTCCCACCAACATCCAAAAAATTGGCGGGAGTTCCACCATGTAGTTTTATGATATCCATGGTAGCCATTGCCAACCCTGCACCATTCACCATGCATCCGATTTCCCCATCCAAACCAATGTAATTTAAATCTGCTTTTGCAGCTGCCACCTGTCAAAAACAATTATGTGATTCATTTCAGAGGATCATGTGATAGTATTTGCAATTATCAAGTGTCAACTACAGTTCTTTGTCAATCTTTTGGGCTTGTTTGAGCGAAACATATCAAAATGGGCTATAACTAAAAAATGTTTGAAGAATTTACGGGTCAGAATGATAGAATCAAGTTGTGTTGACGTGCAGACGCTAAACTTCAATTTCTTTAGCCTTTGAATTTTATAAATATAGAAGCATAATAATTAATTCAAAGATTATCTATTATAATAACAATCTACTTTTTGTAAAGCATCCTGAAAAAGCATTCAACACTTTCTTGTTTTAAATAGTTACATACTATAAATTACAGTCCGAAAGCAAACAAACAACAGTCACAGTTTATAAATAATTAATATCCACGTGTTAAAAAAACTGAAAACAAAGTGAAAAACAATTCGTGAGTCAATAGGATCAAACCCAGGCCCGTTTGTTAAAATGGCCTGTTTTGATGACAGATACCCGACCTAACCATTTTGCCCCTTTAGTTATACCTCACGAGGATCCTCCTGTGTTGGATCATGAAGAGAATATTTCTTTTTGACGGTAAGCAGCATTATCATCAAAATTTAGCTTCGCATCAGCAGTGATTAATTTGTTATCAGACGTCTCTGCAATGGGATTGATCTGAAGGATGGTACTTGAAAATTAACAACAAAACACGAGATGTGAAAAAACTTTACAAAGGAAAAAGTAATTTTTTTGAGTAAATGTATTGCTGACCTCCAATTGTGTGCAATCAGATTCACGGAAAAGATTATACAACTTAAGTTCAACAAAGGGAACACCAGCAGCAAGTGGAATGCATAGCTTAACCGAACTATGTCATTCAACAACGACCCTATCGCTGATCCACTTGCTTCATCAAAGTTTACTAAAATGTCAGCTTAAGTTGAGTCACCAAATAAAATGTACCCGAATAGCCTGATAGAGAAGTAAATAATAGCACAAAGTATCAGAGAGATTCGAACCGCAGAAGCCATTGCAGCAGGTTGTCCTAGCTCCATACCAATAGCATGTACTCCAACAACAAAAACAGATATACAACACTTGAGTCAAAAAAGGATTAACACCTAATCTCATTAGGCAGGTGTCCCCTTTTGGATTTATTATATTCGAGAGTTACGTGATTTTAAGTGTGTCTGTACAAAACTTGATGTTTTTTATATGTATAAATATATTATCACACATTTTGGTGTCATTTCTTACCATTGAAATGAAAAGTAAAAGCTGTGATGATAACAGGGATGGCGGTAAAGAGGTTGAAGAAGGCAGCTTGATCATCTAGCTGAGGTAACAGCCTGATACTCTTCGACTGACCTTTGACCGCAGCAGAGACCTCCATGGCTGTGCATATTCCCACAAACACCACCGCTAGCAGAACCACCGCTGCTGAACTCATTGACAGCAATTCTGCAAGTGTATATAACTCAACCTCATAAATGATGGATTAGTTGCAAGAACAAAACAAAGTTATTAGATTAAGGTCACAGTCATGGAGTTGTAAGAAATGATCGAGATGATACTCACCAACACGGCGCAATAAGACCAATGGAAGCATGACGAAGACTACGATAAAGAGGATAGCAACGGCCCGTGTATTCCACTAGTGAATAGCAAACCATTCTTGCAACACTCCCAAATGAACTGATCCTTCTGCAGATTGATCCCCTGACAGCACATCTCCTGATAATACAACTTTCCTTTAGTCCTCATAAAAGCTGCATTAACTGATCGAAGTTATACCTTTTTTCAAAATTTTTACCATAAAATCAAACAAAGCATGTAAACATTTTCTCTTACTGATGATAATGAGATAAATTATCAAACAACCGAGATTGGTGATCAAAACAGAAATCTGAACAGCAACAGATCCTATCCGACCAAAGGATTCCTTCATGAGGCCTGCATAAGTGGTGGATCCTCCAGCATACGTAAACCTCAATAAAAACTCCACAGAGACATCAACCAAACACGCGATGGAATCAAAACTACTTCGTTAATTTGATCGATTTCATCACCAAACCGTCTCTGATTGAGCAATTCGTCGACATCCTGTTTGCCGTGCCGATTTGGGCAGCGGTGATGGTCGGAGTTTTGATCGGGTGGTTCTGGACGCCGCGGTGGACCGGCGTCGTGTTTCTAGGGTTCTGGTCGAAGTTGCGAGGGTTCAATGATCTCGGCACCTATTATGCTGGTGGAGACATTGAACACAGCTCCCGATCGAGCTTTCCCCCTTCTTCCTCACAAGTTAGGAGTTTTCGCTGAAGATGTGTAAGGGATTATCAAAGGAGTTTTCGCTGAAGATGTGTAAAGGATTATCAAAACCCTAGAAATCGAGCTTTCCCCCTTCTTCCTCACAAATTAGGGGTTTTCGCTGAAGATGTGTAAAGTCGGTGGCAACTGTAGCCACCGACATAAGGTTTTAATATATATTATAATAATAAGGTTTTAATATATATTATAATAATAAGAGTAAGTACTAATTATATAAGTTATTTTTAATAAAAATAATCAAATTGATAAATATGTAATATTTCTGTTTATTAAAGCGGATATATGTAATTAAATTTTTAGTTTAGGTATGCATGTTATTAACTAAGTTTTAGAATGAGATATATACAATTAAACTTTTAGTTTGAATATATATGTAAGAGGGCGGGCCTTGGCGCAGCGGTAAAAGCTGTTCCTAAGGGACCGAAGGTCTCAGGTTCGATCCGTGGAAACGGCCTCCCCACAAAATGTGGGGAAAGACCGCGTACATCTTCCCTTAAATGGGACGGACCCTCCCTGGACCCTGCGAAAATGCGGGAGCTCTTTGCAGCACCAGGTACGCCCTTTTGAATATATATGTAATTAACTAAGTTTTACAATGGGGTATATGTGATTAAAATGTTAAGGTGGTATATATGTAATTGATGAAGTTTATAGGAGTAAATATATAATCTCCCTAATTAAAAACATGGGTAATGACTAAATTGGAAAAGTTTATTAAGCCGTTATTTATTTTATATGTGTACTTATTAAATATCATATTAAGTTAAACTCTATCTTTAAAGGGTGAGATTATTCTACAAAGTGTATTTTTGCTACAAAGTGTGAGAAGACACAATGAGACTAAAAAAATCACAAAAAATTTATATCTCACAATCTAAATCGAATTTTAAAAAAACACGTCGGAGCCTTTGTTCATCCCGTTGTCCTCTTTCAGAAAAAAATAAAAAAAATAAAATTTTTTCATTGTGTCATTATATGACACAATGACGTCATTGTATCTTTTATATTGACACAATGACGTCATTGTGTCTTTCATAATGACAATGAAGTTATTGTGTCTTTCATAAATGACATAATAAAAAAACATTAATTTTTTTATTTTTTTTATTTTTTCGTTTATTTTTTTTCTTATTGAGGACGACTAGGGGAACAAAAGCTCCGAATTACTTTTTTGAAATTCGATTTTGATTGTGAGATATAATTTTTTTGTGTATTTTTTTGACTTATTGTGTCTTCTCACACTTTGTAGCAAAAATACACTTTGTATTTGAACTTTTTTTATTTTTAAATATGTTGATTTTTTATATGAAGTTATTTATTTAACAAAGATACAAATTTTGGATTAACTATTAACATTTTCTTAAATCTTGATTGGTGCTAATTATACAGAATTTTAAAGGGGAAGAGGGTCCCTTAATCCTTTAATCAACTAAATTTATCAGTGACTGATTCTATGAAATAAAATTCCTTGGTTAGACTCTTAGGAACACCCTGTCAGGTGTTATGCGACACCCTTTGAATTTTTTTCACGGCCCGTGAAGGTTTTTACAGGTCGTATTAGTTTGTAAAATATCAAATCAGTCAATTTATAAATGTTACGGCCAGTATTGGTCGTTACGCCCGTAATGACTTTAACTTACGTTACGAGGCTTATGACCGTAAGTAAAATTTCCTATTTTTTAAAATTTTGTGCTTTAAATTTTCATTTTTAATAAATGTTTTTAATATTTTAAAACTAATTACGTTGTAGTACTTTTTGATTTAATTTTTTTTTTACTTTTGTATATACCTTTAAAAAGTAAATCCAAATTCTTTATTTTTCTATTATTTGCTTTTATAAAGGGTTGGGTTACACAAACATTTTTATTATTAACACACCCTATTATCTCCATCTCTCTTCATGTATCTATATGTATGTATAGCTAGAGATAGAGATGTGAAAATAAATTAGATGTACCAATAACATACCCTATAAATAAAGGGTTGTGTTATACAAACACTATTTTTATTATTTAGACACCCTATTTATCTCTATCTCTCTCCATGTATCTATATGTATGTATGGAAAGCGATAGACAGAACGAAAATAAATAGGGTGTATCTATAATATAACCCTATAAAAATTACACTCACAAATTTATAGAGAACGGAATGTGAATGCTCCAACTAAGACCTTTATTTATATAACTTACAAATAAAGTATTTTATAAAAGCGAAAAATAAAGCCAAAAATATAATTAATTAATAAATCATAAATGAATGAAAAATGTTAAAAAAAATTCAGAATCTTACTTACGGTCATAAGGCTCGTTACGCCCTGTCATTACGGGCCGTAAAAAATCATGAATTGACTGATCTGATATTTACAGACCAATACTGTCAATGAAGGCCTTATACGGCCTTCACAAGCCGTATCTAGGGTGTCCAGATATCTAGCTTGCTTATCTATAACATGCCCTTATCGGATCCCTTTGGTTATCCTTATCATAGTACTTAAAGTAGAAGAAAGTACTCAAGTATTTTTGGCTTTAGTGTAGGATAATAGCTTGGGCTAAATTTAAGAAGTGGAGTTATTGTAAAATGTGAATAAAAACTAAAAAGGGTGACATATATTATTATTCGTTATATTTTAAATTTAAGGGCTAAGAAAATTTGATAACATAATGGTAAATATTTGAAACTTTAAATGATGGATCAAGGGTATTTAAGTCTTAACACATTTTCAAGTTTCATATTTTTTAAAACGTTCGTTACTTTTACATACAATATTATTTTTTAAAAAGATTACACCATAAAAACAAGCGATTTATAATCTTTAAAACGCCTATACCTTTGATACATAAAAACAAAGTTTTATTATGTTATTTCAGCTTATTGTATAATATTCGTTAGCTAATCGTGTAATATTCAGCTTATTGTGTAATATCATGTCATTGTATAATATTAATCAGATCATTATGCCTAATGTTAACCACTTTGTTATGCATTATGTTTATAATAATTTTCAAATCACACAATACTAAAAAGATAATTTTTTATGTTTTTCAGTTCATTGTGTTATCTTGATTAGGTAATTGTACAATTATCATCAAACAGCTCGTTGTGTCTGTTGTTAATCATAGAGTCTAGTGCTAGTAATCATGTTACCCATTGTGTATAATGTTAACCCTTGTGTTTAATGTTAACCATTTTTTCAAATTGTGATTTTCAAATAATACAATGCTGAAAATGTATTTTTTATGTTTTTTACAGTTTATTGTGTAATCCTGAGCGGGTTAGTTTGTAATCATCACCAAGCTGCTCATTATGTCTATTGCTAATTGTTGAGTCTAGTGTTGGTCATTATGTTACTTATTGTGTCTAATGTTGACTATTGTGTTATGTCTTGTGTTTTTTAAAATGATGATTTTTCAAATAATACAATGCTAACAATGTATTTTTTATATTTTTTTTAAGTTTATTGTGTAATCCTGATCATGTCATTTTGTAATCCTCGTCAAGTAGCTCATTGTGTCTATTGCTGATTATCGAGTCTAGTGTTAGTCATTATCATTGTTGTTAAAATCACGACTAGCCTCCGATTAGTCGCCGATTAATCACTAATTGGAGGTTGGCCGCTTCGATTTCACCAAATCGCAGTTCCTAGGCGCTAATTGGTCAAATTTGGTCAAAGTCGGACCAAATCGTCCAAATCGGCGGTGTTCCGACGATGAGAACGGCCGGATTTGTCTATTTTGGTGACGGATTAGTCGATTCCTGTAACACCGCGTATTTCGCTAAATAAAAATTTACTTTGTGAACAATTAAAATTAAAATGTTGATATTAATTCCCCATAATTACAATAATAATAATAATAATAATAATAATAATAATAATAATAATAATAATAATAATAATGATGATGATTTAGAAAAAAAATGTATTAAAATTTGATTTACAAGTCCAGGGGGTATTTTGTAATTTATGAAACTTATTTTATAAAACCTTAGCATAAAATAATAAGTTTCAAACCACAGGGACCATTCTTGTAATATTACAAAACACCCAACCCCACCCCCCATCTTTCCCTCGCTGTCTTCTCCACTCGACCGCAACATCCGGCCACAAAATCGGCCACTAAGGATTCAATATTCAAAAGTAGACCCACATTAACAAACTTTAGATCGGTTATAACTCTCCTATGACTTCAATTTCATTCAAAACGATCACAAACAACCCGTTCGAACACCTCTTAAAACCGCGACCTGCAACTCTAAAAAAACCCAATCTTCGATCGATTTTAATCAAAATTAACAAAGGTCTTTGATTCCAGATCATTATCCGAAGCTTCCTATCAATTTAATTTGATTATCATCTACGTTTACCCATTAATCCATTGAACACCACGGTCGCGACTTGTCTTGTTGAGTTCATTACCAAATCGAACACCATAAAGGTAATTCGACACACACACATACTCGATTTCTCATGGGAACAAAAGCCCCATGATTGCAGAAGCATTCGATATCGAATTGAACTTCGATTTGGCTCAAATCGAACTAGGGCTCATATCGATTTGGGGATGGTTTGCTGTTTGTGTTTAAGTGAATTAAAACCGGATCATTACCGCGGCCACGGCCTTTGGTTCACCTGTTCAGAGCTTCCATGTATTCCAAGAGGTCCCGGGTTCGACCCCGGGCACCTACACATTTTTTATGTTTTTTTTAAGCCTTTAAAAATTCAGAAAAAATTTCTAAAGATTATAAAATATTTTACAAACACTAAAAATTTTTAATACCACTTAATTATTTTCTGAAATTTATTTTTAACATTTTATTTATTTTATTAAATGTTTTAAATTAATAAAATTACAAATATTACAAAATTACTTCTATAAAAGTGAACTTTTAACAATAATTTAAATTATTATTGGATATTACATTACTTTTAATTATCCAAGATAATTATAATTATATGTGTTTTATAGATTCATAGATTATTTACAAAAAGACGTTTTGTGTTACTTAAATAATTAAATATTTTAATTATATCATATAATTAATTAATAAAATTAATTATTTGTTTTCCCACACTTTAACGATAAATCGAACAATTACGCGTATTAACACATTTATTTCTATTAAATTCTAAACAAAAATCACTTTCAATAAATTCGTTTATTTATTTCAAGACATTCAAACTAAATAAATTATTTAATTTAAACTACCATTCAAAACCAATAAAACCCTAATCTATTCCCAATTCTCACATTATTATTATCCTAACTCGAGACACCGTTCCTTAGGTTAATCATAAGGAAATCGTTGGTATCTAATCTATCACGTCCAAATTCAAATCTCATCAATCAAGTGAGTATTCATATCCCCTTTCTATATCATTTCTTATTTGGGGGAAATCATATGATACAATATATTCAATCATGATATTCTATTGTTATTTCATTCTTAATTCAATTCAGACAGGTTATGTTATTACTTACAATTATGTGAACATACTATGATAAACTAGACGACAGTAAAACCCTAATTCAATCAATCAATCCTGGTATCAATGGTAGATCTACTGGTTTGGATAACCCACCCCATATGAATAGTCGAGTGGTGATTGTGCCAGAGGCAATTAGTCAATCTATGGTGTATGTGTGGAGTCTATTATATGCAAGTTTCAAGTCAAGGGGTTTATATTGTGTCAGTCTATCTATATGCTTTACTATTGCAATATAAGTTTTAACGTTACCTTGTGAATTGGATTATTCTCAATCAATCAATCAATCTATATGTATACTCAAAACTGTGATTACTCACCAGCTAACTCGTTAGCTGACTTTGTTTTCTCACATGATTTCAGGTTAAGCAAGTTAGTGAACTTCTACATGCTCATTTAAGACTCGGACTTAGTCAAAATAAAAGACTATTACTATTTGTGACTTCAATTGTTGTATTTGTTCATGTTAAATTCATGTTATCTTGTAATCTGATTTTTAATATTATTTCCACTATTAGACAATCATGCGTTATGAGCAATCAATCATTCCCTCGTTCGCTCCGATGATTCCGCCGTCGGTCGGGGTGTGACAATTCTGGCGCCGGATTTGCCGATTCTGGCGCCGAACTCCGACGTCGGTGACTGAAACGGGAGGAGACGGAATGACGGGGATGATGTGCTTTGAAATTATTTAATAAAGTTTAGTTATTTGATATTTAATCCCCTCCACAATTTATCCCCCTAACTTGTAAATTAATACATAATTAAGTATAAAATTAATGTTATAGCTACATAAATTCATAAAATTATACACAAAAGTCCGATTCGATTAATTCGGATTAATCTCGATTAATCCGGATTAATCCTTAGTCGGTACCACACCGCCCGACTAGCGCCTAGCGATTTCTATAACATTGGTCATTATATTACCCATCGTGTCTAATATTGACTATATTGTTTTCTAAAATGATGATTTTTAAATAACACAATACTAAAATGTATTTTTTATGTTTTTTCCTGTTTATTGTGTAATCCTGGTCAGGTCATTTTGTAATCATCGTCAAGCAGATCAATATGTCTATTGCTAATTATCGAGTCTAGTGCTGCTCATTGTATTACCTATTGTCTCTAATGTTGACCATTGTGATATGATTGTGTTTTTTAAAATGATATTTTTCAAATAACACAACAATGGGAAATTTTAAACTTTTTATGTTTCAAGTTCATTATGTGTTTCTCATCTGATAATTGCATACTTCTTATCAATTTAGAAGATTACACGGTAGCCTGACGAAATTATACAACAAGTTAAAAAATGTGAAAAAAACTTTATTTTTTTATATCAACACTATACGCATTCTAAAGATTGAAAAAATCATTTTTATGGTGCAATTTTTTTAAAATCTGAATTAGATCCTAAATTTACTATTTGTAAAAAAAAAAGATAAAGGACGGGTTGAATAATATCACTCCTGCCTGCTAGCTGCCCTAAGCCCTACAGTTCCTTCGCTTACCACCAAAGATGAATCTATTGCCTCCTCTCCCTCCACGTGCCCAAGATCCTATCCTCTTGCAGCTGAAGCTCTTGATGGCACGTTCAAACGAGTTTATGAATGAACGAAATCAGTTGAAGGAGCGGCCAAGGACGAAAGCTTTCTAACACACCATTCCTCCTTAGGAGAACAAGTGGTCTCCCATGACACCCAATGATGTATCTCTTCTCCATTAGAGCTCCAAAAGTAATTATCAAAATACTCTGCCCAAATATGCAGGGAGAAAAATAAAAAAATGCATGCTAGGGCACATGCTATCGATGTTACACACCTGGTCCTGAAACCACATCTGGCAGATGCGATTCCTGGATGTAGTTGGATGTGATTATCGGTGAAAGCAAGGCTTAGCGAGTGTTTGAAGCCACTTGCAGGCAAGCCCCTAGGTCAACACAAAGGAGAGGCTAGCAATCGATTGAAAGTATCTTTTTTCTGGGAACATGGTCAACGAGAAATTCTTATGTTCGTGATTCTTCATCCACCGATGAAAATAACGTCGTATGTAAAAGTTATGAATGCTTAAAAATGTGAAACTCAAGAAAGGAGAACATTACCAATTTTACCCCAACCTAATTTTGATTAAAATGACACGTGTCATCTTAATCCTTCTTACAGTTTTTAGTTTTATAAAACTTTGTATTTGAACATTTCCCAAATTTAAGAGGAAAAATTAAGTATATAGAGAAGAAGAAACACGTTAATATGATTGTTGACAAAAATATACTATAACCCACTACTTTATTAGGTTAGGATGAACTTTTTTTTAAAATAAACACCAAGCTGTATATATTTAACAAACCCACATTCCATAGTCTAATTATATTAATTTTCTTTAAGTTGTAGCAGAGAAAAGAGAGTCAAGATGAGCTTTTTATTATTCATAACTTCTTTTAGAAAACAGAAGATAAAAATCATCATTGACGTTATATGTAAATAACAATTTTAAGACATTTAAGGATGTACAAGGGTTAAAAAACATGTTTGGAAATTGCTTTGGGTCATCGATTTTTGTTTTTAAACCGGTTTTTTCTCATCGCTAAACCTAGGATTGATGGAGGACCCAAGACCTTTTTCTTCTCAAGGATGAAAATGAGCATTATTATGAACAAGGAATGTGTAATAGAGAAACTGAAGATTACATATGTTTTTTGTTCTTTATGAACTAGTTAGAGGAAAAAGTCTAATCAAAACTTTTCTTAATCGCACATTTGAGACTAGCACAAATATTAAGCTTAATTACGAGCATTTACAAAAAAGATCGATCATTTTAATAAAAAAGTATAGGTCTTACGACTTTAAGAAAATGACGAAGCAAACCAATTAAGATGGTCGAGACGATAAAAGAAGAATAAAGTAACTTGCTTTGAGAGTTTAAAATGTTCTTTTATGTAATAAAAAGTTGTCACATTCTATTAAACGAGATCTATTTAATTTATAAAAATCTTAATAAGTATTTACATTGTCTTACGTGGTTTTATCAGAACACTTTAAATGTCATTTACTTTTTATATTTGACAATATCGTACCGCCTAAACCTCATACCCTTTATCCGTTTGTTTTTTATCTTATTTAAACGATTAATTGAATCACTTACGAGTTAATTGAATAATTGACTGGACATTGGGCACTAATTTTTTTAGAGTAAATTACATTTTTCGTTCTTTGGGTTTATAGTAAATTTCAGTTTTCGTCCTTAAACTAAAGAAATTACAGTAAATGTCTTTTACATTGAAAAAAGTTTACACATTTCATCCTTTTTTTCTAACGGACGTTAATTTTGTCTGTTAAGTAAAATCATGTGCAAGGCACATGAGGGCAATTTAGTTATTTTAACCCATATGAATATTAAAACAATAAAAATAAACCTATACCCACTTAATACATAAAAAATTATAATTATACATAAAAAATTACAATTATACCAAAACAATCCTCATCATCATCATCTTCACCATCCACCACCACAACCACCACCACCACCATGAAACAACACTGCAAACTCCTCCGACATGAGCCGTCACTGCCATCATCCGTCGCCATAAGCATCATCCAAGTAGGAAACTTTAATCTCCACTGAAACTCCGATGTTGGTGACATTATTAACCGTCGAAATTGTAGATCCACCCACCATATCCACTAGTGCCGTCGTCGCTGCGTCGTGCAAGTGCTTGCATTCTTCAATTCCAATCTCGCGACTTAACAATCGAAATCAATGACAGCTCTAACAACAATTGCCATGAACCTGAGACAACTCAAGATCGAAAGGAAAAGGTCGATGGATTAAACACTAAAATTAGTCTGATTCAAGAGAGGTAAGTCTCCAGTTATAATGATAAATTGATAAACATAAATTTTTAAGATGCTTAGACTACCCGCAATGCAACGGCCTGCATTTACTACATGCATCCTAGTCATCACTGTCATATCAGCTTTTTACTCATCATTCCTACATGCATTCTCTCTTCTCTTTTTAACTCCAACTCATCCTTTTCGCATGCAACCTCTCTCTTCCACATCATCATTTCTTTTTCAATTTTAGATTATAAACTTTTATTTTATAATCTTAAAAATATTTCATAAACAAATGTAAAAATATATTTGAATAATAAACAATAAAAAACAAGATAAAATTAAATAAAAATTAAAATTGAATTACATAAAAAAATTACATTTTCCTATAAAAAGTAAAATACAAATATTCAAATTAAAGTAGAACTAAGATTAAAAATCAAAATAAAACTTAATGAAACCATAACCTAAAATTAAGCTTTTTACTCAGACAAATCTACTCTTCATTAGCTTGATTAACTTGCTTAAGATTCCAGAGATGTTCCATTAGATCGTTGTGTAGTGCAATGTGAGTATCTTTGCTTCGTAAGGATCTAAACCTCTGCAGATAGTGTGCAAACTCAGTGGGTGCACATCCATTATAACTTGGTGGCTCAGGCTCATCTTCTTCACGGGATCAATCAGTTATCATATGACCTTCATCTTCTACAATCATATTATGTAGAATGATACATGCATGCATTATATCACCTAACACTGGTATGCTTGTAGATCTTCCAGGGCCTCGTATCATTGCGCACCTTGCTTGGAGGACACCACATGCTCTTTCAACATCCTTTCTACAAGACTCCTATAGTCGCTTAAAGTATTGCATTTTAAGATTATTGCTTGGAGGATAAACGAAACTCTTTACCAGTGTTGACCATTCTGGGTAAATGCCATCTGCAAGATAGTATCCTTGCATGTACTCATTCCCATTCACAATGAAGTTGCACTGTGGTGCATTCACTTCTAAGAATTGATTAAATACTGGTGATTGATTAAAAACATTGATATCATTGTTTGAACCTGCCACTCCAAAGAATGCATGCCAAATCCAAAGGTCGTGTGATGCCACAACCTCTAGCATAATGGTTGGATGACCATGATCACCTCGAGTGTATTGTCCTTTCCAAGCTGTTGGGTAGTTTCTCCAACCCCAATGCATACAATCTCTGCTTCCAAGCATTCCGACAAACCCATATTTTTCAGAATGCAATTGTAGCAATCGTTGAATGTCATCTTGGTTGGGCCTTCTAAGATATCGTGGACTAAAAACTTCAACAATTGACCTACAGAACTTGTGTAGACATTCAATGGAAGTGCTTTCAACAATGCATATATACTCATCACATTGGTCAGTTGATGTACCATAAGCCAACTGACGAATGTCACTTGTACATTTTGTATTGGTGAAAGACCTTTTACACCAAGAGCATCATATCTTTGTGTGAAATATTTAAAATACTGACAGCTACCTGGTTTAGAGATTTCTTCAACAATGCGATTAAAAAGACGTATGCTCATCCGGAGCCTTTGTCTAAATAAGCTTTCATCAAATACCGGCTCTGGAGCAAAGTAATTGTTCCACAAACGGGCAGCTCCATCCTTTTGACCTCTGTTTATGTACTTCCGTTTGCCATTCTGTCTAGAAGAACTTCCCTCTTGTGAATCAACCTCATCTTGAGCATCAAGCTCAAACAGTTGCATTGCTAATTCTTCAACGTCATCGGAAATAAGATGTTGAACGTGTTGAGTCAACATCATCAGGATGTTTTGTGGGACTTGTTCATCATCTGAACTCATTTTGAATTATAGAGAGAAGTGTTTGAGAGAAAAGGAATATGTGTTGATAATGGTTGGTCTAGATATGTATATATAGTGATGGGGAAAACTAGCCGTTGGAAACTAGCCGTTATAAAGTTGGCATCAGAAGCATAACTCGTATACCCCCGGAGCTGTTAGTTTTTGTTCTTTTAAGGGGTTGAAAGCCATGAACATGACAAGCAGAGTTCCACTTACAATGTTCTTTAATAACATTCCATACATGTTCGTATGCGAAAGCAGCAGAAGTCTTGTTAGATGGATCGTTGATATACAATTGTTTAGCCTCTTGGGTGTACTGGTCATCTGACCAACCAATTCTGTAACGAGACTTGACTTGTAAATACAACTCATTAAATCTATTCACCTTAGATTTAAACATATGCTAATGGCTTCGTAGATTGTGAGTATCTTGTGGAATTACAGGTTCACTTTCATTATAGTATTTTTCAACCTGACCGCAATAGGCATCCCCAGTTTGGTTCTTGCCAATGATTAGATCCTCGGAATTTAAAATCACACCTTGGCAAGCAACACCTCATAACTATTAGGCCACTTTTGACGACTCGTCTTTGTTGGTTGCTCATCATTCTTCTCAGTCACCATCTTGCTTGGCTTCTTATTTTTTTTTGCGGCTTTGCTTTTGATGGTGATTCCACAAGATCTTTTGTTGCATTTGGGAGGTTTTTGAAGCTATTGCCATTGAAGAAATTGTTGAAATTGTTGAGGATTAAAGGCAGGTTGTTGAAACTGTGGCATGACAGGAAATTGTCCAAATTGCAGGAATGAAGGTCCTTGTTGAAAATGGGGATATGGTTGTGCTTGTGAAAACTGAGAAAAGTTTTGTGATTGTGAGAAAAGAGGGAATGATGGTGGTTGTTGTTGTGGGTTTTGTTGATCATCATCATCGTTTAACAAACCAGTGAAAGAAAATTGATGTCTTGGATCCATTTTAAAAGTGTGATGTTGAAAAATTTTGAGAGTTTGTTAGATTTTGAGGTGAAAAATGAGCTGGCTGTAGTGGGTATTTATAGGGGGAAAACTAGCCTTTTCTTAAATATAGTTGTTAGAAAAAAAATTAAAAAAATTCAAAGAGTCGTTAGTGGCTTTTTTAATAAAGCATGTTATTTTTTTAATAAAAAATTATATTTAATTCATGTGGGGCCTACTAGTGGATACATTTGAGTGCAGTTGGCCAGGTATGTGCTTTCCTTCATGCTTCCTACCATAAGCCAACTGACGAATGTCACTTGTACATTTTTGTATTGGTGAAAGACCTTTTACACCAAGAGCATCATATCTTTGTGTGAAATATTTAAAATTCTGACAGCTACCTGGTTTAGAGATTTCTTCAACAATGCGATTAAAAAGACGTATGCTCATCCGGAGCCTTTGTCTAAATAAGCTATCATCAAATACCGGCTCTGGAGCAAAGTAATTGTTCCACAAACGGGCAGCTCCATCCTTTTGACCTCTGTTTATGTACTTCCGTTTGCCATTCTGTCTAGAAGAACTTCCCTCTTGTGAATCAACCTCATCTTGAGCATCAAGCTCAAACAGTTGCATTGCTAATTCTTCAACGTCATCGAAAATAAGATGTTGAACGTGTTGAGTCAACATCATCAGGATGTTTTGTGGGACTTGTTCATCATCTGAACTCATTGAATTGTAGAGAGAAGTGCTTGAGAGAAAAGGAATATGTGTTGATAATGGTTGGTCTAGATATGTATATATAGTGATGGGGAAAACTAGCCGTTGGAAACTAGCCGTTATAAAGTTGGCATCAGAAGCATAACTCGTATACCCCCCGGAGCTGTTAGTTTTTGTTCTTTTAGGGGGTTGAAAGCCATGAACATGACAAGCAGAGTTCCACTTACAATGTTCTTTAACAACATTCCACACATGTTCGTATGCGAAAGCAGCAGAAGTCTTGTTAGATGGATCGTTGATATACAATTGTTTAGCCTCTTGGGTGTACTGGTCATCTGACCAACCAATTCTGTAACAAGACTTGACTTGTAAATACAACTCATTAAATCTATTCACCTTAGATTTAAACATATGCTAATGGCTTCGTAGATTGTGAGTATCTTGTGGAATTACAGGTTCACTTTCGTTATAGTATTTTTCAACCTGACCGCAATAGGCATCCCCAGTTTGGTTCTTGCCAATGATTAGATCCTCGGAATTTAAAATCACACCTTGGCAAGCAACACCTCATAACTATTAGGCCACTTTTGACGACTCGTCTTTGTTGGTTGCTCATCATTCTTCTCAGTCACCATCTTCCTTGGCTTCTTATTTTTTTTTTGCGGCTTTGCTTTTGATGGTGATTCCACAAGATCTTTTGTTGCATTTGGGAGGTTTTTGAAGCTATTGCCATTGAAGAAATTATTGAAATTGTTAAGGATTAAAGGCAGGTTGTTGAAACTGTGGCATGACAGGAAATGTCCAAATTGCGGGAATGAAGGTCCTTGTTGTAAATGGGGATATGGTTGTGCTTGTGAAAACTGAGAAAAGTTTTGTGATTGTGAGAAAAGAGGGAATGATGGTGGTTGTTGTTGTGGGTTTTGTTGATCATCATCATCGTTTAACAAACCAGTGAAAGAAAATTGATGTCTTGGATCCATTTTAAAAGTGTGATGTTGAAAAATTTTGAGAGTTTGTAAGATTTTGAGGTGAAAAATGAGCTGGCTGTAGTGGGTATTTATAGGGGGAAAACTAGCCTTTTCTTAAATATAGTTGTTAGAAAAAAAATTAAAAAAAAATTCAAAGAGTCGTTAGTGGCTTTTTTAATAAAGCATGTTATTTTTTTAATAAAAATTATATTTAATTCATGTGGGGCCTACTAGTGGATACATTTGAGTGCAGTTGGCCAGGTATGTGCTTTCCTTTATGCTTCCTCTCCACTCCATCCTTCCGAACTTCCTCCACCTCACCAAATGCTTCCTCTCCAATTGAAGCATTGGGGAGAGTCTTATATTTGCAAAGGGAGATCAAAAAGCTCCTGTAATATATCAAACAATGAGGTATGGAATGATGATGGAAAAAAACAAAATGGAAACTACTAGCCCTATTTTAGGTAAATGAAGCACTAACTGAAATTTATGGGCTGTTTGATTGCGCTGACTGAGTAAGAGCTGACTGAGTCATGCGCTGACTGAGTAAGAAGTTCTGACTGAGTCTGCATCTGACTGAAATTTGGCTGTTTGATTTAGTATCTGACTGACTCTGCTGAATGATAAAATAACCTTACATACATACATACACATAAGCAATATAGACATATACATACACATCTACATACACATACATCTACATACACATCTACATACACATACATCTACATACCCATATACATACACATCTACATACACATAAATCTACATACACATACATCTACATACCCATATACATACACATCTGCATACACATACATCTGCATACAAACACTAATCACTCATTATCCCAACTTCAATTCTCAATGACAAGTACCTAATTTTTATCATCAATTACTTCTTTCCAATATCCATTTCAAAACACATACATATACACACAAATATAAACCATAGCATGTGAAATATACCACAGAACTCATCATGCCCCTCTTCCAAAATTGAGAACAGGATCATCATAAAACATTCTTGAACAATATTTTCACATCAAGAATCATCAACATAAAGATTACACATCCATTCAAACAATCTATTAATCATCAAACAATCAAAATCAAGAAATTCCAGTGACCGAAAGAAGATGAAAGTGAAGAACATGAGGATCCGAAAAGTGGATTCATGGAGTTGTGTGTATTTGTATCGTATGTACATACCCAATCACCGTCGACATCGACCGAATCGATCATTATCATCTTCAATCGATCACCACCACAGCATCTTCAATCGATCACCACCACAATTCCACCGACCGCAACCAAAACCCCAATCGACTGATCGATCGCCACAGCATCAAAAACCCCAATCGATTGATCGATCGCCACAGCAATAACCTACACCGAAAACCCCAATCGATTGATCGATCGCCACAGCATCAAAACCCCAACCGCAACCACAGCATCAATCGATCGCCAGCGGGGCTGGAGGGAGTGCGACGGGGGGAGGGGTGGTGGGTTGCGGTTGTCGGTGTCTAGGGGGTGTCGCCGAGGGGGCTTGTGGCTGTGGGAGTCGCCGGTGATGGCTGGTTGTGGGTGGGTTGTGGGTGGGAGTCGACGGGGGGAGGAAGAAGAGAGGCGCAGGGGGGTTGTGGATTGGGTCAGAAGGGAGGAAATATCTTACTCGGTCAGCTCCTCTTTCCGGGTCAGAGCTCCCAGTCAGCTATATCAAGCGCGCTGACTGGCTGACTGGGTCAGCCAGTCAGGGGTCAGACCCTGGGTCAGCTACATCAAACAGGACCTTAGTAGGAAGGTGGCCTTAATGGGTCAAACCTAAATAACTCTACCATTGATCTGTCACACCCTCATTTTCCACGTACGGGGTTTTACCGTCAGGCGTGTGACATAACCAGGATCTCAGATAAGCATTAGTTACACCAAACGACTCGATAATTACAAATCATATAAGTTGCTTAATTTTAAGGAAACAGACCAAATGTATTTAAGTAGTGCGGAAGCGAATACAGTGAAACATTCAACAATAGTTTTGAAACACACAAACATGTGTCCAACCCAGTTTATGTAAAGTAAATGCAAATTAAATCTTGAAAACAGTTTGTGGTGAATACAGAATGACATGCTGTAGATGCTGTGCTCCTAAACGTGCCACATCAATGTCCTGAGAGAAAACATGCAAAAATCTCAGTACAAGATTGGTGAGTTTACAGGTTTATCAGAAAACAGTAATTATCAGTAATGAAGTTCCCGGATTATGAAATCCGTCAAGTATGTAATTCCCGGATTATGTAATCCGTCAAGTATGTAATTCCCGGATTATGTAATCCGTCAAGTATGTAATTCCCGGATTATGTAATCCGTCAAGTATGTAATTTCCCGGATTATGTAATCCGTCAAGTATGTAATTTCCCGGATTTAGTAATCCGATAAGTATAACGAAATCCCCGGATTTATTAATCCGATAAGTATAATGAAATCCCCGGATTTATTAATCCGGTCAGTATAAATGAAATCCCCGGATTTATTAATCCGTCAAGTATAATGAAATTCCCGGATTTATTAATCCGTCAAGTATAATGAAATTCCCGGATTTGTAATCCGTCAAGTATAATGAAATTCTCGGATTTGTAAATAAAGCATATAACGGGTAGCTAGTCCATAATGATCACTATGTGTATGAAGGCGCGGCCGAACTGACATGCAATCAAATAAATAAACAGGCCCGGATGTGGATCACACACCACAACACTTGTAATTAGGCTAACCGTTCACCCGTTTGACGAACGTTGTGCTAGCGCGACTAGCCCGAGTGGGGTATGTCAATCCCAGTAGTACTACTAACAATTACCTCGTTAAGTCCATATTAACGGTCCGTTGGGCAAGTATACACCATAGTATCAAGTATATGCAGTATTACAAAAATCCAATGTAATATAAAGTTTATAAAAACAACATGTTTCTCTCCCCCAAAAAGAGTATAAAGTAAAAGTGGGGCTGTAAACTCACCTTGAACTGATGTAATGAAAGCAACAAAAGCTTCAAAGAATTAGGCAATGCACGATCAAGCACGATCGATACCTATTATTAATTATAACTAAGTCTTTAAAATATGTTTATTGCGAATACATATATTTGGTAAGATTCGGGTTGGTTTGGTTTGACGTACACGATTTGATATACTAACAATACCATGTATTAATAATATTATCAATATTGATATTAATGATAACAATGGTATAATTATAATGTTAATAATTGTATTTGTGAATAATTTGTAAAATTATTACATATAATTCTTACCTTTAACATAATTAATCCGTATTTAAAATAATATAAGGTTCATTAATATCTTGATGATTATTGTTTAAAGTCCATTTTATAAAATAACTGTCTTATAACATTTGTAATAACTTTATAAATAAATAAACAAATAGGTTTTTAAAGAAATATTTTCCAGAAAATAATTATATAATTTCTGAAATAAATAAGGTTTATAAAAACTGTTTATATAATTTTTAGAAATTTTTCCGTATTTTTAAAAGGTTCAAAAGGCCTTTAAAAAAATAATGTTGGGGGCAGGGTTCGAACCCGTGACCCCTGGGTTTGCAATTGGACCGGGAACCAGTGAACCAAGGCATACAGCCACCATGGTTCTTGGTTCCCAAATCTTTTAAACATAGTTAACCAGAATCCCCAAATTGCTATGAACCCTAACTATGAAATCGATCAAATTGAAGCCCTAATCGATGTTATAATCGATTGAAACCATAGGGCTTTTATTCCTTATGAAAAATCGAGTATGTAGGTAGTTTCAATTACCTGTTTCGAGTTCGAATTGATGAAGAACAGTGAGTTGCAGGTCGCGTTCGAGTGAAGTGATCAAAACGATGTGTTTGTATGTTTACAGATCAAATGGACTTAAAGGAAGCTTTTAAATGTTGAAAAGTTTATTAGTGCGCAATCAATTTCGATTATTATTTGATTTTAGTGCGTTTAGTGTAGTGGTGTTCGACCGAAAGCAAAATGGTCGGATTTAGTGGACATTATCGAAACTTTTCCATAATTTAAGTTCACGGGGTTGTTGCATTTTGTCCTACGTTCGATTTGGTGCATTGTGGGGTCGAAACCGTGGCCTAAAACTTGTCTTTTGGCCTCGCCGGAGGGCCGCCGGAGACCGGCCGGCTCCGGTGCCGGAATTACGCGAGAGAGGAGAGAGAGAGCAGTGGTATTTTTATTTTACACATTGGCCCCCTGAACTATGTGATTGTTATTATTTTATGCTGCTAGTTTTTAAATCAGGTTTCAAAAATTTTAAAATTTCCCCTTTAACTTATAAACTTTTATAAGTTATTATTATTAATAATAATATTATTATTATCATTTATTATTATTTATATCAAGTATATACATTTATATATATATATATATGTATTTTTGTTTTTTTTTCTTCTTTTTGTCAATATTTTTCTGGGTTGTCACATCATCCCCCTGTTAGAGGAATTTTCGTCCCGAAAATTGGAACAGTGGAGTGTATAAACTAGTATACGGAGAATTCGGTTTAACCGATGAATAAACTATGAAAATACATGAGGACAGTTAATACACACAGTGAGTTAACGAGCTTAATGCTAACTGACATACTAGTTAGTGACAGATGTCACACACCATCACATTCACCACATGATCTTCAACAAGAAGAATCTTAGGTTTCCTTTCTGATTTGGGAATATCTTGAATGTTTCTAGCACTTTTGTTTATCAGAAGGTGACCATGAAACCATCTGTATTATCTGAGCTATCACACGCACGTGCAACTTTATGAGGTAGAACAAGTGTGAAAATAGACCCACAATGTTCTTTGCTTGATATCGTGAGATGTCACAGTATCCCTCAATTGAGAAAATTTCGTCCTGAAATTCAGTTGGAGTTAGGTTCTGAAGGTGTATCCACGAACAAGTGCGGATATTTAGACTTCATCTGATCCCCCGTTCCCATGCCCCATTTAGAGTTCCATCTTACGCGCACAATGGGAATTTTGCTACGCTTTAGTGTCTTGACCTCTCGATCCATGATCTCCACTGGTTCTTCGATGAAATGTAGTTGATCATCTATCTTTAATTCCTCCAAAGGCACGATCAATGATTCATTAGACAGACATTTCCTCAGATTGGATACGTGAAATACATCATGTATCCCCCTGAGTTCTTCAGGTAAATTCAACTGATAGGCTACTGGGCCAATCCGTTTAACAATCTCGAATGGCCCCACGTATCTTGGGCTTAACTTCCCACGCTTTCCAAAGCGTATTACACCTTTCCAGGGTGAGACTTTCAGCAGTACTTTGTCACCAACCTGAAACTCCAATGGCTTACGACGCTTGTTAGCGTAACTCTTTTGTCGATCACGTGCTGTTGCCATACGGTTACGAATTTGCACGATCTTCTCAGTCATTTCGTGCACCAGTTCAGGTCCTGTAAGTTGGCTTTCTCCTACTTCTGCCCAACAGATAGGTGATCGGCACTTACGTCCGTACAATGCCTCAAATGGGGCTGCCTTGATCGAGGTGTGATAACTGTTATTATAGGAGAACTCAACCAATGGTAGATGAGTTTCCCAACTGGTGCCAAAATCGATCACACAGGCACGCAACATGTCTTCCAGTGTTTGGATTGTACGCTCACTTTGACCATCGGTCTGCGGGTGATATGCGGTACTCATATCCAGCCGTGTTCCTAATGACCGTTGTAACGATTGCCAGAAATGAGAAGTGAACCGAGCGTCACGATCAGAAATGATAGATATCGGTACGCCATGCCGAGAGACTATTTCCCTTAAATAGATACGTGTCAGCTTCTCCATTCGATCAGTCTCTCGGATTGCCAGAAAGTGTGCGGATTTCGTTAAGCGATCTACTATAACCCAAATGGTATCGCATCCGCTGGGAGCCCTAGGTAATTTCATGACGAAGTCCATTGAGATCTGCTCCCATTTCCACACTGGAATTTCCGGTTGTTGGAGTAAACCGGATGGTCTCTGGTATTCCACCTTAACCTTGGAACAAGTTAGGCATCTGCTTATGTATGTGGCTATCTCAGCCTTCATTTTCGGCCACCAGTAAAATTCTTTCAGGTCCTGGTACATCTTGTTTGATCCTGGATGAATCGAGTAACGTGACTTATGAGCTTCATCCATTATCAGCTCTCGTAAGTTCCCGTACTGTGGTACCCAAATCCGTTTCATAAAATAACGGATTCCATCGGCTTTAGCCTCCAATTGTTTCTCCATGCCTCGCATGGATTCTGCTTTGAGATTCTCCGTCTTCAAGGCCTCAGATTGAGCAGCTTTGATTTGCATTGGTAGGTCAGAGTGGATAGTCATTTGTAATGCGCGCACCTGACGAGGCTTTAGGGTTTCCTTATGACTAAGGGCATCGGCTACCACATTAGCCTTACCCGGATGGTACCTGATCACACAATCATAATCATTGAGTAATTCTAACCATCGTCGTTGCCGCATATTCAGTTCCTTCTGGTTAAATATGTGCTGGAGGCTCTTATGATCTGTATAGATCGTGCACCTGGTTCCGTATAGGTAGTGCCTCCAGTTTTTCTAGGCAAACACTACAGCTCCTAGTTCCAGATCATGCGTTGTATAGTTCTTCTCATGCACCTTGAGCTGTCTAGATGCATAAGCTATGACTTTGTCACGTTGCATCAATACACACCCCAAACCTTGGATGGATGCATCACAGTAAACAACAAAGTCATCAGTTCCTTCTGGTAAGGCTAGGATTGGTGCGCTGCAGAGTTTGTCTTTAAGCGCCTGAAACGCTGTTTCCTCTTTGCTACCCCACTTATAAATTGTTCCCTTATGAGTCAGGGCAGTCAAAGGTTATGCCAATTTAGAAATTCCTTCGATAAATCTCCGGTAATAGCCTGCCAAACCAAGGAATTGTCGCACCTCAGTAGGCGTCTTTGGTGCCGGCCAATTCTTGATTGCTTTAATCTTTGAAGGATCAACATGTATTCCCTTTTCATTCACCACGTGCCCAAAGAATTGCACTTCACGCATCCAGAAGTCACATTTTGAGAACTTTGCGTAAAGCTATTCGTCTCTTAGCAATTCCAATATGGTTCTCAAATGTCCCTCATGATCTTCCTTATTACGGAGTAGATTAGTATGTCATCAATGAAGACAATGACAAACTTATCCAGATAAGGTTTGCAGACACGGTTCATGAGGTCCATGAAAACTGCTGGGGCATTAGTCAGCCCAAAAGACATTACAGTGAACTCGTAGTGCCCATAGCGTGTTCGAAACGCAGTCTTGGAGATGTCTTCTTCTCGAACCCTTAACTGATGATAACCTGATCTCAAGTCAATCTTGGAATAGTAGCTAGATCCTTGCAACTGGTCGAACAAATCATCAATGCGTGGAAGTGGATACCTATTCTTGATTGTCACCTTATTCAGTTCGCGGTAGTCAATACACATCCTGAAGGTTCCATCTTTCTTTTTAACGAAAATCACTGGAGCTCCCCAAGGTGAAGAGCTAGGACGTATGAATCCTTTGTCTAACAATTCTTGCAATTGCTTAGACAGCTCTTGTAGTTCGTTCGGTGCCAGGCGGTACGGCGCCTGAGCGATCGGAGTTGCTCCTGGTGCTAGTTCAATTTGAAATTCTACCTGTCTGTGTGGAGGAAGGCCAGGTAGGTCTTCGGGAAATACCTCAGAAAAGTCTCTAACAACAGGAATATCTTCAACTCGCCTTTCATCCGCCTTCGGTTTAGTAACAAGTGCCAACAAGGCAAGGTGTCCTTTTCTGAGACATTTCTGAGCCTTCAAATATGATATGATACCGACCACCGCACCCACCTTTTCACCTTCCACAATAAGAATTTCATCGTCTGAAATAGGTAACTTGATCAGCTTCTCCTTGCAAACTATCTCAGCACTACTCTTGGATAACCAATCCATCCCGACGACCACATCGAAGCTTCCTAGTGTGACAGGAATAAGGTCTATGCTGAAGGTGTGTCCGGATAAGCCTAGCTTACAGTTTTTAAACACTTGTGTTGCTATTATCGTCCTACCATCGGCTATTTCTATGGCATAATTAGAACTCAAATCAGTAGGCACCATCCCTAGTGTTTTACTAAACTTGGTGGACACATAACTCTTATCAGCACCAGAGTCAATAAAACAGAGGCATAACACCCATTAATAGAGAATCTACAGTAGGGTCGTTTCGAGCCTCACCTGAGCCCATGATGAAGACTCTGCCTCTGCCACCGCCACCACCATTGTTATTGTCTTTGGGCTTATCAGCAGCACCATTGTCACCATTCTTTTTCCGTCTCGGGCAATCCTTTTTAAAGTGTCCGGGTTGACCACATTCATAGCACACAGTCTGATTTTGGTTCTGCTGTTGTTGAGGTGCTTTTTCCGAGAGATTCACCCGGCAATACTTGGCAACATGGCCGAACTTCCCGCACCTCTCACACGTGCTCCTTGTGCACTGCCCAGTATGATGGAGCTGACATTTGTTGCACTTTGGGAGATTTCCCTGATAGCCGCCCGAATGAGAAGGTTGGGACGGATTAAACTTCTTGTGTTGAGGTTGATAAGTGGAGGATGAAGATTGCTTTCCGCTGGAAGATGGTTCCCATTTCCTCTTGTTATTGTGGAAACCAGATGCAGCACCTCGCGGGGGCAGTTTTCCTTGCGCGACAGCCTGGTCAGTCAACTTGTGGGCTATTTGAACAGCTTCCTGAATGGTAGCTGGTCTAGCAGTGGTGACCATGCTCTGGATTTCAGGTACCAGTCCGTCGATGTATCTTTCAACCCGTTTGTAAGCCGGGTTAATCATAGTAGGGCACAGAGTAGCCAACTCGTGAGAACGAGTTGTGTAAGCTTCAATTTTAGAACCTACCATCTTCAGGTTCCAAAATTCGGTTTCCAGTTTTTGTATTTCGTCTCGTGAACAGTATTCCTCTTTCAGCAGATTCTTGAATTCTACCCATGTTATGGCGTTTGCAGCTTCAATGCCGAGCATCTGAACTTGTGTGTTCTACCAACTCAGAGCAGCACCATCCAGTGTGCCAGCAGCATATTTTACCCTATTCCCAGCAGGGCAGTTGCAGATTTCGAACACCGATTCTAGCTTTTCGAACCAACGGAGCAGTCCCACCGCTCCCTCGGTTCCATTGAACGGATTAGGCTTGCAGTCCATAAAGGACTTGTAGGTGCAAGTCGGTTGACCAATAGGGTTCTGCTGTGGAGGGGGTTGGTTTGCCAACGCTGCGGTGATACTATGATTGATTATCGCTGCCAACTCTGCAGGCGTCATTGAGATGTTACCTCTCCCGCGTCCACGTCCTCTTCCAGACATTCTTCACATTACCAAATATCAAAAGCTATCAGTCATATGAAAATAGACCTTTTGTCTTGGAATGGAAAGGAAGAGAAATTTAAAGATTTAAAGAATGGACAAGCTAGAGAATCAGTCCGAATCTGAGGGATTAACACAAATGTCATTGTTTGAATTTCGTCCAAATTCAAGGTAACTGTGAGCATTCCTACAAGTAGAACTGATAAATAGTTTCCACACCAGTGGCTATGTTCTATGAGAACCGAGGCTTTCTTGCTCAAGGTGTAGGAATGATGACTTATACTGACTGCAATGTTACCACCCGACCAGATTCATCGGACTTAGCATGCACGACAAATTACAATTACGTGTGCACCCGTAATGGTAATTTGCTTTGCATGATCACCCCGGTTCCTCCTATCAGGCTAACATATCTTGTCAAGTACAGTGGTCATCAATGATAGAAGTACCAAGTATGTATGTATTATATCGGGGTTGATTAATCAAAGTATATGAAAGGATCAGTAAAGTTTTGGGAATCATTGACACGCCAGGGTAATTTGACCCATTTGCCTTAGAGACCTGTGTATTGACCATAGTTTATCACTCATCCCAGAAATCCCCAGGTAAGCATACCAGGTCTCGTAATAAGATATATGCGATATGCTTGCCTTAGCCCGAGGGCCTTTTGCCAGGAAATCCAGAATACAGGTGTCTATGTGTCACACAAATCACGAAGAATATTTAGGCGATATCAAATGCACACAAACTCTCCCGTGACTCACAGCAGCTTGGAGCCACCATCCCGGTAGCCATATGCTCACAAGGATATGTTTAAGCAAAAATTTCCAGGCAACCAATTTAGTAGGCATAGCCTAGTAATCTATGTGTGTGTAACTAATGCAAATCCAGCTATAGTCTAAAATGCAATGCAGATGAGATGCAAAATTCATTTTAGTTCGCTATAACTAATGCTCTGATACTAATCTGTCACACCCTCATTTTCCACGTACGGGGTTTTACCGTCAGGCGTGTGACATAACTAGGATCTCAGACAAGCATTAGTTACACCAAACGACTCGATAATTACAAATCATATAAGTTGCTTAATTTTAAGGAAACAGACCAAATGTATTTAAGTAGTGCGGAAGCGAATACAGTGAAACATTCAACAATAGTTTTGAAACACACAAACATGTGTCCAACCCAGTTTATGTAAGTAAATGCAAATTAAATCTTGAAAGCAGTTTGTGGTGAATACAGAATGACATGCTGTAGATACTGTGCTCCTAAACGTGCCACATCAATGTCCTGAGAGAAAACATGCAAAAATCTCAGTACAAGACTGGTGAGTTCACAGGTTTATCAGAAAACAGTAATTATCAGTAATGAAGTTCCCGAATTATGAAATCCGTCAAGTATGTAATTCCCGGATTATGTAATCCGTCAAGTATGTAATTCCCGGATTATGTAATCCGTCAAGTATGTAATTCCCGGATTATGTAATCCGTCAAATATGTAATTTCCCGGATTATGTAATCCGTCAAGTATGTAATTTCCCGGATTTAGTAATCCGATAAGTATAACGAAATCCCGGATTTATTAATCCGATAAGTATAATGAAATCCCCGGATTTATTAATCTGGTCAGTATAAATGAAATCCCCGGATTTATTAATCCGTCAAGTATAATGAAATTCCCGGATTTATTAATCCGTCAAGTATAATGAAATTCCCGGATTTGTAATCCGTCAAGTATAATGAAATTCCCGGATTTGTAAATAAAGCATATAATGGGTAGCTAGTCCATAATAATCACTATGTGTATGAAGGCGCGACCGAACTGACATGTAATCAAATAAATAAACAGGCCCGGATGTGGATCACACACCACAACACTTGTAATTAGGCTAACCGTTCACCCGTTTGACGAACGTTGTGCTAGCGCGACTAGCCCGGGTGGGGTATGTCAATCCCAGTAGTACTACTAACAATTACCTCGTTAAGTCCATATTAACGGTCCGTTGGGCAAGTATACACCATAGTATCAAGTATATGCAGTATTACAAAAAATCCAATGTAATATAAAGTTTATAAAAACAGCATGTTTCTCTCCCCCAAAAAGAGTATAAAGTAAAAGTGGGGCTGTAAACTCACCTTGAACTGATGTAATGAAAGCAACAAAAGCTTCAAAGAATTAGGCAATGCACGATCAAGCACGATCGATACCTATTATTAATTATAACTAAGTCTTTAAAATGTGTTTATTGCGAATACATATATTTGGTAAGATTCGGGTTGGTTTGGTTTGACGTACACGATTTGATATACTAACAATACCATGTATTAATAATATTATCAATATTGATATTAATGATAACAATGGTATAATTATAATGTTAATAATTGTATTTGTGAATAATTTGTAAAATTATTACATATAATTCTTACCTTTAACATAATTAATCCGCATTTAAAATAATATAAGGTTCATTAATATCTTGATGATTATTGTTTAAAGTCCATTTTATAAAATAACTGTCTTATAACATTTGTAATAACTTTTATAAATAAATAAACAAATAGGTTTTTAAAGAAATATTTTTCCAGAAAATAATTATATAATTTCTGAAATAAATAAGGTTTATAAAAACTGTTTATATAATTTTTAAAAATTTTTCCGTATTTTTAAAAGGTTCAAAAGGCCTTTAAAAAAATAATGTTGGGGGCAGGGTTCGAACCCGTGACCCCTGGGTTTGCAATTGGACCGGGAACCAGTGAACCAAGGCATACAGCCGCGATGGTTCTTGGTTCCCAAATCTTTTAAACATAGTTAACCAGAATCCCCAAATTGCTATGAACCCTAACTATGAAATCGATCAAATTGAAGCCCTAATCGATGTTATAATCGATTGAAACCATAGGGCTTTTATTCCTTATGAAAAATCGAGTATGTAGGTAGTTTCAATTACCTGTTTCGAGTTCGAATTGATGAAGAACAGTGAGTTGCAGGTCGCGTTCGAGTGAAGTGATCAAAACGATGTGTTTGTATGTTTACAGATCAAATGGACTCAAAGGAAGCTTTTAAATGTTGAAAAGTTTATTAGTGCGCAATCAATTTCGATTATTATTTGATTTTAGTGCGTTTAGTGTAGTGGTGTTCGACCGAAAGCAAAATGGTCGGATTTAGTGGACATTATCGAAACTTTTCCATAATTTAAGTTCACGGGGTTGTTGCATTTTGTCCTACGTTCGATTTGGTGCATTGTGGGGTCGAAACCGTGGCCTAAAACTTGTCTTTTGGCCTCGCCGGAGGGCCGCCGGAGACCGGCCGGCTCCGGTGCCGGAATTACGCGAGAGAGAGAGAGAGAGAGCAGTGGTATTTTTATTTTACACATTGGCCCCCTGAACTATGTGATTGTTATTATTTTATGCTGCTAGTTTTTAAATCAGGTTTCAAAAATTTTAAAATTTCCCCTTTAACTTATAAACTTTTATAAATTATTATTATTAATAATAATATTATTATTATCATTATTATTATTATTTATATCAATATATACATATATATATATATGTATGTATTTTTGTTTTTTTTTCTTCTTTTTGTCAATATTTTTCTAGGTTGTCACATATCCATCTGGCGCAACCAGGTCAAACCTTTTGTGCCTCCGACATGAATAAACAAATATCGGGTTTGTATTAGAACCCCTTGATCGACTAAACAGTTGTTGTTATGGTTCGGGGTGCGAGATTTGAAAAGACCAGGGGGTAATTGATGATGATGATGAGGTGCTGGTGGTGGCTAGATGATGGTGGTGGTGGTTGTCCGGTGGTGGGGGATGATGTTGATATTATGTGAAAGACCTAGGGTTTATGGTTGGGTGAGGGAGAAGATGTGTGGTTTATGTTTTATTTTTTAATTTTTTAATTAAATTAAGGAAAAATGATCATATTACCCTCATGCGCAAGTCTGTTATGATCAACGTTTTTAGAATCGGATCGGACGTCGAACCGGACGCCTTACTGGTTTGGTGGTCGGACCGGTTGGACCGGATTTAACTATATTTTAATTATATTTATATACGTAATTAAATATAAGTAATTTATATATGATTTATATATATATATATATTATAGTTATATATAAAACTTAACTATATTTGTATATCCGAAGTACTAATTTATGGTTTAACACCCCGTTTTTACCCACTAAAATTAAAAAAATACCAAAACCGGTCCGAAACGGTCCGGTTTCCTGGTCCGACCAGCGGTTCGGGACGAACCAGCCGGTTCGACCAGTAGAAAACGAGTCACCCCAGACCGGACCGGACCAGGCACCGAATCCCGGTCGAACCGGTCGGACCGGCCGGTCCGATCCGGTCTCAACAACAATGGTTATGACTTAACAGACAAATTTAACGTTCATTAGAGGATGAAACGTGAAAGCTTTTTTAAACGTAAAGGAGGTTTATTGTAGTTTTCTTAATTTAAGGACGAAACATGAAATTTATTACAAATCTAAAGGATGAAAAGTGTAATTTACTTTTTTTTTTACTTTTTAAAATTTTTTGTTTTTATTTTTCTTAACTTATATATAATACAATTTCCCCCTTTCTACTCATTTCTAATTTAGGGCTCAAATTCCCCTAATCTTCGCTATTTATCTTCTGCAAACATATCTTCCATTGATCGAAACACTTCAATCATGGCGACTCCTGATGTGTTTCCGCATGGGGAACATGATATTTTCTCATCGTCCCCTCTATTTGATCCTACCAAAGGTGCAACAATTTACCCTAATTTTATCGCCATTTCAAGTTAGATTCGTGTAGTTTATTGTTTTTACAGATTGAATTGAACGATTTGGCTCAGATTTATAGTTGTGAATGTTTGCAGGCGATACTAAATCCCGAGGACTTGCGCTGGAGAAAAAATTGAATATCTTGAGAGCTTGAACGACAGAGTAATTTAATTTTAATGATTTGGCTTTGATTAAAAGTAGTATTTTTTGTTGATTGTGGAAGAAAATGTTATGCATGTGTTATGATTCAACTGATATCTCATATATTGACCGAATAAATCTGTATATAGTAAATACTGATAACATATGTTTGAACAGTTTTTGTTCTAAATTTGATTGTAAATTTTGTGATCTTGATGATTAGTTGTTAAGTGCTACGATCTGCTGAGTTCATTATGCTCTTTATATCTTTTTTGAAGTTCAGTGCTACAAATTTGGTCATCTTTATCGCTTTAGCTTTAATGATCTGAGCCTAATATGGAAGATCGATTTACAAGATTGGTTTGGACAGTTCTGGTTACAAAGTGATGGCAAAACTATGATATTGCTGGCTAGTTAATGGGTGTTATCGATGTAGCGTGTTATTTATGTATTTTTTTACTGAAGTTTAGTGCTAAAGTTTTGGTGTTCTTTGACACTGTAAGGGATATTATTTTGCACCTAGTATGGAAGTTGCCAAGTTGGGTTGTTGATCATATTGCAAAGTAGTAAATTGCTACTTGGTAAATGGTTGTTTCTGAAAACTATGTAGTTGACACATGTTAATTTCTTTCCAGGTTAGCAACAGACGAGCACGTAGATGGATAAATGATCGTATATTGTTGGAGCTTGTGCCTCGTTTGACCGGAGATGAAATTAGAGGCTTATTTGCTCCACCACCTTGGGGTAAGGCACTTTGATATGTGTGTGTATTTGGATAGTACTTGGTCAGCATATATGCTTTCCTGTTGTATATTAGATTTCATTTGTTGCATATATAATGGATGAATGCTTTAATTCTAATGAATTTAGTTATTATTCTATTAAAGTTAGTAAAATTTGGTTCTTGGTGAAACACCATATGTAAAACGTTTTAGGTTTCTGTGGTAGTTGTATACAATTATATTTTTCTATGGTTGGCCAAGCAATGGAATATATTTCCATGCCATGCTGTTTATTTGTTAACCTGGCAACATGATAAATCATTGACATATGGTTCATTTTACAGGTGATGAGGCACGCCCGTCACCATTTAGCATGACAAATGTTGGGGAGTGGGACAAATTTAGGAATATAGACATGGATAAAGAGGTTTTATTTTTCTCATGTTTCTATCGACATTATTTCTATATCCTATCATCAAATTTACCCTACCATCTGTTTTCAGTACCGCTTTCAATTTGGATTAAAAATACACTCCGGGCTACTTTGTCGAGTTCTACCCATTTGAACATTATACATGTTTTCTTTTTAGCTATTTCTTTTCACCAGTTTTGTCCTGTTAGAGAACACTCAACCAAAATAAACCCATTTATGTATTACTTGTTAAAATGAGTTGCCTTATGGAATTCTTTGTTCCCTTGGTAGGCTGGTGTTATAGAGGCCCTTAAAGGTTCCTCATCAAAGAAGAAAAGTCATGTGGATGCTGATAAGATAGCTGCGTTGACTGCATGGCACAGGGTTGACTGCAAAACTAGAGAAGCATTTCGTAGAAGCTTCCTTCCAGAACTTGTTGATGGCTATGAGGTCTTTATATGAAAAAAATGACTCTTCAGTGATTATTTTGCTTGTAAAATTGTTATGCCTTTATCCTCTTCAATCTGTCCATGCGTTCTGCATTTGGATGTTTGGAACTGAAATGCCTATAATACCCTTCAACTATGATGAAACTAAAGATCCATCAAACCCCAAATCAATGTCATTGGTCTTCTTTCTTCTGTAACAACAATTGTGGATGTTTTAGAAAGATTTCGACCCATTTACTTATAAATGGGTCAATTTTGATCATTTTGTACCAGCTGGACTTAACTTAAAGGGAGTTGGGTTGAAAGTCAATCCAATGTATTAAGTACCTTGTTACCAACACGTCCAACCCGACTGCCATTTTGCCACCTAAGTAATTTGTAAGTAAGAAAACATATCCGAAGCCAAAAAATGTTGTGATTTCATGTTACAATCTTTAATGGGATGGAAGGAGTATCACTATGTTATTATAACAAAAAAGTCCCTCAAAATTTACCTATTTCCTGATCTCCACATAACCTAGGTATGATGGTAACTTTCAGGAAAACATACGAGCCTTTGTCTCAGAGACAAGTGACGAGGAGGTTCTTGTACTTCAAGTCCAAGACCCCTTCCATAGGTTATTACTTCATGGTGTTTGCGAGGTAACATTTATGTTTACTACTATTTTTTTTGTCATAAATATGATTTTAGATATCAATATCTAGATTTTGAATCCTTATATGAAACCTGAGATCTTGTGATATGCTATCAAAACGTTTAACTTAATGGGGGCAATTTTGACCCATTTACTTATGAATGAATTGAACATGTTGACATTGTATGTTTTATCTCACACAGATTGTGTGTAAAAATTAGCTAAAAACGAAACATGTAGTGCAGTTCGAACAGTTTGAAAGTCACTCAAAATGTATTTTAAAGATCCTCAACTACTTATGTTTGAAAAAGTTAGATCATTTATTAAAAACAGTCATATTTAACACACTATCTATTTAAGGAAGTTGAAATATTCTTGATGTTGTTCTTGACAGTTCTACAATTTGGTCTCGACAACCGAATCAGAAACCAAAGGGATGAAGGTGTTGAAGATGACCAAAATCAAGAAGAAAAAAGCAGGCAATAACGAGCTTCCAACCATCACCCTTTGCCAGTTTTTGAAAATGGCAAAAGGCGGGTTTTGGTAGGCCTTTTTGGCCCTAACCAATACCAAACCCATGTACATAGACAGCTGAATTTTACCTGAATGCACTTATCTTTGTTCTATCCGCTCGATAGAACCACTCCAAAGTAGATTCCTGTTTAGGTTTAGAGTTTATCTTCTATCGATCAAATTGTGTTGTATGATATTATTTGATCGTGTTAACTTTAAATAGGGGTCGGATGTTTCTTCTATTGTATTTCAGATATATGCTGAATAATGATACCCTATATATTACTTGAGCTTGTATCAAGTATAGGGTTGTAATATATGTAGTGCATTGTTTTAATCCTTTTTTTCCCTCTTTTATTAGCTACTTATGTCAGTTTCTTTTTATTTTTGTTTTATTTGGTATCGTATAATTAAGGGGAAACTTGCTGCTTTCCTGATGCATGCTTGTTCATTTTATACTTCCTTTTGGTGATATTTTAATGTTGGTTGTATGATGTGTGTTGTACCATATACCATATATCATATATCGTACGTTTGAATATATGTTGATTCGCTAGCGTTATAGCTTTTGTAGCGAGCCAGGGGTCTCTTTGGAAGCGGTCTCTCTACCTATTTGGATAGAGGAAAGACTTGCCACCACCTACCCCTCCCAGATCCTGCTCTTGAGTGGGATATACTGGGTTTGTTTGTTTGTTTGTTTGTTTGTTTGGTATCGTATAATGGTTATTACTATTCTTATTATTAGCTTTGGTCGGTGGGGGCATTTTTTTTTTCTTTTTTTTTGTGTTTTAATTTTTCTTTTGTTTTTTTTTGTTTATTTTTTTTCTTTTTTTTTTTGTTTGTGTTTTAATATGTTTTGTTTTGAGTGTGGGTTCGATTTTTTGTGGGGTTTGGGGGTGAGGTTTTTTTTGTTGGTTTTTTTGTCCGGACACGTCTCTTTGATGCGTGTTTCGATTATGTTCGTTGTTGTTGTCTTTCTCTGGGTTTTTATTTTCTTTTTTTCGTTATCGATACCCTGACGATACTCGCTATTAAGGTTTGGGTTTTCCTATTGTTTGCTTTTTTTTGGGGCTTTGGTTTTCGTCAGTTTTCTATTTTTGACTGTCGCCTTCTTGCGGCTTTGATTTTCGTCTGTTTTGTGTATGGTGTTGTGTTTGAATTTAGTTTTGGGTTCTAAATATTCTTGTGTGTTACAGATTTAGGGTTTTGGTGTGTTTTACTTTATGTGTTTTGCTGGTTTAGGGTTACGTTAAAACTCGCATAGCCGCGGCAACGCGCGGCAGAAAAAACTAGTTTAGATAAAAATTAAAGTTATTCTACTTTTAGATTTTTACATGATAATCGATACATTTTTTGGTAGCTTTAGTAACCAACAAAAGTTATTTGCTGTTAAAAAAACTAATAAAAGTTATTTAGTTTTAAGAATTTGTAAACGACTAAAGAATGATTAATCCTGTTTAATTACTTTGTTGTCATCTATTTTTACTTGTATTTATCAGTTTTTTAGACCGAATGTAATTGACATTTTTTGGGGCGTTAAACATGATAACATGGACACAAATGAGGCTTTAAATACCATTACAAAATAACATAGGAATCATGGATACCAAACATAATTTTTTCTATGTTATTGCATAAATAGGAACTTCAAATATTAGTTAACCACTACACTTGATTAGTTGATTTAATTTAGAGGGAGTTTTAGTAAAATACCTTTATCTATATTACATTTTAACTAAACAATCATTTACATATATTTTTATATATAACACATACACACACATAGAATGATTTACAAATAAAAGATAAATAAATATTATATGTAATAAATTTAAAAAGATTTAACTATATGGTCTATGCAGTATATTCTAATACATATTAAAAAAAAACATGTCGGTGGCGACGGTATAGCTTTAAGTCTTTTAGTTTAGCCCCTAAAATCCTTTTATTTGCAAATAGGCCCTTAGACCATTTCATTTGTAATGCATTGTTTAACACGTGTCTTCTGATTTTGACTGAGTAAGCACATAACAATCTAAACAAGTGTCACCTACACATGAAACAACTTTTAAATCCACTGTATTCATTGAGATCTTTGTTCATATTCAAATAAGAAAGAGGAGAGAAAGAGAGATGGAGACGCTGATCCATGGTCGCTATCTCTAGCACCGTCATCCTCATCGTTTTCCATCTCCGATACCCACCAGTTTCTGTCGTTGGAGCTGCCATCTTCACCCACCAAGGCAAGACCATGCATCTCTATTTGTTTGCGTTTCTTTCTTCTTTCATAAAATGATTTTCACTATGATTTTGGAAAGAAAATGAAACAAAAAAAGATTAACTTTGCAGGACATGAGTAGGTACTTCGGCCACCACGATCTAGGTTGAAAAGGTGACGGTGGATCTTGATGTTGCAGTTTGACGGTGATGGCGATCTTTTATTTGGTTCACACTGGAGAGACGATTGATCGTCAAACTGTGAGAACATTCGGCTCCGGTGAGGCGGTGACAACCATCGTCACTGGTTTGGAAGAAGATGAAAGAGAGGCCGAGGGTTTTCATATAACATTTAGATGTGTGTATGTGTGAAACAATGATGAGAAAAACCCACACTCAATAACCATGTGCATGGCTTTGGAAATAGCATATTGAGACACAGAATCTGACAATATACTATATGTTGCATTAATAATTTATTTAGTTTAAAGCTATGTAAAAGTAATTTTTTTATATTATAAATATCATTCCCTTCGTTTATTCTTCCCTATCCATTTATTAAGTTTACTGGTATTTTAGATAATAAAAATAAAATTATTAGTAAAACATACAATAATGGCACGCTAATTATATTTACTTGTACTTTATAATATTGATTTACTTTTCTTAGTTATCACATAAAATATAAACAATATTTAATAAACTTATTTATTATATTATTGTATTAAAAGATTGACTGATGTTAATGAGAATAACATAAAAGCTTTATTAAATAATTTTTTTGCATTTTGTTTGAGCGAGAAAAAATCAAAATAAATTATTTACCAAACGTTTACTTATTAATTTTCCTATTTTTATTTGGAAAATATTTCATACTTAATCGTTTATTCATAAATAAAAAAACCCTATACAATTTATGTTACATTCATATACTTCAATTATATAATTAAATACACAATTTGTATAGCTTTGAATGTTAAAAACTTCCTTATAAATTATATATTATGCTTATGATGTTGTTTGATATATATGTATGTATATGTATGTATGGTGTTGTTTAAAACTACTTTTGCAATCGACACTCAAAACATGTAGATGTTTTATTTGTTTTAATCGTTTCCATAGCGTGTCGAGATGATCCTGCAGTAACGTGCGGTTGCGATAACTAGATACCGCATGTAATATATATCAAGATCTAGTTCCCATCAAACTCTATTTTCTATGGATGCCGCATAAAATCATCAAAATCTCATACTTTCCTATCTATATTTTCAAATATAATATTATTAATTCAAGTACAGTAAATTTGTTTCGACATATTAATTGTTTTCATTATTTGCACATACAATAAATATGCAAAAAAAAAAAAGTTTTTATCACGCAATGTAAAACATTTTAACTTTATCATTTAACCACAAAAAAAAGTTAAGAAAGCTATTAAGTTAAAACTATATGTTCAGGACTAATCTTTTTTAAAACTATTTGTCTCTTACATATTAAATTATAAATTCCAACAAAAGTAGAATCCTAGCAATAGCTACCTGTCTCAGTTTTCTGTAACAATTATCTAACTCTAAAATACTATTGAACTTTTTAATAGCTACTTTATCATTTAACGACAAATAGAGTTAGAAAGCTGTTAAGTTAAAACTATATATGTACACAACTAATCTTCTTTTAAATTAACAGTCTTTTATATATTAAATTATAAATTCCAACATATATAGAATCCGAGTGTCTCAGTTTTTTTTGACAACAATTTTTTAACTCTAAAATACTATTTAAGTTCGCATTTGCTAGAATTTGAATGTATATCATTTTTCTAGACAGTAATCACGAATGCAAATAGACTATAAGGTCATATGAATCAATGCAATTAAGTTAATGTTCATATAATCTTTTTACTGTAATTATAAGAATAAGAATATAATGTGATAGTTTCCTTTAAGTATTTAAAGTAGTTCGCAAACTTGCAATAACACTAATATAAGGCAACCATTTTTTAAAGCAATACCTAGAACTCTTCTATGTTATTTTTTTTTCATTGTGCAATGTTAAAAACCCACCAACTAATTTTTGGGCTGTGGAAGAACCATCTTGTGACTTAGTTAAACACGAAAGAGTAAAACATATCTAAAATCTCTTTTATTTTTCTTTGTTTTGGGCTTTATGTCACTCTCTAAAATATATGAGACTACAAATAATTGAATATATAAATATTAAATAAAATATACTACATTGAAGCTTGATATTTATCATAACTAGTGTTTTCTTTCGTGTTACGCGCGCAGGAGTTTGGTTGTTTTCATCTGTCTTACGCGATTGTGACTTTTTTCGTTATCGGGTCGGCTAATCGGAACTACAAAAACGTATACCGATACCGGTTCCGATAATACCGAATAAATGTACCAATGTTTGACGTCAAAAACATAAAAAATAAACTTTTATGGTCTGATGATTGGGATGATTGCATGCATGTGTGGTAGTTAATATATGAATATTAGTCACGTTTTGATTCGTTATTACATGCTTTTTCTATGAATAAGATGACTTGGTAGATGGTGGTTTTTGTAGGTAATTTGGTGGTATTGAAGCTTGCATACGGATGGGAGGTCGAGGGACGAGAACGAGGCAATGGAACAAGAGAAAACAAGACAAACAGCAAGCATCTCTGCGTAGACTACGCTCACCAGCGTAGCCTACGCTGAGGAGGAGACTGGAACAAGTAGAATTGAGCCCAGCGTAGACTACGCTCACCAACGTAGCCTACGCTGAGACTAGAACTTAACAAAACAGAATGGTGTTGAGCGTAGACTACGCTCACCAGCGTAGTCTACGCTCGTTTCGGGACTCAAATTTTAAAAATAGGTTTTCTAGACCTATTTAAGGGACATGACGGCTACCATTCATTCGAACTGGAACTTGGATGATTTTTGACAGCAAAAAGAAGGTGCAAACGTGATTCTTTCATCCCCAATCATCAATCATAATGCAATTCCAATCAAGCTTTGACGATCAATCGATTAACATGAGCGGCTAAACCACCCGTGATCATCTCCGGGTGGATGGTTAGTGTTAGATAAAGTGTTTTTAGGGTTTTCATATGTTAGACACAAGTTAAATGTTTGGTTTTGTTTGAATATTACAATTTGTCTATGAGTTTGACATTTGAATGCAATTGAATATTTGATAAACTTGTGAGTTTGTGATCATTTGGTTGATTAGTGGGTGTAATATTTTGTTTGAGAAACTTAAGTGTCATTAACTAGCAAGATCAACTAGTAATCAATACTTAGGTTATTTCCAACATGATTATAACTTGTATTAGTAACTGAAACCACCAGGCCTGGCATTGGTTTGATCCCAACTAACAAACTTAATTGCGAGAATCATCCAATTTAACTACCCGTGAGTCTAAATACTAACACGCTTCAACCGGTGATCACATCTATTCATGTCTATGTGAATTCTAACGTATGAACCCTAGTTACACATCTTTCCAAAACTCAACCCCGGGGATGATCCATTTCTCCATTTATAATCACAACACATTCTAATTACTTGCAATTACTTGTTTTTAAGTTCTTTTTAGTTAATCAATCTAATCCACTTTTCACAGCCAAGAGACAATAGTTTAAATAAGTTTAATTAGTCATTTATTTTTGTTTACAATCAAGCTAAAAACGCGCCATCCACTAATTTCACGTGGTTCGACACCCTGCTTACCCTAGCTAGTCTAAGGTGAATAGGAACTTTTTTTATATCTTATTTGATCGACGCTTCGATACCGATCATGGTCAAAAAGCAAATATATATGACTCTGTTGTAGCACATTGCTTGCTTTCATTATAAAAAAACCCTCAATAATAGTTTATGAAAAAAAGAAGAATAATCCTAATTAGGATTTGGGTTTTAATATCAATTTGTAAAAGGAAGAGACCAATATATTACAAAGTAAAATTCATGTGGCTAATATATTAAGAGCATTCATAGCCTGTTTTCTATAAATCTGTGAGTGCATTCTATATCATAAAGAATGATTATTAGAGCATTAACAGTGAATTTCTTATTTTTATCATATAATTACATTAAAAACATTATTTTTTTCCTCTCATTTTCAATTAAATAATACACTTTATACTATTATCATTATTTTTTTCTCTCCTCTACTAACAACCACTTTAAAAAATATTAAAAATTTATAAGAATTAAACATTGTTTTTTCAAATATACATATCAACAATAACATTTTCTCTCTCCTTCACTCACAACCACTTAAAATCATTCCATATAATATACCAAACACACTCATATCTTTTTAGGAATCCACTGTGAATGCTCATAGTGAGTGATCATGAACATGTTACTGTTCATCTCTATATTTGATAAAACACTGTTCATCTTTATTAATTTTTTAATATTTGTTGAAAATGATTATGAGTAAATGAGAGAGAAAATGTAATGATAAAAATACAAAAAATATTAATTTATTGAAAAGGAGAGGGAAAAAATAGTAATTTTTAATGTAATTATAGAGATAAAGATGAAGAGTGAGTTGTGAATGCTCTAATGATGTTATTTTTAATATATATTATAATTGTCATATTATAGTTGCTATATCATCATTGTATGTGATTTTCTTATCATATCAATCATTCTATTTTTTCAAACCTTGAATACGTTAGCGTCTAAGAGGTTGCATACAGGCATGTGTGTGAGTTTATGGTGTTGAATACGAGCATAGAACAGTGTATAAATCCGGTTATAAGGTCGAATACAAGAATATATGAGGTACCTAACTGTTATGAGCCCAAGTAGCACGAACGGCCCAATGACAAATGAAGATCCAACCAAGGTGAACCTGAGGCAGGAAAATGGCAAAAGAATTAGGGCCAAGCCCAAGAAGTTCCAAGACTACCATTTGTTGACCACGTCAGCCAGGCTCTAACAGAATGAAGAGATATATTTAATTAATTATTGTGAGCATGGAGAGTGTGAGAAATTTATTAGAACAGTCTGTTTCTCTTTCCCATCCTCATTCTTGAGTCTGTATTCCCATCCCCCTTCTACC
This sequence comes from Flaveria linearis, assembly GCA_024085815.1. Classification (NCBI taxonomy): domain Eukaryota; kingdom Viridiplantae; phylum Streptophyta; class Magnoliopsida; order Asterales; family Asteraceae; genus Flaveria; species Flaveria linearis. The sequence goes on from CM044003.1 coordinate 18,955,128, forward strand.
TTCAATCTTTGAATTAATATGAAAACATTCCCTTCGTTGCCTTACTGTTAATTTTACAATTAGAGTGTTTCATTGGTGCTTTCATTGGTCCTCTGCATAGATGGCAGAAGGAACTCGGTTTCGTGTTCTTGAGGAGTCATTAAAATCCGTCCAGGACGATAATCGTTCGTTTCGGACCGAATTGGATGCCGTCGTGTCTGCGATAGCTTCGGTTCATTCATCCATCAACGAGTTGATCCGCCGCTCAGATCCGAATTCTGGTGATGCAAAACAGGTTTTCTCTTCCGGTGGGGCTGGATCTAGTTTAATCGGCCGCCATAAACCGGCGCCGGTTTATCTGGCTCGTCTCAACGGGGATCATCCAGAGCGTTGGTTGGCTCAAGCGGTACGTTATTTTGATTTTTATTCGATTTCCGAGGCCGATCGATTACCGATTGCGTCTTTTTATTTGGATGATGGCGCTGCTGAGTGGTATGATTGGTTACAACGTCATCACCGAACGACGACGTGGGTAGCATTTTCCGATGCCCTCTCCAAACGTTTCCGTTCCCATGATTTGGAGAAACCGGAGGGTCAATTGGCCAAACTGTCTCAATCTTCTACCGTCGCTGACTACCGCGCACGGTTTGAGACTATTTCCAATCGCACTACGGTTCCGTTATCGGAGGAGTTTCTAATTAGCTGTTGGATCTCGGGTCTTCGCACCGATATCAAACAATCCGTTATTATCCATCAGCCGGCTACGTTGGAAGATGCTATGGATAAAGCTCACCTCCATGAACAGCGGATCCAGTTTGAGAAAGGAGTGGGCCGTGTATCTGTGGGCTATTCCAAGCCCATATTACCTAACCCAAAAGTGCCACCCTCTACAATTGGCTCCTCTTCCACGCCAATTGCTGGTAAACCATCCACCTTCAGTCCTACAACCTCGAATATTGGTTTTAAACGGTTAACTCCAATTGAATTAGCACAAAAACGATCTCAAGGGCTTTGTTACCGGTGTGACGAAAAATATACATGGGACCATAAGTGCAAGTCGGCTCCTCAACTACTTTTCTTCGATGATGATTCCATGGATTCGGGCGGGTCTTTGGATTCTCCGACCTCCGAGACATCCGATCGGCCCTCGCCGACAAGCTTCAGGTGGATGAGGTAAAAACTCACTCTACTATTTCTTATAATGCGTTATCCGGGGGATGTTCAATTACGACTTTACGTTTTACGGGTTTGGTTCACGGGCAAGAAGTCCAAGTGTTATTAGATGGGGTAGCACACATTGTTTTGTGCAAACGCGGATCGCTACGTTTTTGAAATTTCCAGTTGAAAGTATTACACCGTTTTCAGTGGTGGTTGGTAGTGGCGAACATTTGCCTTGTTCGGGTTTAGCCCGTAATGTGGAAGTCATCATTCAGGGTCATTCGATTGTTGTGGATTTTTACGTACTGCCCTTACAAGGATGGGATATGGTTTGGGTGTATCTTGGTTGGCTACCCTTGGACCGGTTGTTACGGATTATGCAACTTCTGTTTTCCAGTTCACTCTAGAGGGGAAGCAGGTCACTTGGCAAGGTGATAAACCGGTGGTTCAGGGCATCCAGTTTAATGGGTTTCGTCAGTTAGTTCAATCCGATGGGGTTAGCCAGATGTTTCATTTATCCCTTCTTCCACCAGACAATACTCCACCTACTTATCCTCCAGAATTACAAGCCATCTTATCTAAGTTTACTATGGTCTTTGATCCGCCCACTGGCCTACCTCCAGCCCGCTCTTAAGACCATCATATCGACCTTTTGCCTAACAGCACACCGGTTTCCGTTCGTCCATACCGTTATCCCCATTTTCAGAAACAAGAAATCGAACGGTTGGTACAAGACATGCTTAAGCAAGGCATCATTCGTCCTAGTACAAGTGCATTCTCTTCTTCGGTTCTTTTGGTCAAAAAAAAAGACGGCACTTGGCATTTCTGTGTGGACTACCGGGCGTTAAATTCGATTACTATCCGAGATCGGTTTCCTATTCCTTCGATTGATGAATTGTTTGATGAGTTACATGATGCACACTATTTCTCTAAACTGGATCTATTGGCCGGGTATCATCAAATACGTATTGCGGGTAATGATTCACTCAAGACGGCTTTTCGCACCCATGACAGGCATTATGAATTTTTGGTCATGCCCTTTGGGCTTACGAATGCTCCGTCTACTTTTCAACGCCTTATGAACGATGTCTTCCGACCTTATTTACGTCGGTTTATTCTTGTTTTTTTCGATGACATTCTTATATATAGCAAGACTTGGCAAGATCATTTGCACCACATTGAACTCACTTTGAAAGTTTTGATGTCTAATCAGTTGGTAGCTAAATTATCCAAGTGTTTGTTTGGGCAAACTTCAGTTTCATATTTGGGCCATGTAATCTCTTCTCTTGGAGTGGCAGTGGATCCCGATAAAATATTGGCCATACAACAATGGCCCATTCCAAAAACGGTGAAAGAGGTTCGAAGTTTTTTTGGGGTTAACCGGGTATTACCGGCGTTTTATTCAAAATTATGCATCTATTGCGGGACCGTTAACCGATCTCTTACGGAGATATGCCTTCAATTGGAACGACACCACTTTGGCCGCTTTTACTCATCTTAAAGAATTGCTTAGTTCGACACCCATACTTCGTCTACCGGACTTTTCTAAACCATTTGTCCTCGAAACAAATACGTCGGGCATTGGGATCGGCGCAGTTCTATCTCAAGATAAACATCCATTGGCCTATTTCAGCAAGAAGCTTTGTCCTCGGATGCAACAAGCTTCCACCTACCACCGGGAAATGTACGCCATTACGCAAGCAATTGCAAAATGGAGACAATACCTTTTGGGTCATAAATTTACTATTATTACCGATCAACAGTCCCTGAAACGTCTTCAAGATCAGGTTATCCAAACACCCGAACAACAAAATGGTTGGGAAAGCTATTGGGTTTTGACTTTGATATTATGTATAGGCCAGGCAGTCAAAATAGTGCAGCCGATGCCTTATCACGGGTTCCCATGGGTCACTTGTTAGCAATCTCGGCTCCGGTTCCATCTTTATTACAACACCTTGCTACTGCTACCAAGACGGATCCGAATCTTACCAATTTATTACGCCATCTCACTAAGGATCCAACTGCCCTTCCGGATCACGCTATCAAAAATGGGCTGCTTCTTTTTCAAGGACGTCTCATGGTCCCAAATCACCAACGGTTGCGGGATCAGCTCTTGGTTGAGCATCACTCTTCACCATTGGGAGGTCACTCGGGTGTTACTTGAACATACGAACGTTTGGCTGCTTCTTTTTATTGGAAACATATGCGGGCTAGTGTCAAAACTTTTGTGGCTACTTGCCAAGTTTGTCAACAAAATAAACCTTCCTTCCTTTCACCAGCGGGTCTCCTTCAGCCCTTACCAATTCCACAATCGGTCTTCGAGGACATTGCAATGGATTTCATAACTTGTTTACCAGTTTCTCACGGCAAGACGGTTATTATGGTTGTGGTGGATCGGCTCTCTAAGTATGGTCATTTTATTGCTCTTCCATCTTCTTTCACTAGTGTTACAGTGGCAACCGCCTTTAGTACGGAGATTGTTCGTCTACACGGGGTTCCATTGACTATTGTGACCGACCGTGACGCCCGGTTTATGACCGAATTTTGGAAGGACTTACACCGTCTCAGCGGTACTACTCTCAAATATAGCACTGCTTACCACCCACAAACTGACGGGCAATCCGAAGCCCTTAACCGTTGTTTGGAGATGTATCTTCGTTGCTTTGTCGCCGATAATCCCAACAAATGGGTGCACTTTTTACCATGGGCTGAATTTTGGTATAACACATCGTATCAAACCTCTTCTCAAATGACTCCTTTTGAGGTTTTGTATGGCCGGAAACCACCATCCTTGACTCGTTATGTTCGAGACTCTACCACCGCTACCACCTTAGAGGAACAATTTCTCGAACGCGATCAAGTCTTGTCTCTACTTAAGATCAATCTATTGAAGGCACAACACCGCATGAAATTGACGGCTGATAAACACCGAAGAGATATACACTTCCAGATTGATGACTGGGTCTTCGTTAAACTCCAACCATACCGGCAAGGCTCGGTTCGGTTGCAACGACACCACAAGCTGGGTCATCGATATTTCGGACCATACCGCATTATTGCCAAAGTCGGTGCAGTTGCTTACAAACTCGACCTACCCGCAACTGCCAAGATTCATCCCGTGTTTCATGTTTCGTTGCTGCGTAAATGTCTTGGCAAGCCGACTCAACAAGTTACACCCCTCAACTTGGTCGATTCAACTTCCACACTGATTCTTCAACCCGTCAAGGTGCTTCAATCGAGGTCCATTACAAAAGGTACTCAAGTTATTGCACAAAGCCTCATTCAATGGGATGGTTTATACGAAGACGAGGCCACCTGGGAAGATAATTCTTAGCTTCGACTCCAATTTCCAAATCTCCACCTCGAGGACAAGGTGGGTGTTAATGGGGACGGTATTGTTATGAGCCCAAGTAGCCCGAACGGCCCTATGACAAATGAAGATCCAACCAAGGTGAACCTGAGGCAGGAAAATGGCAAAAGAATTAGGGCCAAGCCCAAGAAGTTCCAAGACTACCATTTGTTGACTACGTCAGCCAGGGTCTAACAGGATGGAGAGATATATTTAATTAAAACACCGTGATCAAATCAACCATGACCACGGTCAAGTCACCAGGTGATATATACTTTATTTTGTCTGATCGATAAATGTACGACACTGTTTAAAAGAATATACATTATCTTAATCGGACTAAAGTTAGTTTTGTTTCAAGTGAGACTTAGAACCAAGTGATATTTAAACAAATCTTTCTAATAAACAAACAAATATATTTGGTAAATCCACTTAAAAGCAAGATCAAGATCCGGAAGGGAAGGTGGTGACTAGTGTTTATGGTATATAAATATTAGACACACTCCGCAGAAAGCAGAAAGCAGCAGACGACTACTAAGCAGGTGTTGACTCCGGCGAAGACCGGTGGCCGTTGACGGAAACAACTCTATGCAAAAATGGCGAAAAAGCTCGTGAAATACGCCGTTGTAAGTTCCTTATTCTCACATCAATCGCCATTTTCACTCACTACGCTACTCAATCGCACACACAACGATGAAAACAGCATACGAGCTGCAATTTGCGTTATTAATCGATAGTCACAGTGTATTTTCGTTGATTATCAGGTGGACGCATTTACAGATACTCCGTTCAAAGGAAATCCGGCCGCCGTGTGTTGGTTAGACGACATCGAGAAAGATGAAAAGTGGTTGCAATCAGTTGCAGCTGAATTCAACATCTCAGAGACTTGTTATCTGACTCCGATTGCCGAAAACGGTTCGGAAAACCCTAGATTTAGTCTCAGATGGTTCACTCCTGTAGCTGAGGTCGATTGTTAGTTTATAGTTGTTTATTTGAGTTATCAGTAGTTTCGTATAACTTTTGGATAGTTGAAATGATTTCTGCCAAAATTAGAGAGTTCTGCTTTCTGATGAGTAGTGTATATATTACCTTTTGGATCTCAAAGTTTTGCTTCTTACTGTGTACATTTGTATCTCATAATCAATGTTTTCAGAACCGGATCGGACGTCGAACCGGACGGCTTACTGGTCGGACCGGTCCGACCGGTCGGACCGGATTTAACTATATTTTAATTATATTTTTATATGTAATTAAATATAAGTAATTTATATATGATTTATACATATATTTTATAGTTATATATAAAACTTAACTATATTTGTATATCATACGTACTAATTTATGGTTTAACACCCCGTTTTTACCCACTAAAATCAAAAAAAAAAAAAAATCAGAAAACCGGCCGGAACCGGGCCGGTTCGCCGGTCCAACCGCCGGTTCGGTTTGGACCGGCCGGTTCAAAGCAACCAAAACGAGCCATAGTGGATCGGATCGGCCAGGCCCCCGATTCGCGGTCCGACCGGTCAGACCGGCCGGTCCGATCCGAGCGTGACAACAATGCTCATAATCTCACCAGTTGGAGCTAAGTTCATGACAGGATGCTATGTTCTGTTGGATTTGTTATCTTCATACTGTATATTGATTCTGTTAAATGATGTGATTGTTGATGATGGGGTGTCAGATTGTGTTCACTTGATGAAACTGCATTGATCTTGAGTTGTTATATTCTGCTATAGGTGGAGCTTTGTGGTCATGCAACTTTAGCAGCTTCCCACTTCCTTTTTCAGTCTGGATTGGTGAATTCTAACATGATTGAATACTCAACCCTTTCTGGAATTTTAACTGCCAAAAGAATTCCTGCTAGCAAGATCAATGGCTCATCGAATGGTGAATCACAGGACGGCTTCTACATAGAATTGGATTTCCCTGTTGTGCCTGTTTTTGATTACAATGATCTTGAGGTTTCTGCAATTTCGGAGATATTAAATGGTGTTTCTATTGTTGATGTACAGATAAACACACTTAATGATATATATGTATGTATTAAAATTGCTTTTATATTTGCATATCTGGATAAAAACATTTGTGATGAAAGTCTTTTAAAGTCAGTTTTTTTCTTTGTTCTTTCCTACAGGTGGTGCTTCCATCAGCACAAGACGTTGCAGAATTCGAGCCTCAAATCAATAAGATTAAAGAAGCCCCAGACAGAGGGATAGTGATCACAGCACGTGCACCAAACAATTCAGGGTTCGACTTTTATAGTCGCTTCTTCTGCCCAAAACTGGGAATTGATGAGGTAATTTTTATAAAAACTTGCTTTTTTATATGCCAGTTTTACAAACACAAGTGTTCCAGACCAAAGTCAAATGTATCCTTAATCTTGTGAGGTGTTTGATGGACTCTAATTGGAAGTATTTAGAGTACTGTTCTTGTACTTATCTGGAACAAATTATATCAGTAGTAGACATCATTATAACTTCTAGTATGGGATGAATATTATTGGAATGTGGTTAGTTTTAGCCGGATTGTTTGACATTCACTATGCTTTCTTCCGTTTTAGGATCCTGTTTGTGGTAGTGCACATTGCGCCTTAGCAGCTTATTGGCATGACAAGTTGGGGAAATGTGATTTTGTTGCATATCAGGTATCCTCCTCTCTCTCTCTCTCTCTCTCTCTCTCTCTCTCTCTCTGTCTCTCTCTCTCTCTCTCTCTCTCTCTCTCTCTCTCTCTCTTACACACACACACACTCACACATGCGTGCGCTTGCACTGGATGGAAAGAAAGCATGATATATATGTTTTAGCAAACGATTGATATATACATGCTTTAAAGAGATAATTATTATATTTCATGACGATCTTTGGGCATAAATGAATCATGTGTATCAGTTGTGATCATTAAAAAAGGAAAGACCTGAAAATTAGGCGACTTATGAACTCGGATCCCCAAGTGATAGCGAAAATCGCAAAGCACTTTTGCTTCTGCGTGTATGGATTTTTGAGACCTTTACCTTTTTGTAGGCTGGTCATGAGCTCTGTAACTCTTCTCAGGTTTTTATGCATGCTTGAAGTTTCTGTTTTTTCCACATGTTTGCCACATTCCCATTGCTGTTGCCTTGTTTAACTCTGTAGTTCATCCAAACACACACACACCCGGCAATAATATGATCACTCTTATGCTAGTGTGTTGTTTTCTCATGCTCATTTGTTTATGATTAGTGTGTTGTGCTCTTTAGCTTGTTTTTTTTGCTTTGGGTGTATGCAGGCATCACCTAGAAGCGGCGTATTACATGTCCATCTCGATAAGGAGAATCAAAGAGTACTTCTTCGAGGTAAAGCCACTACAGTCATGGAAGGATCTCTTTTGGTATAACAATTTAACATTCAGGCTTAATCCGGTCTGAATAAAGTATCTTCTATCATTGTAATAAATTGCCCTTGGAAATTTGAATATCAAGATGCATGAAAATAAAACATATATATGCTCTCCTGAATGTATGAGTATGACTCAATACGATGTAATCTGGCATTTGCCATTTGAAACCAAATTTATGAACTTATTGTTGGCATAAACATGAATAGTCACGAAGATTTTAACAACATACAATGTAATCAACAATAAGAAAGATCACAGATTTCAACAAAGTCGCTAGAAAACTTGTATCCTAAGTTGACATTAGAGTCAATATAACGACATATCTTGCTACTCATAGTGGAAGTTATAATAACAATGTAATTATGCCCGAATTATGTGCATACTTAACCCAATCATCCATGATAAATCTTGAAAGAAATCAAATATATTTATCCCAATCAGTTAACCAAATTGTAGAAACAGAAATTAAACAATAGGGTAGAAACATTGCAGAAATAATAAATCAAACAGTGGCGTCGATTACCTTTGATAATTCGATGAGGAGGTTGACGCTTGACAGTGGTTGTACAATGGTGATGGCAACGGCGGTGGCGACGATGATGGTGACAATAGTAAGGGTGTGATGGCAGTAGTGGTGCGACGATGACGACAACCATGATGGTGCGTGGTGATGGTGTTGTGGTGGGGGATCGTGATGGTGCGTTTGAGCTCCTTTGTTGCAATGGTCATGCGAGAGAGATATGAAGGGATTAAAGAGGGAAATGAAAATGGAGTGAGTGATTAAAAGTTGAATTTATTAAAATTTCACAAATATTAGTCCTTGATGTTATACTTTTGTTAGTTCAGTTAGTGACTTAAATTTATCAAAATAACTATTTTACCTATAGGGATCATCAATGTAACTTACATTTTCTTTTAGTTTTAGTTATTTTTGTTTATTTTTTTAAATATTTTATAATTTAATACACAAATATATGTTTTTTAAAGTGCCTTTGTTTTGAAAATTCAGTTTTAAGAATAACCTTTAAAAAATGAACGGTTTTACAACGTTAAAAACTAAACATTTAAAAAAAATATTTTAATAACTAATTTATTTGTGTATTTAAAAAGTATCTTACTAAATAATAAACATATTAATAAAGCAATAATACAAATAATATAAAAAACATAAATAAAATGTTTATTTAATAAAACTAATAAATGCCATTTTTTTATAATTTTTAATATCACTAACTGTGGACAAACAAAGACCATATATGAAAGAGAAAAATATTGGGGACTATATTCAAAATTTATAAATTTTAAAAATTAAATCTAAAATTTTAACATAACCACGACCACGCACCATACGTGTAATTTACTCCTTTATTAATTTAAGACGGACTTTCCAATGGAACTTCCATTGGTAAAACTACTACTAGTATTATTGTCGTGCTTGTTATTTTTATTGTTGTGATCGACGCAAGCGGACATTAACATATCATTTAACAAGACATTGACCGACCTTGAAAGGTGTTATTCCATTGATTAGTGAGTTGTACATATTACATACAAACATGTCTTAATATGTAGAGTGAAACTCGATTTTACTCCCTAATGCTTTTCAAAAATAATCATTCTCCCTCAATAGTTTAAAAACATTGATTTCAGTTCAAAAGTTTTATTATTTGTTTTACTTTCAATTTAAAAGTTTTATCATTTATTTTTAAACTGATACTAAAATGACACAAATATTAAAACTTTTGAACTAAAAATATAATAAATATGAAAGTTTTGGATGTCAATTAATGTTTTAATCTTTTAAATGAAAATAATTATTTTTATCAAATCAAATCGAATTCAACTCTAATATGTAAATTACATATATTACATTATATTACATTATCTCAAAAAAGAATTTCATTACAATATTTCTTGATCTGTACACTTTTACAATAGAATTTTTCTGGTTTAGTGCATGTTTACGAGTGCTTTTTTAAAACAACTTATGATTTTTGGAGGGGTAAAAAGACAGAAATACCCCTTCAGAAGTCACTGTAACTTTTAGATGCTGTTTGTTTTTTCTGCAGGAAAATATCTGCGGTCTACGGACCATATCTGCAGACATCTGCAGCAGAAGAGGTGGACCAAACGTCTGCAGTCTGCAAGAAAAAGACTGTTTGTTTTTTTAACATCTGCAGAATGCTAAAATATTCTGTAATTAAATTAAACCTATTTTTTAAACAATCAAAACCACACAATCAGCATAACCACACAATCAAATTTATATCTTATTAATAAAACAAATCATAATATAATTGATTATCACTTTTATATATATTTTAGATCCATTTATATATATTTTAATCTAACAAAGGCTAAATAAAAAAGAATACAAATAATATTCCAAATCAAAACCGTATCATTTGGGTCAAAACAGAAGAAACAAAATCTATTGAAGAACAATTATTTGATGAAATCATTGAATTCAAATTCTTGATAGCATAAGTAGCCCATTTGAGTCTCCACACCCACCTCACCAAAACCCAAAAAACAACCGCAGCACAAATCGGAGCAATGAACACCACAACCTACAGCAATACAACGTTAAAAAAAACCCCAATTAACTCCATCACAAAACCCTAACTGAACCAATAATCAAATTCACCTAAACCCCATGTCTGCACCAAGAAGACCTCAAAAATAGAATACTTTTCATTTGATTTCTTCAACTATTGATAAGAATTCAGAAGTCCATGTCTGCACCAAGAAGACCTCGCGCAGACGTTTTTTAATGAAACGTCCTCCAAAAAACAAACAGTCTGTGCACTCAAAACCTCTTCCCGCGTCTGCGTACGCGCAGATGAAGAGGTGGGGAAGAGGTTTTCTTAAAAAACAAACACCACCTTAGTGACTTCGGGAAGGATATTTCTGTCTTTTTACCCCTCCAAAGGTCATAATTTGTTTTAAAAAAGCAATGCCAAACACCCCCTTAATACTTCTAGTTTTAATTTTTATAATATTTTCGGATCCAACGCTACTTTTTGTATAAACTTTGTAAGATGTTTATTTTATCCTTTTAAAAATATTAACCTTTTGTTTAAATTGCTAAAAAACACCCGAAAACTTAAAACCCCAACCCCTTACCAACTTGAACCACCGACATAACCTCTTCTCTAGCAATATCATTGCAGTTAATCAACATTTCTTTAAGCATTTTCTCGAGAAAATTATCATATTCATCTCTGAGGTTTGATGCATTTTATCAATTTTCATTAAATTCTTTTTCTTTATGTGCATGTCTGACATTTAAAAAACTTGTAATTTTCATCTAATTTCATTAACTTTATTTATTTACCTGTCACATAGCTATTAAGTGCACCTTATGTGAGGGGCATTTATGTGCTTTTACACCACATTAGGAAAAAAGAAAACCCAAATAAAAATTGTTCAATTACCCTGAACATTCAAACATTATTCGATTGTTTTTAATATTCAAAGTTGATGTCCACTTAACGGGTAAAACAAACGATGTTAACGAAAGTGGATGAAAATTGCAAGTTTTTAGAATGTTTAGGGACACAGAGGGAAAAAAACTAATTTTTTGAATATAAACGACAAAAGACATCAAACCTTAGGACGTGAGCGTTGGGAGATCGGTGACCTCATGAAAAAGGAGAGGTTAGTAATAAATGTGACATCTCATTCTCAGCAAAATGTTTAGAATTAAACCGGGAGTTTTTTCAGTAATAGGTTTTCTTCCGAGGAGATTAAAAATGCGGTCCCGACTGTGAAATGAATAGGCATTTCCAATTAAGATAACACATATTTTTTAAATTAGGGTCGTACATTTATCGTTAAAAAAGATATTGTGTTTTTGTTATTGAGATCTGTTGGTAAATTACATAAATGGTCCTTGTTATTCGTAACACAAATTTATTCGAAAGTGCGAAAAAAATTGGAACTAAAAATAACAAGTTCTTTCTTTTTGATATTATACTCAAACATTCTATTTCTAATAAACCAAAGGACCGCTTATGTACTTAACTCTAGAATAATTTGAATGGAGCATGTTGTTCACAACCAATTAATTGGACAAACGCAAACGCAAACGCAAACGCAAACGCAAACGCAAACGCAAACGCAAACGCAAACGCAAACGCAAACGCAAACGCAAACGCAAACGCAAACGCAAACGCAAACGCAAACGCAAACGCAAACGCAAACGCAAACGCAAACGCAAACGCAAACGCAAACGCAAACGCAAACGCAAACGCAAACGCAAACGCAAACGCAAACGCAAACGCAAACGCAAACGCAAACGCAAACGCAAACGCAAACGCAAACGCAAACGCAAACGCAAACACACCATTGTAAGTTTATTATTTCCTTATTCATCATAAAAAAGGTGACAAGAATGGCAAAAAAGCTCATCAAATACTCCGTTGTAAGTTCGTTCTCGTGTTCATCATCACTTTGATGCCATTGCCATGACATTGTTAATATGGTGTTTCTTTATAATAAACAGGTGAACGCGTTTACGGACACTGCGTTTAAAGGAAACCCCGCGGTGGTGTGTTGGTTAGACGATGTGGTGAAAGATGATAAGTGGTTGCAATCAGTTGCCGCTGAATTCAATCTTCCGATGACAGGTTACTCGACTCCGATTGATGCAGATAAGCAACGATTCCAGCTTCGGTGGTTCACTCCTTTATCTGAGGTTGTTACTTTACACTTTCGATTTCTAGCTATACATAATGGCGGAGCCATGGTGTCTTGGCACATGGGGTGATAGTAAATGGTTAAAATTTTGAATTGAATTCAAACAAAACGTGTAACCGTTGTTAAAAAAATGCTTCTTTTCGGTCAAATTGCCCCATTTTGATCAAAATTAGCCTATAAATTAACAAATTTAATAATTGTTACACCGCCCCCTGCATTGGCTTCGCCACTAACCATACATGGTGTTAATAATCATAACATAATCTTACGTTTGTTCTAATTTTTTTGGTAGTTTGAACTTTGTGTGATGGGAAAAACAGCATCAACAACAAGATCACCAACGGTAAATTACGAATGCGGAAGCGTAACCTCGTTTGACCTAAAAGTTTTCCCGAACCCGTATGAACCTGTAAGGATGTAAACAAGTAGATATACAAAATAACCAAACAGAGACACCAAAATTTTTAGCGTGGAAAATCTCTCAAGGGAGAGTAAAAACCACGGGACTACTAGAGCCGCTTAAAATCCACTATCACCAAATTTGAGCAATACAAAGTCTTCCCTAGATACACTAGAGGCATACACAAACCATCATACACTTGGAATTAACAACATCAAACATATGGAAACTAACCCAAGACAAAAGAGAAGAAAACACCCAAACCCAGCAGCTCTGTTTCACAGCTGTAGAACCTGACCTCCGGACGTGATAAACACAAACTCACCGTTAGATGTGATCACCAGGATGTTAGGAAGACCCTGTTAAAATTTCAAAACGATCCAACGGTTCAATCTCCGGGAAACTACCGGTTTCTAAACTGCTGTAATGAAGAAACGAAAAATCCTTCACCTTCTTTTCTTTCTGCTCGAATTTTTATATGTGAAAATGAATTGCTCGCTGAATTATTGTTGTTCACCTTTTGCAGAGAGAATGAGATTGCTTTTTATTTTCAAAAAACAAAACGGTGGTAGTGGGTGGTGGTCCCCACTAGACAAAAACCACCCAATAAATCCCCCCCTTTTTGTCTATGTGGAAGAGTTCGCCATCCCGGCGATTGAGCAACAAATCTTTAACTTCTCCCTTGCTAGAGCTTTGGTCAACATATCGGAACCATTATCATCGGTGTGGACTTTCTCAAGCTCAAACAACTTATCTTCAAGTGCGTCCCTAATCCAATGATACTTTGTATCAATATGTTTTGTTCGCTTATGATACGTAGAATTCTTAGCGAGGTGAATTGCACTTTGATTATCACAAAGAACCACGTAGCGCTGTTGCATAAAGCCAAGCTCTTGCAAAAATCTTTTCAACCACAATAGTTCTTTGCATGCTTCTGTTGCTGCCAAATACTCAGCCTCTGTAGTAGACAACGCAACAAACTTTTGCAGCCTTGATTGCCATGACACAGCTCCCCCTGCAAAAGTCATCAAATATCCAGAAGTGGATTTCATGTTGTCTTTGTTACCTGCCATATCAGAATCTGTATAACCCACAAGCATAGGCTCACCATCTCCAAATGTGATACCCAGTTTGGAGGTACCACGTAGATATCTAAGAATCCACTTAACTGCTTCCCAATGCTTCTTACCTGGATTAGACAGAAAACGACTAACAACACCTACTGCGTAGGCTATGTCAGGTCTTGTACACACCATGGCATACATCAAACTACCCACTGCTGAGGCATATGAACTCTATCCATCTCTTCAATCTCCTCCTTCGAAGAAGGCAATCTCTATCAGTTAACTTAAATTTGGGAGTAAGAGGGGAACTCACCGCTTTAGCTTTAGCCATGTTGAATCTGCAAAGCACCTTCTCAATGTATTGCTCTTGTGACATGTGGAGTTTCTTTGAAGCTCTATCTCTAGTAATCCGAATGCCAAGAATCTGTTTTGCTGGCCCCAAGTCTTTCATAGCGAATGACTTGCTCAAATCTTTCTTCAGCTGCACAATCCTCTCTGCATTCTTACCAACAATCAACATATCATCAACATAAAGCAATAAGATAATGAAATCATCAACACCAAACTTCTGATAGAAAACACAGTGATCTGAAGTAGTCTTTCGATAGCCTTGCTTCCCCATAACTGACTCAAACTTCTTGTACCACTGTCTTGGTGCCTGCTTCAACCCATAAAGACTTTTCTGAAGCTTACATACATAGTCTTCTTTACCCTTAACCTGAAACCCTTCAGGTTGCTCCATGTAGATTTCTTTATCCAAGTCACCATGAAGGAATGCTGTCTTGACATCCATTTGCTCAACCTCAAGATCAAGGCTGGCAGCTATACCAAGAATCACCCTAATAGAACTCATCTTCATGACTGGAGAGAAAATCTCATCAAAATCAATACCCTTTCTTTGACTGAACCCTTTAATCACCAATCTGGCCTTGTACCTAGGCCTTGACGTATGTTCTTCAGTCTTGAGCTTATAAACCCATTTGTTTTTCAAAGCTCTCTTGCCCTTAGGCAATTTTACCAACTCAAAGGTATTGTTCTCATACAAGGAATTCATTTCATCTTGCATGGCTTCAACCCACTCTCTTTTGTGTTCATCTTCCATAGCCTCTTCATAACACTCAGGCTCTCCCCCATCAGTGAGTAAAACATACTCATCAGCAGAATAACGAGTGGAAGAATGACGGTCTCTGGTAGACCGCCTAAGTGGGACAAATGATGACATACCTGGTACTGGTAGCTCTGGATGAAAACCCTCATCAAACTCATTGTTCGTTGGATCCGTATCATTGTTCACTGGGTCTGTATTATTGCTATCATCAGTGTCATGCTCTTCACTTTGAGTGTCATCTCCATTTTGTGATTTAGATTGTCGAGGAGGAACTGGATCCAAATCAATAAGATCATTACTACATTGAGGAACTATGTTTGACTTCTCAATGTCTTTCAAACCTTGATCTTCTATAAACACAACATCACGACTTCTAATAAGTTTCTTCAGAACCGGATCATATAACCTATACCCAAACTCATCTTGCCCATAGCCAAGGAATATACATGGTCTGGTCTTCACATCAAGCTTTGACCTTTCATCTTTGTGAATGTGCACAAAAGCCTTGCATCCAAAGACTCTCAAATAATCATATGAAACATCTTTGCCAATCCAAACCCTGTTAGGAGCATCAAAAGACAAAGGAACACACGGGGTAAGATTAATAACATGTACTGCAGTATTTAAAGCCTCACCCCAAAAAGAATCAGGCAATTCTGCATGTGAGAGCAAACATCTAACTCTCTCCATCAAGGTTCTGTTCATCCGTTCTGCTAAACCGTTCAACTGTGGTGTCTTTGGAGGAGTCTTCTGGTGTCGAATTCCTTTCTCTCTACAATAGGCATCAAAAGGACCAATATACTCACCTCCATTATCTGTCCGAATACACTTGAGCTTCTTCCCAGTTTGTCTTTCAACTAAGGCATGAAACTGCTTAAACACATCCAACACTTGATCTTTAGACTTCAAGTTGTAAACCCATACTTTCCTTGAATGATCATCAATAAATGTGACAAAATATAAGCAACCCCTAAGTGATCTAGTCTTCATCGGACCACATACATCAGAATGCACCAAATCAAGTATCTCGTCTCTCCTAGTAGGAGGATGACTCTTAAAGGAAACTCTTGTTTGCTTACCTTCCAGACAGTGAGAACACTTTTTCAAATGAACATTACCAACACCGGACAAGGCATTCCTCTTTGAGAGTAAAGACATACCTTTTTCACTCATGTGGCCAAGTCTTTTATGCCACAACTCTGACATGTCAGTATCCACCAATGAATGAACTGAATCTTTAGAGATCTTCGGATGTGTCATGTAAAGCTTTGAGCTTCTTTTGCCTCTTGCCATGATCAAAGAGCCACGAGTGAGTTTCCAACTACTATCACCAAAGAAATTATGGTATCCATCATCATCAAGCAAACCTGCAGAGATCAAATTAAGTCTGATATCCGGGACATGTTTCACATTATGTAAAACCAATTCCACCCTAGTGTCAAACTTCAAACAAACATCTCCAAAACTAATGATCTTAGATTCCCCCTTGTTACCCATCTTAACAATCCCAAAATCACCAGATGTATTAGATGAGAAAAAATCCCTTTGTGATGTCACATGACAGGTAGCACCACTGTCAACAACCCAACTCGAGTCATCAGATGTAATATTCACCATATCATAATCACAACAAATAAAGAACTCTTCAGTAGCAGTATTAGCTTCATTAGTGTCATTACCACCATCATCTTTCTTATTATTGTTCTTTTGATTGTTGTAATTAGCTTTCTTGTTCTCCTTCTTCAACTATCTACAAAATTTAATTGTGTGCCCTTTTCTACCACAATGATAGCACTCATAATCAGCAAACTTTCCTTTAGACTTACTACGATGTTTCGCTCTATTACTCGGACCTCTGCTTTGACTTCTCCCCCTGCTTTCTGTAACTAAGACATCTGAACTTGAAGAGGAACCCTGTGACTTTCTTCTCATCTCTTCATTTAAAACACTGCCTTTAGCCATTTCCATAGTAATAAACACCATTTGCTGCAGAGTTGGACAATGATGTCCTAAAAGTCTCCCAAGAATCCGGTAAAGTGCCAAGGAGCCACAAACCTTGTACCTCGTCATCAAACTTAATACCCATACCTGAAAGTTGATTAATGATCCCCTGAAAAGCATTCAAATGTTCAGTAACTGGAGTACCATCACGGTATTTTAAGTTTATCAACTGTTTAATCAAGAACAACTTATTGTTCCCGGTCTTACGAGCATACAACTCCTCAAGCCTTTTCCACAAAGTGCGAGCATGAGTCTCCTCAATAATATGGTTCAAAACATTATCATCAACCCACTGCCGAATATACCCACAAACTTGTCTATGCATAATCTTCCATTCTTCAACGGTTTTGTTTTCGGGTTTCTCGGTATTAATAACGGGCATATAATAATCCTTCACATAAAGGAGATCTTCCATCTTTCCTTTCGAAATGTGATAATTAGAACCATTCAAATTTACCATCCTACTTGTATTAACATCCATCGTTCAAACGAGTGTTAATCTTATGAGAAGATTCAATATCAAGAGCCAAGGACAGAAACCAGTGGCTCTGATACCACTCTGATGGGAAAAACAACACCAACAACAAGATCACCAACGGTAAATTACGAATGCGGAAGCGTAACCTCGTTTGACCTAAAAGTTTTCCCGAACCCGTATGAACCTGTGAGGATGTAAACAAGTAGATATACAAAATAACCAAACAGAGACACCAAAATTTTTAGCGTGGAAAACCTCTCAAGGGAGAGTAAAAACCACGGGATTACTAGAGCCGCTTAAAATCCACTATCACCAAATTTGAGCAATACAAAGTCTTCCCTAGATACACTAGAGGCATACACAAACCATCATACACTTGGAATTAACAACATCAAGCATATGGAAACTAACCCAAGACAAAAGAGAAGAAAACACCCAAACCCAGCAGCTCTGTTTCACGGCTGTAGAACCTGACCTCCGGACGTGATAAACACAAACTCACCGTTAGATGTGATCACCAGGATGTTAGGAAGACCCTGTTAAAATTTCAAAACGATGCAACGGTTCAATCTCCGGGAAACTACCGGATTCTAAACTGCTGTAATGAAGAAACGAAAAATCCTTCACCTTCTTTTCTTTCTGCTCGAATTTTTGTATGTGAAAATGAATTGCTCGCTGAATTATTGTTGTTCACCTTTTGCAGAGAGAATGAGATTGTTTTTTATTTTCAAAAAACAAAACGGTGGTAGTGGGTGGTGGTCCCCACTAGACAAAAACCACCCAATATTGTGGTCATGCAACTTTAGCAGCCTCCCATGTTCTTTTCCAATCGGGCATGGTGGACTCTAAAACGATCGAATTCTCAACGCTTTCTGGAACTTTGGCAGCCAAAAGAACACCTAATAAAAGGACTGAATGTGAACCACAAGACAGTTTCTACATAGAATTGGATATGCCAGCTGTGTTGGTTTCAGATTACAATGATCTTGAAGTTTCTACAATTTTAGAAATATTAAACGATGTTGCTGTTGTTGATGTTCTAAAGAAGAATGCTCTTGATGACATTATTGTATGTGTTTAAGTTGTCATCACATTCACTTATTTTTGAAAAATGGGTGTGATTATACGTCTTGAAGGTTATTTGTGTCTACATTCTTTGTTGTAGGTGGTGCTTCCATCCGGAGAAGATGTTGTAGCCTTTAAGCCACAATTTAGTAAGATCAAAGAAGCTCCTGGTAGAGCGATAGTAATTACAGCACGTGCACCTAATGGGTCGGGGTTCGATTTTTATTCTCGTGTTTTCTGCCCTAAATATGGAATTGATGAGGTAATTAGATCAGATGCAAACATCCATGAGATCTTTTTGGTTGTTAAATATGATATAGACGAAAGAAACATGAAAAGGCTAGAGATGCTCTATCAAACATTTAGTGAAAACTTAAATAGAAGAGTTTTTATAGAATGCTTAAAGTTATCTCAAACATTGTTAAATGAGTTTTTGTTTGTGACCTATTTTACTAGCCTACACATAAGTTTGGCCAAATAGTAAGCGTCATTATAATTAAAATAGTGTTTGGTGAATTATGTTCGTTAATCCTATCAGGATGGAATCAATCGTTGTATAAGGAATTACATTCTTTTTAAATATTATCATTTCTTGATGGATGACCCAACGCATGTCAACCATAACGTTACTCACCACCAACCATCACTACCACAACCACAACCACCAACAACTACCACCATCACCACCCACCACCACCCACCACCACCACTACCACCACCAACCGGTCATCTCCAACCACCGCCACAACCACCCACCACCACTAACAACAATAACAACCGGTCATCACCAACCACCACCACCACCACCTTTAACAACCACCACCACTAACAACCACCAACCACCATCGTCCACAACCAACTACCACAACAACAACCACCACCTCCAACAATCATAACTACCACCAACCACCACCATAACCATGATCACCACCACCACCACCATCACCTACTGCCATCACCACAACCATCACCTACCACCATAACCAACACCACCACCACACACCCCCACCATCTACCACCACAACCATCATCACCCACACCATCTACCATCACAACCATCATCACCCCCACCATACACCCCACCGCTTTCTACCATAACCACCATCACCACCATCGCCCACCATCCTCATCACCAATCCACACGCCCCCACTACCGCCATCACCAAACACCACCACCAAACACTCCCACCACCGCCACCGCCGCCACCGCCACTGCCGCCACCGCCGCCACCGCCGCCACCGCCGCCACCGCCGCCACCACCGCCACCGCCGCCACCGCCGCCACCGCCGCCACCACTACCACCACCACCACTTCCAACAACTGCCACCACTACCACTACCACCACCACCACTATATTTTTCATTCGTTTTTTTCTTGTCTACCAAAAAACATAAAATAATAATTCACTTTATTTTCATAAGATAACCAAACAATACTAAGGAATGATAATGATTCATCTTATTTTCTTTCCATACTATTTTCTCATACATTTCTTTCTCTTATCCACTACATTATTCCATACTAGAAAGACATTAAGATGTTTTAATGAAATGAAGAACATTACCATAATATAACTTTTGTTTAAACTAACTTAACTTTAAACCTATTCAATAAATGCAAAACCGACAAGTTTAATTAATAAAAAATATGAAAAAGCTTTATTTATGTTTTCCTCTATGAGTTATTCATATGTTTTTCACCCTTCTTTCACATTCCCACTAAATCATACATGAGTAGGCCCTTTGAGTTACCATTCAGCCCCTTATCATTAAAGAAGAAAATGATTATTTCTTTTAACCTTCATTAATGTTTCTTTGTCATATAGGATTCTGTTTGTGGGAGCGCCCATTGCGCCTTAGTAACCTATTGGCATGAAAAGTTAGGGAAATGTGACTTTGTTGCATATCAGGTAACTCTCTCCCTAATTAACTCGGGCGAGTTTATGTTGAACTCTTATGCTTGTTTGTTCATTTTCGGGTCAATGCAGGCATCACGTAGAAGTGGCATATTACATCTCCATCTCGATAAGCAACATCAAAGAGTACGCCTTCGAGGTAAAGCCACAACGGTCATGGAAGGGTATCTTTTGGTCTAAGTTTCAAGGCTTGATCACACTACATACATGTCAAGTCCAAGTAATTCTTTATCTTCTGCAAATTGAATTTCAAGATGCATGGAAATAAAGCATGCTTAACGCTTTCGTCAACTTATTGTTGTATAATGAAATTATTGCATTTGTCATTTTGAAATAAACTCATGAACTTATTGTCTCTTAATCAACATGGTATTGGCGAGGGAGCTCACTGTAATACAATGTGACAGTTGATTCAGTGCAAACAATACACATAAGAGTAGAAAACTCATTTTATATAACTATAACTAGCATCTTGAACAATACTTTTAATAATTTTTATTTCTTTTTCTTGGTTAAATAATTGAGAAAAAAAACCATTAATTAAAATTTGTTTTGGCACAACTTCACTTTTCAAAGCCAACGTACCTGGGTTCGAATCTTCTCCACCCACAGATGATTCTTTTTTCTTCTTCTTTAGGTTGGTTGCCACACTCCCACATGCGGTATGTGTTCACAAACATTCTGAATGCACCGTTGTGACAAGCTTATTTTTATCTTTGTTAATGTATAAATTTTAGGGTTATTAAATTTAATAAACTCAACTTTTATTTATTGGCCGAGATTAATCGTAGCTCAGAAGATGTTTACAGACACCCCTCAACTTTGAGCTTATTTTTCTACAACGACCCCTTACTAACTGAGAGTTAACCATGTTAGTTTTTTTTTGTTGAAATATGGCTAACTTTGAGCTTATTTTACTTTGTCGCCTAGACTTTATAAGGTTTGTTTTCTGGTGTCTAGACTGCATATTCACCTGAAATCTATCTCCGACGAGTTAAGTGGTTCTGATGATATGGTGGAGACGGTTTTTAGGATGCTAAAATTTCAGATTGAGGGACCTGATGGTAGATTTCAACTTTTTACTTATTTTTTTATCCACATAAGCAGTCAACGTCATCAAAAAACTAATGGGATTAATTGTCGGTTAGTAAGTGAACGTTAGAGTAAGATAAACTAAAAGTTAGGAGTGTCTGTAAATATTTTTTAAGTTGGAATTAATCATGACCAAAAAATAAAAGTTGAGATTATTAAAATCCAATAACTCTAAATTATATTCAACGTAACATTTTATTGATTTCCGAACACACCATTATGATATGTTTTTTACCTACGTTTCAATATTCATAATAAAGCCATCGCCTCTTTATACGCTTCTCTTTACGTATATGACCGCATCAATGTCATCCTGCAATTCGTGGCTGCCTCCACTTGTTAGTGTACGCATATTAAAAACAAAATCAACATTGAAGCATTCAAATGTAAAGTTTCTCACTTTTCAACAATAAAGACATCATTAAAGGGATAATTCGTTATTAGCTATACATGTCAACATTGAAGGAGATACTATTGTGGATGATTGCATCTTTAATAGCTATTGTGGATGATTGCATCTTTAATAGCTTATCAGTTGAGGAAGAAAATGGTGGAGTTTCATGGTGGATGAACGTGGATGTTTATTCCTTCTATGTAGCCATCTAGGAACAAAAAATATGGAGAAATTATTCTTACATGTTAAACCTTCCCTAACTAGATGCCTTATTTAGTACGCATCTAGGAAAAATGTAGATGTTAGTTCTTCTTTGCAATTATCATCTATGTTCTATAATCTTCAATTTACTTCATCTCAGTCGTAGACATCAAATCTTTTCCCATTCCTTTATCATCTTTAATCTATATTCATGATGTCACTTGAATAACCATGGGTTCATCATTAGTTTATCTTTCGCTAACCCTATAAAGTTTTGGTGTTCATTGTAAAGATTGAAGCTTTATGCATAGAGTAACTGTTAGGGATCCGAGTGTAGATCGACATACAAACACAATCAATCTGCGACAGAAAATAATAAGAAAGATGAACACGCGAGATTTACGTGGTTCGATCGATGTGACCTACGTCCACGAGTTGCAACCAGGATAATACTTTTATTGCTTTCTGCATCACTCATGAGGAATTACAAGTACAACGATACATTATAAATAGAAGGTAATTAGGGTTTACAACTTAATCCTCAAGAAAAATTTAGAGGGCTAAAATTAAATAAAAACGAGCCAAGTCTTTAATTTAATTAATCTGCCATTGAGTTATCTTTTAACCAGAGCCCAAATCAAGACTCCACAAACCCAACAATCTCCCACTTGGAGGCATGATCATCTTCAAACTGCCTTCCAATGCAAACACTTGTACCTCTTGTAATCTTCCTCGTCTTCCTGGTTGTAGCGGCCTTCTCATCAGCTAACCTGAAGGCCTGTTGAAGCTCCCTCGATCGTCAACACATCAGTTATGACTGTATCTGCCCCTGACCTGTTCTTCGTCACTGTCGGCTCCCACTGAAACAAACTGCCAGATCTCGGAAGATTTTGAGAACAAACACTCTCCATATTTAGCAAGTAATCATCTGGAGAGATTTTATCAGATGTAATATTAGTTCTTTTAACCCACTATCATCTAGAAACTGAAATTGAAGCACGACACGTGCTTCCACTGTCACAAAATCCTCTAACTGGTTTACTTTAACTTTTCCATGCATATTCACTCTGAATCTTTTCTGTGACTCTAGGTTTTTTACTTGCAAAGCAAACCTTCTTCTACCTACGAGATTCTGTGAACTGGATTTTAGTCTTCTTTCAAACTGGAACATCACTTCCTTCGGGCGATAAACTAACCATATACAATGAACCCATTTTCTTTCCACGAGCAATGAAAAGATTCCCTTTAATAATTTTCCACTGCTTATTCCTGAACTTAACCTCATGCCCCTGTTCATCCAACCGACCAACCTCTAGATCAATTGTTTATTCAAATCAGGAATCACCCTAACATCTTTCAAAGTCCACGACCCAGCTGAAGTAACTAAATCCATGTCACTCATACCCGTAACATTAAGAACATCATTGTTAGCCAATTTTTCCTTACAAAATCACCTTCTTTTAGATTCTTCAATGCTTCGCTGTCGTGGGTAGCATGAAACAAAGCTCCAGAATCCATGACTCAGGAATCCACACTATTCTCCACGCTACTGATTAAAGCATCATCATCTGAGTAGTCTGCTACAGTGTTGACTTCTTTTTTATCATTCGGACACTGATTCCTGAAGTGTTCCACTTGTTTACAATTCTAACATGTCATATCATTTCGAGCCCTAGACCGACTCCTTTTCCTGTTCTTGCTCCCACTACCTCTGTATTCTTTCTTCCTTTGCCAACATTCAGTAATTCACTTGATGATTCACCTTAATTTCTATGCTTGATGTCTTCGCCCATAATAATATCCTGAATCCCTTTTAAAGTGAACACGTGTGACAACCCTAAAATTTTATTACGATTATACTAAGTAATATTTGGAAAATTTACGTATGCATGTTTGCATGCATGTCTATATATTATTATATTACGTATGCATGTGTATTTCTACATCTGAGATTCACACTTATGTGTATATATGTTTAAAATTTACGTATACATGTATATATATACATAAGATTTACGTGTGCATGCATGAATATATATATATAAACACATGGAAAATTTTCGTATGCTTATGTATGGTTAAGCATGTATATATGTACATATTAAAACTAAATTAAAGCAAACTCTAAATTAAAAACCTAAAACTAATATCACACACAAAAACAATCTAAACCGCCTACACCTTAACCCAAAGCAAACCCTCGGTTCCATGCAATTCATAGTCTTTCTCCAAAACCACCATGACCGAAACTTCTAAACCCAAACCACCACCCTCGGTTACCATTATTCCATGCATTCACACTACTAAGTCCACCTAATAATACCACAAACCGCCACCACATTACCATTAGTCCATGCTTTCACACTCTAAGTCAACATAGGATAGATTCATGATTACAAAACATATGTGGCACAAATAGGAGGCCTCTCGGCCACCTTCAAAACACCAAGCAACACACTCATTTGACACCTAAGTCTACTATAGCTAACTAATCACCACCACCAACCTGCCCCACAATCCCTTCTCACTCTCGGGTTCACTTAAAACAACAACAACAACCACCACCCGACAACCACAACATCAACACCCACGAACTACACACCATAGCAGCTACCATCACCATCCGCGATCTCTACAGCCTTGTTCTCGGATTTAAGGAGTTGAAACATTATCAAGAGCATCATCCAAGGTGATAAAAGGTTTTGCTACACATATATTAACAAAACATATATACATACATATTGGTATGTATGTATATAAAGGGCCTAGACACTCGAAACCAATTTTGGGAAACTTTAATACATAAACCTTGAATAATAAGTTCCAAAACTCAGGAACTTATAAATTAGAGAGATATATTTGAATTTTACAAAAATATATATCATAATTATTAAGGAAAAATCAAATAAATATTAAATGAAAGCAATTGTGGGAATAAACATTGAAAAATTCTTGTTTTTATTCTGAAATAATAAACTGGAAACTTTGATAAAAATTTGATAAGTAAAATAATTTATATAAATTATTTTATAATAGAAAATAGAAGAAAATGTAAAAAATATTAATAAATTTGGGAAAATTTTGATAAAATTTCAAAATGATTCTTTTGAGGTATAAAAACCCCTGTAATTATTTCAGAATTTTATTCCTTGTTATAATAAGGATATGAATTTTTATATGTTCTGCAATAAATAAATCGCAATAAATACTTAAAGAAGATAATAAATTTTGATAAAATCATAAATGGAATATTAAATCAAATAATGTCGAATATATTATTTTCATAAATTATGGAGCAGTATGGCTATTTTTACTAAATATATCAATTATTGTAGAAATTACAGAAACTGCTCTGTTAAGAGTTGGACTTTGAAATAATTATATGATACTTGGTTTCGTATAAGAAGTCTTCTGTAGAATTTTGGAAATTTTTTGTGAACAGAAGATGTTTTTAATTATTTATAGGAGTATTATGAAATTTACAGAAAATAATCTGTCAAGAGTTGGATTCTATAAAAATTATGTGATGTTACTGACTTTTTGGAAAAAATTCTATGAAATATTGAAGAATTATTGGATAGCAGAAGGTATTATGATGAATATTAAGAATATTGTGGGATTTATGGAAATAATTTATGAAGAATTTAATGTCATAAAAATTTTGGAAAGCTACAAACTATCCAAACTTATGTTCTACCAAATTTGGTGATTTTTGGACATCAATAGCTATTTTATGTGATTTTTGAATAAATCACAAACTATTATGACTTAAGAATTTTTAGAAACCCAAAGGTGTTTTTATTAATTTTTACAGTCAATGAAAACCAGAAAAATATTAAAGTATTGTCTAACACTGTGAACTATTTTATTAGTTTCAAGTGAGAAGACACGGTGAGTTCATAGCCCCATTTTCAACCGTTTGGTATTCCGTAACGTTTTGGGGGAAAAGTATACTTTTTGAGTTGATGTGTTATTTTGAAAATATTTTTGTTTGCTTACTGTCATTTGCGACACAACCATTAGTTCGAATGAGGAACCGGTCAATAATATTAGTAGCGCTACTTAGGAGGATATTTGTACCAACCGGATGAGGGTTGCTACTATTTTCCTGCATCTAACCGAATGGGGGTTAGGATGTAATATTATCTATTTTGATTATTTCGTGACAGTATGATTATGTTGTGAGCAGGTTTGGTTGTAATTGATACATCAACAAAATATTTTATCTGGATTAAACCTATGTTCTCACCAACATATTTGTTGACTGGTTTAAGTGTACTTTTTCAGGAAATGAGTAATACATTTGATTTCAGCTTTGAGGTTCATGATGGTTGGGGCGAAGTCGTGGGACGAGTCTGTGTAACACTGACCGTCAACATCGTTGACGGGGCTGTGTACATGGACGCACATTTTCATAGATTTTAAGCATGCTGTAACTTAGTTGTAATTGATTACATCAATTTTGGTATATTATGTAAAAGATGTAATCTCGAATATTAAGTAATAAAAAGCATGTCTGTATTATGTTTTGATTATATCTGTGTTTATTTAATATAAACCACCGCACTCTGTTAAAAGTTAGTCACATTCCATCCGTCTCGTTCACGATTCCGCCGGGATGTGACAGGTTGGTATCAGAGCTATTGGTTATAGGGAATTAGTTATTTTGAGTAAATAACTAGACTATAACCATAAGCTCAAAATATACTTTATGATTTTATGTGAATTTATGTGAATTATGTGAATTTTTATGATTTATATTCTAACCAAAAATTTTGATAAGTTAATGACTAACTCATTTTGTGAAATATTGTTAAGAAATTTTACAGTATGAACTCAGATAGTTATCACTATGAAACCGATCCTTCAGGAGATCCACACCATAGCAGTTCCAAGGAAATAGTACCTGAACTGGAACCTCAACAGACTATGGACAGTACCCCAACAGAAATGGAGAATAAGACAAAATTTTATGTTAGACGTGCACCAGTACACATGGAAGGATATACAATTAAGACTCCTAGGAAAAAGATACTACGTGGACACAAATTTAAAGCTAAGCAATCTGAGGATTTAGAAAGACAACCTCCTGATTCTCCCATAAATGAAGATAAAGTTATTAAACCAAAGTTGGATCAGGTGAAGACAGCCCGACAGACTCTTAAGAAACTTAAGAAGATACAGTTGGGAATCTGGAAAATCCAAAAGGATATTAAAAAGCTCAAGACACCCAAGAAAAGTATCTTCACCAGGATCTGGAAATGGCTTAGCAAAAACTGAAAGTTTATAGTTTAACTTTTTAGAATAAAAGAAATAAGAGCTTAACTGATATATGTATTTTTGTGTTAACATGTTTATTTGATCTATGTTAAATGATTTTGTGTTAAGATATTTATTTGCAATACTAACATTGAAATTCACTATAGTGAATCATGCCGCCAAAAAGAAACACTCAGCCTGTCAGGAGAACAGCTCGAGTGGGACGACCCAGGACCAGACTTGGGGAAGAAACACCCGTGAACCCTGATACTACTGAGAATGATAGGATATCTCAGATAGTAGCCCAACAACTGGAAGCTACCCTACCTACTTTAATTACCCAACTCCAACAATCTGAACATTGGAACTACCTCAAACCCACCAACCGTACCTGAAAACATAAATATGGAAGAACAACAGGAAGAAGAGATCCTAGATGGAATGTCAAAAGGATGTTCCTACAAAACCTTTATGTCCTGTAGACCTCGGGAATTTGATGGAAAAGGTGGAGCAGTACAAGCTTTAAGATGGCTAGATGACATGGAAGGAGTCCTGGAAATCAGTAACTGTGCTGAAACCTTCAAGACACTGTTTGCTTCCCATTCTCTTAAAGGAGAAGCGCAATCCTGGTGGAAAATGGAGGTACACACTAGGGTAGAAATGTTATGAATAAGTTAAGCTGGGAAGAATTTAGAAACCTCGTGATAGAAAAATACTGCCCGTACAATGAAATAGAAAAATTGGAAGCTGAATTTCTAGCATTAGAGATGAAAGGATTTGCACATCGGGAGTACACTGATAGGTATAATGAACTGTCCAGGTTAGTACCACACCTGATAACCCCGGAAACCAAAAGAATAGGAAGAATATTTGGGGTTTAGTGCCACAAATAAGAGGACTAGTGAAATCTGCTAGAACCAAAACCTTTCAAGAAGCAGTAATTTTGTCAGGAAGTCTGACAAATGAAATGATCAGGAATGGATCATTAGGTCATCAACAGGTAGGAGAGAAAAGGAAATGGACTGAAAATCATCCTGGAAAAAGATTTGGAGAAAGTTCTCAGAAAAGAATAGCTCGACCTTCACCAAGAAACTTTCTAGGAACAACTCTAGGGAAGAAAATAGAAAAACCACCACAGTGTAACATTTGTCAAAGATATCATACAGGAAACTGTATGACAGTGGTGTGTTATAACTGTAAAAGAAAGGGACACATTTCTAGAGACTGCAAAAACCCTACTAACCCTAAAACCGTCTGTTTTCAGTGTGGAAGTGAAAATCATTTTCGGAACGAATGTCCACAACGAAAAGGTAAGACTCCAGCTAATCAGAGCAACCCTCGAGAAAGAGCTTTTGTGATACAAGCTGATGAAGCACGTCATGAATCAGAAGTAGTTACGGGTACGTTCCTTATCAATAACCAGTACGCTAAAGTATTATTTGATACAGGAGCAACCCGCAGCTTTGTTTCACATACTTTTAGACCATCAATTAGTTCAGCATCTGAAAAATTACGTGATAGTTATGTGATAGAATTAGCTGATGGTAAGATAATTGAAGCTGATGAAATCATTCCTAACTGCATCTTGAATTTAGATGAGTACTGTTTCGATATAAATCTGATACCTATTAAGTTAGGAGGATTTGATATCGTAGTAGGAATGGATTGGTTAAGTGCAAATCATGTTGAAATCATTTGTGATAAGAAAATGATTAAGATTCCTTTGAATAAGGAAAATAAAACCCTCTGCATTTATGGTGATAAGCCAAATAATACTGTGAAACTGATTACTTGTGAAAAAGCACGAAGATATCTCAACAAAAATTGTTTAGCATTCTTGGCTCATATTGTTGATACAAAACTTGATAAGGAAAATTTGGAAAGTGTTCCTGTTGTGAATGAATATACTGATGTGTTTCCTGATGAATTACCTGGATTACCACCTCCTCGTCAAGTAGAATTTAAAATAGAGTTGATACCGGAAATAGCCCCTATTGCCAAAGCACCCTATCGTTTAGCACCAACTGAGATGAAAGAACTTATGACTCAGTTACAGGAATTGTTAGATAAAGGATTCATACGTCCTAGTGTATCCCCTTGGGGAGCACCAGTCTTATTTGTTAAAAAGAAGGATGGAACCTTTAGAATGTGTATTGATTATAGGGAACTTAATAAGGTTACTATAAAGAATAGGTATCCACTTCCTAGAGTTGATGATCTGTTTGACCAACTGAAGGGATCTAGTTATTATTCAAAAATAGACTTAAGATCTGGATATCATCAATTAAGGGTACAAGAAGATGACATTTCTAAGACTGCTTTTAGAACTAGATACGGTCATTATGAATTCCTTGTGATGCCATTTGGGTTAACCAATGCTCCAGCTGTATTTATGGACCTAATGAATAGAGTGTGTAAACCTTACCTAGATAAATTTGTTATTATCTTCATTGATGACATTCTAATTTATTCTAAGAGTAAGGAAGATCACGAACAACACCTCAGGTTAACCTTAGAACTATTACGAAAAGAAAAGTTGTATGCAAAATTTTCAAAATGTGAATTTTGGAAAAGAGAAGTACAATTCCTTGGACATATAGTCAACCAAAATGGAATTCAGGTTGATCCAGCAAAAATAGAAGCAGTTAAGAAATGGGAAATTCCAAAAACTCCGACAGAAATACGTCAATTCCTAGGTTTAGCAGGATACTACAGGAGATTTATAGAAAACTTCTCAAGAATAGCTCAACCATTGACAGAATTGACTCAGAAAGATAAAAAGTATGTATGGGAAGAAAAACAGAATAAGGCCTTTGAACTCCTTAAAAGTAAATTATGTAGTGCACCTGTGTTAGCTTTACCTGAAGGAACAGATAATTTCATAGTCTACTGTGATGCCTCTCAAGGTTTTAGGTGTGTTTTAATGCAGAAAGAAAAAGTAATTGCATATGCATCTAGACAACTTAGAGGTAGTGAAAAGAATTACACCACCCATGATCTAGAATTAGGAGCTGTAATATTTGCACTAAAGATTTGGAGACATTACTTATATGGAACTAAGTGTATAATATATACGGACCACAAAAGTTTGCAACACATCTTTGATCAGAAGATGTTAAATATGAGGCAAAGAAGATGGATAGAGTTATTAAGTGATTACGACTGTGAAATTAGGTATCACCCAGGGAAAGCCAATGTAGTAGCTGATGCTTTAAGTAGAAAAGAAAGAACAAAACCTCTAAGGGTACGAGCAATGAAAATGGAACTACGTTTAGATCTGTTAAGACAAATTCAGGAAGCTCAACAACAAGACCTGCTGACACTAAAAGGACAAAGAAAATACTTGAAAGAAGAAGAAGATGCAATTCTGAAATTCAACAAAAGAATTTGGATACCGGACAACAACCTAATTAGAACAATTGTTTTACAAGAAGCTCATAAGTCAAAATACTCTGTGCACCCAGGAAACAATAAAATGTACAAGGATTTGAAAAGCCTATACTGGTGGCCAGGCATGAAAAGATCAATTGGTGAATTTGTAGAACAATGTGATGTTTGCTCAAGAATAAAAGCTGAATATCAGAAACCTTCAGGATATTTGCAACAACCAGAAATCCCAGAATGGAAATGGGATCAAATTACAATGGATTTCATAACTAAGCTACCCAGGACCAGAAATGGATACAACATAATTTGGGTTATAGTTGATAGACTAACTAAGTCTGCTCATTTCTTACCTATCCGTCAGGATTATAAGATTGAGAGATTAGCAAAAATCTACGTTAAAGAAATTGTGTCTAGACATGGAATACCTATATCCATTATATCAGATAGGGATAGCAGATTTACTTCTAGATTCTGGCAAACTTTACAAAAAGCTTTAGGAACTCAAATAAACTTAAGTACAGCTTATCACCCACAGACTGATGGACAGAGTGAAAGAACAATACAAACTCTAGAAGATATGTTAAGGGCTTGTGCTATAGACTTTGGTGGAAATTTGGATAGCCACTTACCTTTAATAGAATTTTCATACAATAACAGTTATCACTCTAGTATTAGGTTAGCACCATTTGAGGCTCTATATGGAAGAAAATGTAGATCACCTTTATGTTGGAATGAAATAGGTGATAGACAACTCATGGGTCCTGAACTAATCCAAGAAACTACAGATAAGATCACTGAGATTAAAAACAGGTTGAAAACGGCCCGTGATCGACAGAAAAGCTATGCAGACAGACGAAGGAAACCACTAGAATTTCAAATTGGAGACAGGGTCTATCTAAAAGTATCACCCTCTAAAGGTATCTTTCGATTTGGGAAATCCAGTAAACTGAACCCTAGGTACATTGGTCCATTTAAAATTATTGATAGAATTGGTCCTGTAGCATATAAGTTGGAATTACCACAGAAATTAAGTGAAGTACACAACACATTTCATGTGTCCAACCTCAAGAAATGCCTAACCAACGAAACCCTAGAAGTACCAATTCAAGAAATACAAGTAGATAGAAAATTGCATTTTGTGGAAGAACCAATAGCCATTGTGGGAAAAGAAATAAAGAAGTTAAAAAGAAGTAAAATTCCCATAGTGAAAATTAAGTGGAATGCAAAAAGAGGACCAGAATACACCTGGGAAAGGGAAGATGAAATCAAGAAAAAGTACCCCCACCTGTTCAAAGGTAATACTTATTTAAGTCTTCTAAAGCATACTCCACTGAATTTCGGGACGAAATTCTTCTAACGGGGGGAGAATGTGACAACCTTAAAATTTTTATTACGATTATACTAAGTAATATTTGGAAAATTTACGTATGCATGTTTGCATGCTTGTCTATATATTATTATATTACGTATGCATGTGTATTTCTACATCTGAGATTCACACTTATGTGTATATATGTATAAAATTTATGTATACATGTATATATATGCATAAGATTTACGTGTGCATGCATGAATATATATATAAACACATGGAAAATTTTCATATGCTTATGTATGGTTAAGCATGTATATATGTACATATTAAAACTAAATTAAAGCAAACTCTAAATTAAAAACCTAAAACTAATATCACACACAAAAACAATCTAAACCGCCTACACCTTAACCCAAAGCAAACCCTCGGTTCCATGCAATTCATAGTCTTTCTCCAAAACCACCACCACCGAAACTTCTAAACCCAAACCACCACCCTCGGTTACCATTATTCCATGCATTCACACTACTAAGTCCACCTAATAATACCACAAACCGCCACCACATTACCATTAGTCCATGCTTTCATACTCTAAGTCAACATAGGATAGATTCATGATTACAAAACATATGTGGCACAAACAGGAGGCCTCTCGGCCACCTTCAAAACACCAAGCAACACACTCATTTGACACCTAAGTCTACTATTGCTAACTAACCAAAGCTATACTAGCTTAGTCACCACCCTATGGACCTAAAAACTATATTAAATCCTCTTTATATGCAAGTAATTGATCGAGGGGTCCTTGCAACCTCCATACCATCAATTACCTCAAACACACACAAAACCATCACCTTGCTCTCTCCTTCTCTCGAATCATTGCGAACACACACATTAGCCGATCACCACCATCCGCAAACATCTTCTGCTGTCTCCAAAACGAATCACCACCACCAACCTGCCCCATAATCCCTTCTCACTCTCGGGTTCACTTAAAACAACAACAACAACCACCACCCGACAACCACAACATCAACACCCACGAACTACACACCATAGCAGCTACCATCACCATCCGCGATCTCTACAGCCTTGTTCTCGGATTTAAGGAGTTAAAACATCATCAAGAGCATCATCTAAGGTGATAAAAGGTTTTGCTACATATATATTAACAAAACATATATACATACATATTGGTATGTATGTATATAAAGGGCCTAGACACCCGAAACCAATTTTGGGAAACTTTAATACATAATGTGACATCCGTCACCAAAGGTCCGTCATTTAACGTGTTTTACTTAGCCTTTGTTAACAGACA
The DNA here is from genome assembly GCA_024085815.1 of Flaveria linearis. Taxonomy (NCBI): domain Eukaryota; kingdom Viridiplantae; phylum Streptophyta; class Magnoliopsida; order Asterales; family Asteraceae; genus Flaveria; species Flaveria linearis. The sequence continues at coordinate 18,988,691 of CM044003.1, forward strand.
TTCCTCATTTTGACGAACCCACTACGTGAATACCATATTTGCTTTACTTAATTGCTCTTATATGTGTAGTATCATTGCTTGACTTGTCATTATCTTAAGACATTCTCCAAGATTTGCCCCGTTAACACTAAACATGTCATTTTTATAATAAAATAATTTTCACGGATAAAATCATTTTTAACTTATAAATAACATAAATAACATTTTATCATCAATAAAACAAGACTAAATTATAACGTTTTCAACTGAAACAAAATTTAGGAACTCGGGGCAAAAGTGCGGGGACTAAACTTGAAACTTTGAGAAACTAGGCTGGGTATAAATACCCCTTCCCAACCATTTTTCACTCTTTTTCACCCTCTCACCACTTCATCCTCCTCTTCTACTCTCTCTCTCTAGAAACCAACACCAAAACCGACCCGTTTCTCGCATTTTCGTCTTCAAATCTCGAGTATCACCGTGAACACTCGTTCCTAGCAGGTAGATAACCTCACTACCTCGTTTTTTAACCCGATTTTACAGCTGCATTTCGAGGGTTTTCGGGTGCTCGGGTTCATCCGAGCACATGAGGTCGTGTGGACTTGCATGTCTTGTTTCTGAGTGTGTTTCTTGTCTAGATAGGTTAGAATATGAGTTCTGGAGGTTTTGGTTGGGTAAAACTTGTGATCGGGCAGCCGAAGGCCGACCTGCAACTCACTTCTGTCGCGACTCCCGATGGCGCGAATGGGGTTGTCGCGCGACTGGGACGCGCGACTGCATGTGCGTGTGTGCGAGTAAGTGTGCGATTTTGGTAGATCGCGCGGTTGTGTCGCGCGGTTGTCGGTGGACGCGATTGGTAATGCCACGCGACTGGAGATGTCACGCGACAGGGGTTGTCGCGTGACTGGGCTATGCGAAAGTATGTGTGTGCGATTGTGCGTGAGTCGCACGGTCAGGTGCCTGTCGCGCGAAAGAGAGTCCACTCACGCAAATGAAGCTGATTCGCGCGGAGGGACTTCGAGTCGCGCGGTTGGCTGTTGGGTCGTGCGACTGGTATTGCGTGGTACGACTGAAGACTTAGTCACACGAATGGAGGTTCAATTGTACGAAAGTAGCTAATTCGTACGACTGAAAGTCCATTCGTGCGAATGGAGTGTCGGTCATGCGGCCGGTCCTATTGTATGACTAATGATGTGTGTGTATGGATCCCCTCTTCGTAGATCTCACGACGATAATGTAATATTAATGAAGTGTCATAACTTGACCATAAAGATTAAAGTCAACGCTATTAACAGGCACATACTATTTAAAATAATCTAGACTAAGATGTGTGTGACTGCTTGTGTGTACTACTCACGACCGAATCGAAACGACCCGACTCAATTAAACAATATTATTAGCAATAGTCCACAAGATTAATTCTTAACATAACTGTCAATAGGTGATTGACTGTTCATACATACATACAAGTTTGGGAAGTTCATCAGACGTACTTACCACTTAACAAGTGAGTTTCGTGGCCCCCTTTTTACGCTTATACAATTGTTTCAATCTTTTACAAATATGGGGGAAAAGTATGCTCACACGTTTTCAGTGTTGTACAACATAATACAATTTTCATACTTGGAATCAACGTGATACTGTTTGTGAGTACTTATCTGATACATACATGATGTTACTGTGTGGACTGTCTTACAACCATTAATTCCGGTGTTGGAACCAACAGATAGGTATTAGTAGTACTACTGGGTTGACACCCCCACCCTTGACAGATGGTTACTTGTGACTACCATCACACTACCAGGAACGGGCCTTGGGTGAATATATTCTGACAAGTTTCTTTGTGTACGTCGTTAGGTTTGGTTGTATAAAACTCATGGTATGTGATCTTGCTTGCTTATAACTGTATGCACGGTATTCCACTACAAACACTATACAGCATCAACTACATGTTTACAAATTAAACCTGCGAAGCTCACCAACATTATTGTTGACATTTTTGAGCATATTTTTCAGGTGATCAAGGGAATTAAAGTTCTAGGAGTGCTGCCTTTTAGTGGAGACCCTAGGATGTATTTCGTGTTATTACTTTTGTAAAGCTTAAACATGAATATGATCTTTTGTATACTTGTTCCCGAATTGTGGGAATATTACATTACAAGCTATTATCAATGTTTATGTGATCATTTATGTCGTACTTATGACTATGCTGTCGTGAACATTGATTATACACGACACAAGTCTCCATTTGTGTTCGGGTGTCATCATGACACGCTTGTCATCATATTGTATTGCTACTCTATCATATACCATGTGTTATGACGATCCCGTCTAGCTCGCATTCCCCGTGTTTCCGCTATCAGCGGGGGGTGTGACAGACTGGTATTAGAGCCATTGGTTATAGAGAATTAGGCAATTACACTTGACCTAGACTATAACCTAGGAACCTTCATGTAGATTTGCATGCTTAAGCTTGTGTGCATTTATATATCTCGTGTATGTGTTCCTCCCTACATGTTTGGTTATCCTTCTATTATGTGATCTTTTACCTTGTGCTTGAGCCCTTGTGCTCGACCCCTATGGGATGCTTCCTATTGGATCTTCCGTTCCCTCTGTGCGCCGAGTTATCATAACCAAATTCGGGAATCGAGACCCGAACAGATCGTCACAGATCTTACATTGCGCTTGACTTCAGATACTGAGACCGACCCGAGGAGGCTATGTCTGAGTCCTTTCAAGGACGCGAGATAGACAACCTCCGCAAGACTATACGTGACTACATGTTTGGTTCTCAGTTGACTTGATGGATTATTATGGATATGATGTGAAGGAAGGTCGGATGTCATGTAACCGGATTAGGCCTCATTCTCGGTACATCGTGGGTGTGGTGGGAACGCTGCGGGGAACCCTATATATAAACACCACCGGTATACCTAGAATATGCTTAAAATGGGCTGCATGGTGATCTTGACTGACCGGAGCATCGAACGTTGAAACTTGATAAGTGGAGTACTTATGCATCTTAAGGTGACTAAAGCTTACATGTTGCCTTTTGTACGAATAGAACATGCCGCCTCGAGGAGGCTATGTCTGAGTCCTTTCAAGGACGCGAGATAGACAACCTCCGCAAGACTATACGTGACTACATGTTTGGTTCTCAGTTGACTTGATGGATTATTATGGATATGATGTGAAGGAAGGTCGGATGTCATGTAACCGGATTAGGCATCATTCTCGGTACATCGTGGGTGTGGTGGGAACGCTGCGGGGAACCCTATATATAAACACCACCGGTATACCGAGAATATGCTTAAAATGGGCTGCATGGTGATCTTGACTGACCGGAGCATCGAACGTTAAAACTTGATAAGTGGAGTACTTATGCATCTTAAGGTGACTAAAGCTTACATGTTGCCTTTTGTACGAATAGAACATGCCGCCTCGAAGATCTACCCGCAGCAATAGTAGCGGAAGTGAAGCCCCGAGGGGTAGAGGCAGAGGCAGGGGTAGACCTCCGACAGCAAATGAAGGCCCTTCTGGCAATAATCAAGGGGCTGGAAATGCTGAAATGGCAGCCTTAATTGCTCAACAATTGACAGCCCTGATTCCAACTATCGTAGCTCAGGTGAGCGACGCGCTGCAACAGCAAAACCACCCCCACGGGGACGGTGGTATGAGAATAAGGATAATGGGAACCCGACTGGGAATGAAAGCAACCAGGAGACCGGAAATGGTGGTACAGCCGGTAACGAAACTGGGGTTGCTAATGCCAAACGGGGCTGTTCTTACAAGGAGTTTGTGGCCTGTAAACCCCGTGAATTCGATGGAAAAGGTAGGGCGATAGCCCTGACTAGATGGCTTGAGAAAATGGAGGCAGTGATCGACATCAGTGAATGCCTCGACAGTCAAAAGATCAAGTATGTTACGTGCTCACTACGGGGCAGAGCACTAACCTGGTGGAACACCCAGGTTCAAGCTAGGGGAAGGGAATCTGCGATGTAGATGACCTGGGATGAATTTAAGGCTTTGATTACCGAGGAATACTGCCCTCACAACGAGATGCAAAAGCTTGAGCATGAGTTCTGGAATCATGCTATGGTGGGGGCGGGGCATGCAGCTTATACTGACCGATTCCACGAGTTGGCTAGACTAGTTCCACATTTAGTCACTCCGGAATCTAAGAGGATTGAGAGGTACATTTGGGGACTCGCGCCTCAAATACGAGCAATGGTAACTGCAGCTGCTCCTCCTACGATTCAGAGCGCAATTCTGAAGGCTGGCGCTCTGACCGATGAGATGGTACGAACAGGGGTATTGGGCAAGGGAGCAGAGAAGCGAAAGGATGTTGGGTAAACTAGCCGGTCCAGTGTCGGGAAATCTGATAAAAGGGCCAAGATCACCAGAAACTTTGTGGCCGTGACTCAAGGGAATAGGGAATATGTTGGGCCACACCCCAAATGTGACAGATGCAACTATCATCATCCCCCGGAGATGCAATGCCGGGTGTGCGCAAACTGTAGGCGCCAGGGGCACCTAGCAAGAGATTGTAGAGTGGCACCGAATCTGGTTGCACCCGTCAATAGGGTTGCAAACGAACCGAACAAACACGAACAAGGCCTTGTTCGTGTTCGTTCGTTAAGAAATAAACTTGTTCATGAACTGTTCACGAACACTTACCAAACGAGATTTCTTGTTCGTGTTCGTTCATTAAGAAAATGAATATGTTCATGAACTGTTCACGAACACTTACCAAACACAAATGAACACAAACAAAAGCAAACGAACACAAACAACTGTTCATGAACATGACGAACACAAAAAAACTCATAAACACAAACAAATACAAATTATTATATATTTATTTTAGAATAAAATTTATATTTTTTATTACAAACATTACACAAAATCAATAAAAATAATAAGTAGTTAAAATAAATACCAAAAAAATACTTTATATAATAGTTATAAAAATAACAGACACATTAATTAAGAATATAAACGAACACCTTAACGAACATAAACGAACACATTATCGAACGTTCATAAACGAACATTAACGAACATAAACGAACATAAACGAACGCATTATCGAACGTTCACGAACATAAATGAACGAACACGCCTTGTGTTCATGTTCGTTCGTTTAACTAAACGAACGGAATTTTCTTGTTCATGTTCGTTCATTTACTAAACGAACGAACATAAACGAACTTCCCGTCGAACGGTTCACGAACAGTTCGCTGAACGTTCAGTTCGTTTGCAGCCCTACCCGTCAACGCGGTTACCCCGCCGGGAACGCCAGGGCATGTTACGAATGTGGAGGCCTCGATCACTTCAGGAACATGTGCCCCCGACTGAATAGGGCACTGGGTCAACAAGGGAATAATCAACAACAAGTGATGGCCATAGCGGGCGCTCAAGGTCAAGGAAACCAAGGAAATCCTGCACGGGGACGCGCATTTGTCATTGGAGCTAATGATGCCCGCCAGGACCCGAACGTTGTTACGGGTACGTATCTGCTCAATCACCATTTTGCATCCATACTATTTGATACTGGGGCAGACAATAGTTTTATATCTTCTGAGTTCGTGCATATGCTTGATTTAAGTGCTAGTAGGCTAGAAACTAGTTACTCTGTAGAAATGGCCAATGGTAGGGTTGAACAAGCAGACGAGATTATTAAGAATTGCACCCTAATGTTGGAAGACCAGGTCTTTAGTATAGATTTAATACCATTCGAGTTAGGCAGCTTCGATGTGATAGTGGGTATGGATTGGTTGTCAAATCATGGAGCCGAGATTGTTTGTCGGGAGAAAGTAGTACGAATCCCCATGCCAAACGTGGAGGTACTCAAGATTCAAGGAGAACAGTAGTAGAGCCTGAACCTCATCTACGAATTTGATGTCAACTGACTCAAGTCTTGACAAAATTGAGTTCATGTTGTTGATGTGCGTTAAAACTGAACTTCCATCTTTCATCTTTGTATTAACCAACTCTCGAATCAAAAAAACTTTATTTGTTGCCGAAGGCTTCTCGTACATATTAGATAACGCATCCATGATACCTTTCGATGTAGTTTCATTCAGAATGTTGAACGCAACATCCTTTGTCAGCGATAACCAAATAACCGCCTTGTATTTTTATCTAAAGTTTCACACTCAGTTGCTTCCATCTTTTCTGGTTTATCACCCAAAATAACATCCAAATATTTCTGAACAAGCAAATCATTTCCTTAAACTTCTCAATCTGAAGTTTTCCGCTCTCAGCCATTATATCAAACTATAATCTGTTTACTAATCAAGTCAAGACTAAAAGTAGTGTCAAACACAACTATGGCTGGCTGCCTGAACTTGAGTGTTGTTCTATTGAACACTACCCTTTTTTCCCCAGTCTTAAAAATAGTAAATAAACGAGTTTAACAATGCACTTGAGATTTCACGACTTTGGATCTTGGTAACTATTAAAAAAAATACTTGGATAAAGAATAATAACCCCACAATAACCAAAAAAGGAAGTCTCTTTTTTATGTGGCACAAGAAGAAGAAAAGACCGGTTGGGACGACAACAGGCTGCCGACGACAAACCCTAGATCGCAAACTTTTTCTCTTGCGATGTGTTTCTTCCGTGTAACGATGCAAAGCTCTGATACCACTTGTTAGGGATCCGAGTGTAAATTGACACACAAACACAATCAAACTGCAAGTGAAAATAATAAGAAAGATGAACACGCGAGATTTACGCGGTTCGGTCGATGTGACCTACGTCCACTGGCTGCAACCAGGATAATACTTTTATTGCTTTCTGCCTCACTGATGAGGAATTACAAGTACAACGATACATTATAAATAGAAGGTAATTAGGGTTTACAACTTAATCCCCAAGAAAACTTTAGAGGGCTAAAATTAAATAAAAACAAGCCAGGTCTTTAATTTAATTAATCTGCCATTGAGTTATCTTTTAACCAGAGCCCAAATCAAGACTCCAAAAACCCAACAATCTCCCACTTGGTGGCTTGATCATCTTCAAACTGCCTTCCAATGTAAACACTTGTACCTCTTGTAATCTTCCTCGTCTTTCTGGTTGTAGCGGCCTTCTCATCAGCTAACCTGAAGGCCTGTTGAAGCTCCCACGATCGTCAACACATCAGTTATGACTGTATCTGCCGCTGACCTGTTCTTCATCACTGTCGGCTCCTACTGAAACAAACTGCCAGATCTCGGAAGATTTTGAGAACAAACACTCTCCATATTTAGCAAGTAATCATCTGGAGAGATTTTATCAGATGTAATATTAGTTCTTTTAACCCACTATCATCTAGAAACTGAAACTGAAGCACGACACGTGCTTCCACTGTCACGAAATCCTCTAACTGGTTTACTTTAACTTTTCCATGCATATTCACTCTGAATCTTTTCTGTGACTCTAGGTTTTTTACTTGCAAAGCAAACCTTCTTCTACCCACGAGATTCTGTGAACTGGATTTTAGTCTTCTTTCAAACTGGAACGTCACTTCCTTCGGGCGATAAACTGACCATATACAATGAACCCATTTTCTTTCCACGAGCAATGAAAAGATTCCCTTTAATACTTTTACACTGCTTATTCCTGAACTTAACCTCATGTCCCTGTTCATCCAACCGACCAACCTCAAGATCAATTGTTTATTCAAATCAGGAATCACCCTAACATCTTTTGAAGTCCACGACCCAGCTGAAGTAACTAAATCCATGTCACTCATACCCGTAACATTAAGAACATCATTGTTAGCCAGTCTTTCCTTACAAAATCACCTTCTTTTAGATTCTTCAATGCTTCGCTGTCGTGGGTAGCATGAAACAAAGCTCCAGAATCCATGACTCAGGAATCCACACTATTCTTCACGCTACTGATTAAAGCATCAACATCTGAGTAGTCTGCTACAGTGTTGACTTCTTTTCTATCATTCGGACACTGATTCCTGAAGTGTTCCACTTGTTTACAATTCTAACATGTCATATCATTTTGAGCCCTAGACCAACTCCTTTTCCTATTCTTGCTCCCACTACCTCTGTATTCTTTCTTCCTTTGCCAACATTCAGTAATTCACTTGATGATTCACCTTAATTTCTACGCTTGATGTCTTCGCCCGTAATAATATCCTGAATCCCTTTTAAAGTGAACACGTGTGACAACCCTAAAATTTTATTAAGATTATACTAAGTAATATTTGGAAAATTTACGTATGCATGTTTGCATGCATGTCTATATATTATTATATTATGTATGCATGTGTATTTCTATATCTGAGATTCACACTTATGTGTATATATGTATAAAATTTACGTATACATGTATATATATGCATTAGATTTACGTGTGCATGCATGAATATATATATAAACACATGGAAAATTTTCGTATGCTTATGTATGGTTAAGCATGTATATATGTACATATTAAAACTAAATTAAAGCAAACTCTAAATTAAAAACCTAAAACTAATATCACACATAAAAACAATCTAAACTGCCTACACCTTAACCTAAAGCAAACCCTCGGTTCCATGCAATTCATAGTCTTTCTTCAAAACCACCACCACTGAAACTTCTAAACCCAAACCACCACCCTCGGTTACCATTATTCCATGCATTCACACTACTAAGTCCACCTAATAATACCACAAACCGCCACCACATTACCATTAGTCCATGCTTTCACACTCTAAGTCAACATAGGATAGATTCATGATTACAAAACATATGTGGCACAAAGAGGAGGCCTCTCGGCCACCTTCAAAACACCAAGCAACACACTCATTTGACACCTAAGTCTACTATAGCTAACTAACCAAAGCTATACTAGCTTAGTCACCACCTTATAGACCTAAAAACTATATTAAATCCTCTTTATATGCAAGTAATTGATCGAGGGGTCCTTGCAACCTCCATACCATCAATTACCTCAAACACACACAAAACCATCACCTTACTCTCTCCTTCTCTCGAATCATTGCAAACACACACACTACCCGATCACCACCATCCGCAAACATCTTCTGATGTCTCCAAAACGAATCACCACCACCAACCTGCCCCCACAATCCCTTCTCACTCTCGGGTTCACTTAAAACAACAATAACAATCACCACCCGACAACCACAACATCAACACCCACGAACTACACACCATAGCAGCTACCATCACCATCCGTGATCTCTACAGCCTTGTTCTCGGATTTAAGGAGTTGAAACATCATCAAGAGCATCATCCAAGGTGATAAAAGGTTTTGCTACACATATATTAACAAAACATATATACATACATATTGGTATGTATGTATATAAAGGGCCTAGACACCCGAAACCAATTTTGGGAAACTTTAATACATAAACCTTGAATAATAAGTTCCAAAACTCAGGAACTTATAAATTAGAGAGATATATTTGAATTTTACAAAAATATATATCATAATTATTAAGGAAAAATCAAATAAATATTAAATGAAAGCAATTGTGGAAATAAACATTGAAAAATTCTTGTTTTTATTCTGAAATAATAAACTGGAAACTTTGATAAAATTTGATAAGTAAAATAATTTATATAAATTATTTTATAATAGAAAATAGAAGAAAATGTCAAAAATATTAATAAATTTGGGAAAATTTTGATAAAATTTCAGAATGATTCTTTTGAGGTATAAAAACCCCTGTAATTATTTCAGAATTTTATTCCTTGTTATAATAAGGATATGAATTTTTATATGTTCTGCAATAAATAAATCGCAATAAATACTTAAAGAAAATAATAAATTTGGATAAAATCATAAATGGAATATTAAATCAAATAATGTAGAATATATTATTTTCATAAATTATGGAGTAGTATGGCTATTTTACTAAATATGTCAATTATTGTAGAAATTACAGAAACTAGTCTGTTAAGAGTTGGACTTTGAAATAATTATATGATACTTGGTTTTGTATAAGAAGTCTTTTGTAGAATTTTGGAAATTTTTTGTGAAAAGAAGATGTTTTAACTATTTATAGGAGTATTATGAAATTTACAGAAAATAATCTGTCAAGAGTTGGATTCTATAAAAATTATGTGATGTTACTGACTTTTTGAACAAAATTCTATGAAATATTGAAGAATTATTGGATAGCAGAAGGTATTATGATGAATATTAAGAATATTGTAGGATTTATGGGAAATAATTTATGAAGAATTTAATGTCATAAAAATTTTCAAAAGCTACAAACTGTCCAAACTTATGTTCTACCAAATTTGGTGATTTTTGGACATCAATAGCTATTTTGTGTGATTTTTGAATAAATCACAAACTATTATGACTTAAGAATTTTTAGACACCCAAAGGTGTTTTTATTAATTTTTACAGTCAATGAAAACCAGAAAAATATTAAAGTATTGACTAACACTGTGAACTATTTTATTAGGTTCAAGTGAGAAGACACGGTGAGTTCATAGCCCCATTTTCAACCGTTTGGTATTCCGTAACGTTTTGGGGGAAAAGTATACTTTTTGAGTTGATGTGTTATTTTGAAAATATTTTTGTTTGCTTACTGTCATTTGCGACACAACCATTAGTTCGAATGAGGAACCGGTCAATAATATTAGTAGCGCTACTTAGGAGGATATTTGTACCAACCGGATGAGGGTTGCTACTATTTTCCTGCATCTAACCGAATGGGGGTTAAGATGTAATATTATCTGATTTTGATTATTTCGTGACAGTATGATTATGTTGTGAGCAGGTTTGGTTGTAATTCATACATCAACAAAATATTTTGTCTGGATTAAACCTATGTTCTCACCAACATATTTGTTGACTGGTTTAAGTGTACTTTTTCAGGAAATAAGTAATACATTTGATTTCCGCTTTGAGGTTCATGATGGTTGGGGCGAAGTCGTGGGACGAGTCTATGTAACACTGACCGTCAACATCGTTGACGGGGCTGTGTACATGGACGCACATTTTCATAGATTTTAAGCATGCTGTAACTTAGTTGTAATTTATTACATCAATTTTGGTATATTATGTAAAAGATGTAATCTCGAATATTAAGTAATAAAAAGCATGTCTGTATTATGTTTTGATTATATCTGTGTTTATTTAATATAAACCACTGCACTCTGATAAAAAATAGTCATATTCCATCCGTCTCGTTCACGCTTCCGCCGGGATGTGACAAGACGCTGGTGGAACCAGTACTGGTGGAACTAGTAATCGCTGTAACAGTTCCAGCCCAGCTATCAGGCAATGATGATAACAGTAGTAGAGCCTGAACCTCATCTACGAATTTGATGTCAACTGACTCAAGTCTTGACAAAATTGAGTTCATGTTGTTGATGTGCGTTAAAACTGAACTTCCATCTTTCATCTTTGTATTAACCAACTCTCGAATCAAAAAAACTTTATTTGTTGCCGAAGGCTTCTCGTACATATTAGATAACGCATCCATGATACCTTTCGATGTAGTTTCCTTCAGAATGTTGAACGCAACATCCTTTGTCAGCGATAACCAAATAACCGCCTTGTATTTTTATCTAAAATTTCACACTCAGTTGCTTCCATCTTTTTTGGTTTATCACCCAAAATAACATCCAAATATTTCTGAACAAGCAAATCATTTCCTTAAACTTCTCAATCTGAAGTTTTTCGCTCTCAGCCATTATATCAAACTACAATCTGTTTACTAATCAAGTCAAGACTAAAAGTAGTGTCAAACACAACTATGGCTGGCTGCCTGAACTTGAGTGTTGTTCTATTGAACACTACCCTTTTTTCCCCAGTCTTAAAAAATAGTAAATAAACGAGTTTAACAATGCACTTGAGATTTCACGACTTTGGATCTTGGTAACTATTAAAAAAAATACTTGGATAAAGAATAATAACCCCACAATAACCAAAAAAAGGAAGTCTCAAATTCAAAGGTTTTAAGAAAAACTTCATAAAAAGAAATATAAAACAGTTTTCAAATTCATGACAGATGCTAAATTGGTTTTTATTTTATTAAAATTTTATCCTTATAACTTTACTTAAATAAAATTATTAAAAAACAGAACTACTCTTATCCAATCATATTATGAATAAGAAAACTAACTTTTCACTAAAAAACTATTTATAAAAACACTCATTTTGTTAAATTATTTTTATACCAACCCTACTTTGAAGAAAAAACTCATTACAAAGCGCATTTGTGATGATTTTAAAATAAAACCTTGTATTAGATTGTAAGTTATAGTTGACTGTTTTTCCCACCCAAGAACAAGTTGACTATATTCTTACCACACATGTAATATAACGAGTATTTACAGGTTGTATTACACTAAAATTGTGAATTGAAACATGTTGAATTCTTGCTTATTCAAACAAACAATTAAAAGTTCCCTAATTCACTCGTCCTATGCAAAGAGAATAAACAAAATACGTCTTATATTCCAAAATGATTTTAGATATTTGATCATATCAAGGGTCTTAAATAATCAATTCAGGGGTTTGATTTCCCCAAATCATGATATTGATTTTCAAATACAAAGATGAACCATTTCATATGCTTTCACTTTACAAGCATATCATGGTTTTAATTTATCCTAAATCAAGTAATGTTTTAAGTTCAACTCACCGATCATTTTACACCTTCATTGATCTATTTAATATTATTCACACCTCAAGTTTTAAATCGCAACAGCTCTTCTGCAAAGTTTCAATTCAATGCTCATATATACAAATCTCGATTGCAATAGTAGAAGTGATCCATATGATTCAAGGATTTTGGTTTTAATTTCAAGATAAACTTTAGTATTTTGGTTTTTACATCAATTTGACTGATTTATGTTTTTGTTTATGAAAACGTAAAACTTTGATTTAGTTTTAATGTATATAAGCATGAAATTGATGTTTTTGGTCAACAACAAGATAAAATTACATAAATGGTCCCTATGATTTAATCAAATTGCATGTTTGGTCCCCAAACTTAAAAAATTACAAAGATAATCCAAACTTTTGTGTAATCATTGTATGCTTGGTCTCTGGCATCAATTCAATCTTTATGTTGCATTATCTCGAGTTACAAGTAGACATGAATTAGAATTATTAATATTAGATAATGATGGTAAAATTACAAACAGAACACCAAATTTTATATACAAAGAAGTTTTTGTATGTATTATGAATCTTCTGATGTTCAATAAATTTGTTTATTATCTAAAGTTTTTATTTATAAGTTTATTTCATTTCATATTATATATTATTTAGACTTATAAGCACCGATAAAGAAAGCTACTAATATTAGATATAGATGATTTTAAAAAAAAGTTAATCTCGGTTTTGGTCCCTGTGTTTTGCAAATTGACTCCACTTGAGTACCAACGTTTATTTTATCTCCATTTGAGTACCAAATTTTAAAAAAGTTGTCTGTTTCAGTCTTTTTGACTAACAGTGTTAACATTTTCTGTTAGATTTTTTTAAAAAGACCAAAATACCCCTAAGGGTTATAAAAATATCACCATCTCCACCACACACCACATACCACCACACCACACACCACCGCCACCACACAACGGAGATCGGGAGATATAGGGTTATCTGCGTAAATCTGCTGCCCTCTTCTATTCCTTTTAGTTCTTCCTTTTAATTCTTTCTTTTTGGCTGCTTTCTTCTCTTGGTGTTAATCTACTACAACACCACCACCATTATCTCTACCGTCAACGATCGGAGTTCTGTGACGTTTGTATCTTCACTCTCACGACGCCAGAGATCTGTAATAGACGTCGTGCTTCCACATAACTATTAAGAACTATTACCTCCGGAGAGATACCAAAATCTGTGTATATTTGATCTCCTTTCTCGCTTTGTTCGACTGAAAAAGGGAACTTTAGATTTTCAAGTGTTAGGGTTTTGGTATTTGTATACTGTACTGGAAGTGTGGTCGGATAAAATTGCTAGGGTGTTTGCTTATTGATCTCCACCAAGTCAACGCCAATAACTTGAATAAAAGATTGGAGATACTGGAATTAGGTCCATACCACACAATTCAGGCGGAAAAAAAAAAACTGTTTGCACTTCTTGTTGGAGTACTTGACCTCCCTTCTTCTTCCCTTGATTTGGGGTTTTGAGTTTTGGGGGTTTTGGGTTTTAGGGGTTTTGAGTTTGACCAGCGAATAGGGTTTGGTGAGATACTAGATTCATCACCGGCGAGCTTCTTCTTCTCCGGTTGATCTCACCGGATCTGAATTTTCTGTGTGTGGTGGTGTGTGGTGGTGGTGGTGTGTGGTGGTGGTGTGTGGTGGCGGTGGGTGTGGTGGTGGTGGTGGTATGTGGTGTGTGGTGGAGATGGTGATATTTTATAGCCCTTAGGGGTATTTTGGTCTTTTTAAAAAAATTTAACAGAAAATATTAACACCGTTAGTCAAAAGGACTGAAACAGACAACTTTTTTAAAATTTGGTACTCAAATGGAGACAAAATAAACGTTGGTACTCAAGTGGAGTCAATTTGCAAAACACAGGGACCAAAACCGAGATTTACTCTTAAAAAATAAACTTAAAAATCCATACACAAAGTATTAACAATAATATTATAAATTAAGAACCTTTTTAATCAAAAGTAATTTTTAATGATTGAACCCGTATATTACACGGATCTTTAATCTAATGTAATATATATCAAGATCTAGTTTCTTTGGATGCCACATAATAAAATCATCAAAATCTCATACTTTGCTACTATATTATTAATCTTATTAAAGACTTATGTCGGTGGCTACAGTGCCACCGACCTCCACACCATCACCAACAAAACGCTACCCACAGAGTTGCCCCCCATACACACCATCACCAACAAAACCCTACCCACAAGCGAGTTCGTAAACAGAAGGGCAACCGGTGATCTCATCGACGGGAAAACGATTGTGGAAGGAGGAAACCGACGAGTCGCCGTGGAAATCATGGTCGCAAGCGGTGCAGAGGAGGAGGTTCTCGGTGGAACAGACGACGGGGATGCCATCGGAACCGCAGTTGTCGCAGATCTGAGACCGGAGATGCTTGAGAGAGAGAGAGCGGCGCCGCTCAACTTCCCGGAGTTGTTGGCGTTTGACGGTGGTTTGGATGAGCTGTCGCCGACGTCGATTCGGAAGAAGGCGACGGAGGTCGGAGCGAAGGTGGATGCGGAAACGAGCACACAAACGAAACAGACGATGAAATGAGGAAATTCGATCCATGGGGAGTCTTTTTCCGGAGAGAGTTCAACCGGAACTGGCCGTTTCTCCTCGGTTTCGCCATCACCGGCACCATAATCACCAAGTTCTCTCTCGGCCTCACTGGTAATAATTGCTTTTACACATGATTAACAAACACCTTTCAGCGATTTCTATAATAACTTGGATTATGGCACATGTCGGTTTATAATTTATGTGTTTTATCTGTTAATCTGTTCTGATTATCTTGGTGATGAATTCATTGCAGAGGAGGACGCCAAGAACTCCAAATTTGTTCAAAGGCACAATTAGAACAACTGGCCATGTGATCCCTCAAAGCTATGATCTTTTAAGATAATATGATGGTACTATCAAATTTATATAATGGTACTTGTGACATCCGTCACTTTAAGGTCCGTCATTTGACATGAAACTTCGTTAACTATTCTTAGAGCATTCATTTGTCACCTTCATAAACTATTTGTGAAGAACATCATACTCGTTTGGTTTTCCTTTACAGTCGGGATACCATTATTTACAACTTCATCATCCAAACGCTCACGAATATCACAACCGACACCATTAATTATAATATGTTATATAATATAAACAACATTAAACACATCCTTATAATTAGTATAACGCGTGTATTTACGTCGTTTCAATCGAATCAAGTTTGGCGATTCGGGAACTAAGTGCAGGGACTAAACTTGACAAATAGCCAAACCAGGCTGGGTATAAATACCCATTTCCCAGCCATTCTTCACATCATCTTCACCTTCATCGCTTCTTCTTCATCTCCTTCACTCTCTCTCGAACTAGCACCGAAATCGGGCCCGTTTGTCACGTTTTCACCGTCAAATCTTGGTTATCATCGTGAATACTCACTCCTAGCAGGTAGATAACCTTGTTTGACCCGTTTCTTGCTCGATTTCTTCTACGTTTTCTAGGGTTTCGGGTGCTCTGGTTCATCCGAGCACAAGAGGTCGTGTGGACTTGTGTGTTGCATTTCCGAGTGTGTTTCTTGCTTAGACACGTTAGGCAAACGTTTCTGCAGGTTCTTGGTGCATAAAACTCGTGCTCGGAGCAGCTGGACGCTGCTCTGCACTTCAGCAGTCGCGACCTGCTGTACAGGGCGACTGGGTCTGTCATGCGACTGAGCCGTGCGACTGGGTGAGTCGTACGACTGAGTCCATGCGTCTGAGTCTATCGTACGACTGAGCTATACGACTGGGTGAGTCATACGACTGAGTCATGCGACAGAGTGTTCTATGCGATTGAGTCTATGCGATGGTATGCATGCGATTGAGTGTGTATCGTACGATTATGGGTTTAGTCGCACGGATGGAGGTTCAGTCGTACGAATGAATATGATTCGTGCGAATGGATGTTGATTCGTGCGTATGGATGTTGAATCGTACGAATGAGTGTTGTGTGGTACGACTGAGTGCTTAGTCGTACGAATGAGGGTTCAATCGTGCGAATGAAGATGATTCGCACGAATGAGAATTAATTCGCGTGAATGGAGTGTCCAGTCGTGCGTCTGGTCTTGTCGTGTGAATGGAATCATTGTGTGATTGATGTGTGTGTGTGTGAATTCCCCTTTCTGGAGGTCTTATGATGATAAGGTAACATCAATAAGAGCGTCATAGCTTGACCACAAGGATTAAAGTCAACGCTATCAACAGGCACAAACTATCTCCATATAAAATAACCTAACCTTTTACGACTACCGACAATCCATTTGGGACTATTCTTAGTACTTGGACCTACATAAGGTCTGATATGTGTCTGCCTGCTTGTGTGTGTGCTACCCATGACCGAACCGAAACTGCCCGAACCTATTGAACATCATCTTATACTTTATGCTTATTATTAATGCTTGTCAGTAACTGTCAATAGGTGTTTGACTGTTCATAGCATCCTACCGTTGGGAATATTCATCACACGTGCTTATCATCTGTTCGGTGAGTTTCGTGGCCCCTTTTTACGCTTATATACTTTTAAACATTTTCAAACTTGGGGGAAAAGAACGCTCGCTTACTTAACATATTTTCAAGCATCTTCCTTAGTGGAAGTCTGCTGTAACTTCATGGTTAACTCATTTTGCTTACTTGTTGGATGTTGACACATTGATGTTAAGGTCAATCAGATATCAAGTAGCTGTTTTAGGCATCGTTCTAGGTATATCGTGGATGTGGTGGGAACGCTTCGGGGAACCCTATATATAAGCATCACCGATATGCTAAGAATGCGCTTAAACTGGGTTACGGGATGATCTGATTGACTAAGGCATAAAATGTTGAATGTGATTCTATGCTAAGTTGCTACTATGTGATATTACTTGATGCTAAGTGTTATGTGATGTCACCTATAAATGCTACTTGTTTGGTGATACTATTTGGCTGTGTGGGACTTCTGTGTGGGACTTTTGTGTGGGACTCCTGTGTGGGACTTCTGTGTGGATCTCTCAGTACAACCATTAATCCCGGTAATGAGACCTAAGGACTGGTTTGGTTGTAACCTATACGTATGCGCTATGTGGATCCGGCTACGTCATGTGAAACTCATGGAATGCTTATTACTTGTTGGATGCCTTTAACCTTGGATGCTCTCAGCTGTGTGGTTCTTCTGTGTGGTGTGTTTCCTCTAAGCTGATCATCCATTACAATCATTAATCCCGGTATTGGGACCTAAGGACTGGTTTGGTTGTAACCATTACGTATGCGCTGTGTGTATCTTGCTACGTCATGTTTAAGTTGACACGTATGCGCTGTGTGGATCTTGCTACGTCAAGTTAAAATTACTATGCTATGGAAAACCCTTTTATATAACCATTAATCCCGGTAATGGGACCTAAGGATTGGTTTGGTTATAAACTAAACGTATGCGCTGTGTGGATCATGCTACGTCTTTTATAAACTATTTAAACTTGGGAATCGTTTCTTTACAGCCATCAATACCCGTGCGGGACCGACGTTAGGTTTGGCTGTAGCTATTTATAACTGATAAAACCGCCTACGCATAAGTGTATTTGCGGTAGCTTTTATTAAACCTTCTTACTGATTTCTTTTAAACATCCTTTATTACTTAAAACCTGCGAAGCTCACCAACAATTATGTTGACCTTTTGAGCGTTTCTTTTCAGGTGATCAAGGTAATTGAAGTTCTAGGAGCGCTGCCTTTTAGAGGAGACCCTAGGACATATCTTGGAGAACTAAGCATTTGTTAAACATTAATCTTTGGAACATCTTAGTTGCTCAAACTTGTACATTGTACACTTGTTCCGAGTTATGGGAATTTACCATGCAAGTTGTTATCTATGATTATGTGATCATCTTATGTTATTTTTATGGCTATGCTGTCGTGAACATTGGTTATACACGACACAAGTCTCCATTTGTGCCCCGTGTCGTCATGACACGCTACGTCATCAACTACATATATATTGCATTTCTATTGTTAACCATGTGTTATGACGATCCCGTCTAGTTCGCATTCCCCGTGTTCCCGCTACCAGCGGGGGGTGTGACAGACTGGTATCAGAGCCATTGGTTATAGAGAATTAGGCAATTACACTTGACCTAGACTATAACCTAGGAACCTTCATGTAGATTTGCATGCTTAAGCTTGTGTGCATTTATATATCTCGTGTATGTGTTCCTCTTTACATGTTCGATTATCTTACTGTCATGTGATCTTCACCTTGTGTTTGAGCCCTTGTGCTCGTCCCTCATGAGGTGCTTTCTATTGGATCTTCCGTTCCCTCTGTGCGCCAAGTTATCATAACCAAATTCGGGTATGTAGACCCGAAAAGATCGTCACAGATCATACATTGCGCTTGATCTCGGATACTAAATCCGACCCTAACATGGTTATGCCTGAAATCCTGAAAGTATGAAGGATAGGCAGCTATCATTAGATATATTATGCTTATGTGCTTAGAGTTTACTTGCTATTACATTCTACTATTGGAATACTATTGGTTCAGGGACATGAGGACAATACCTAATTTGTGCTTGATGAATGTGGACAATACTATGATGTTAACTTGGGGTAAGGGAAGCTTAGGGTGACCATGCAAGGCAAATTACCGTTACGGGTGCACAGTAATTGCAGTTCGCCGTGCATGAGAAGTCTGGCTAATCTTACCATGAGGTAACGATCACGAGTATTACTAGTTGCTATTTTATATCCTAGGGTGTGCTAGGATCATAATCCTAGTGAGGCTTTATTAAGGGTAACATAACATTACTAACACCTACCATTACTTAAGTCCTGTTCTAACTTCCAATCATGACATTGACCCTATCTTCCGCGAAACATTCCTCCACTTAGCATTTCAGTAACTAAGGAGCTGATTGAATGCTTAGAATAAAGGTGGACTTCAAGAAATGTAGAGGAGTGATGATACTCCTACACATTATATTATGTTACTTATTGGGATTATGCTAAGGGAAATTAGGATGTCATGTAAACGGTTTAAGTGTCATTCAAGGTATATCGTGGATGCGGTGGGAACGCTGCGGGGGACCCTATATATGAGCATCACCGATATACTAAGAATGTGCTTAAACTGGGCCACGAGACGATCTTAATGGACTGAAGCATGGGTTATCGGAACTTGATGAGTGGAATCATACGTGTATCTCAGAAGTGACCAAAGCTTACATGTTTAAATCTTTCTATGATTAGAGGATGCCGCCCCGAAGAGTCACACGTGGTACCAACCAAGATGGTGAGACCCCACAAGGCAGAGGTAGGGGTAGATCACCAAGAGCAGGTGGCGCCCCAGCTAGCGACAACCAGGGAACTGAAAACCCTGACATAGCTGCTATGATCGCTCAGCAGCTAGCCGCACTGATTCCAACTATAGTGACTCAAGTGAGCGACACTCTTCGGAATCATCAATTCCACAGGAGTAATGATACTAATGATCAGTATAACCAAGGAACAGAGAAGAGAAAGGAGGCTGGGGAAACGAGCCGGTCTAGCCCGGAAGGTTTGATAAGAAGGCCAAGACGACCCAAAATATTGGGGCCGTGCCTCAGGGAAAGAAAGAATATGCAGGCCCGCACCCTAAATGTGACAGGTGCAAACTTCATCACCCCCAGCACTGCTGTGTCGGGCATGTGCGAACTGTAGGCGCCCGGGGCACCTAGCGAGAGATTGTAGAGTTGCACCGAACCTGGTGACACACGTCAATGCGGTTAACCCCGTCAGGAATGCCAGAGCTTGTTATGAGTGTGGAGGTCTTGGTCACTACCGGAACACGTGCCCCAGACTGAATAGGGCACCGGGTCAACAAGGGAATAACCAGCACCAAGTGATGGCCATAGCTGGCAACCCAGGCCAAGGGAATCAAAGAAGTGCTGCCAGAGGACGTGCATTCGTTATCGGAGCAAATGAAGCCCGTCAGGACCCGAATGTTGATACAGGTATGTATTTGCTCAACCACCCCTTCGCATCCATACTATTTGATACTGGGGTAGACAATAGTTTCATATCTTCTGATTTTGCACACGTGATTGCCTTGAACCCTAGTAGACTAGAAACTAGCTTTTCAGTAGAAATGGCCAACGGTAGAGTTGTACAAGCGGATGAGATTATTAGACAGTGTTATATGGTATTGGAGAACCATGCCTTTGACATAGACATAATACCTTTCGAGTTGGGGATTGTGGGAATGGATTGGTTATCGAAAAACGGAGCCGAGGGTGTTGGTCAGGATTACCTCCTCCACGACAGGTGGGATTTCGTATGGAGTTAGTTCCTGGAGCTACGCCGGTAGCAAAAGCACTGTATCAGTTAGCGTCGTCTGCAATACAAGGATTATCTAACCAATTACAGGAACTACTAGGGAAGGGTTTATTCGACTGAGTCATTCGCCATGGGGAGCACCGGTCCTATTTGTCAAAAAGAAAGACGGGTCGCTCCGCATGTGCATCGAATTTCGCAAGTTGAACAAGTTGACTGTGAAGAATCGATGACTTATTTGACCAAGTTACAAGAAGCTTCATATTTCTCCCAGATCGATCTCCGTTCTGGATATCATCAACTGAGAGTTTCGAGGATGACATACCGAACACAGCATTCAGGACTCATTATGGGCAATATGAATTCTTAGTCATGCCGATCAGACTGACTAACGAACCAGCTGTGTTCATGGACTTGATGAATCGAGTGCAGACCTTATTTGGATAAGTTCATGATCGTATTTATAGACGATATACCTACCTACTCTCGATTGAAATAAGACCCTAAGGAACATCTTCGGACCATACTGAGCCTATTGCAAGAAGAGAAGCTTTACGCCAAGTACTGGAGTGTGAGTTTCGACTTCGAAAAGTGAGATTACGGGTCAAGTGGTTAACGAAAGTGGAATTCGGGTAGATTCCAGAAAGATTAAAGCCGGGAAGAAATGGGATGCACCCCAGACGCCTTCAGAGAAACGGCAATTCTTAGGTTTGGCCGGATACTATCATCGCTTCATGGCAAATTTCTCAAAGGTGCCCAACCGTTAACCTTGATGACTCAGGAAGACAAGAAGTTTGATTGGAAGGGAAGCAAATGTGGTGGCTGACGCTCTAAGTCGTAAAGAGCGCGTGGAGCCACTATGTGCTCGAGCTTTGGGATTGATTATTCAGACGAACTTGAAAACTCAGATCCAACTTGCATAAAGGGAAGCATTGAGAGAAGAAAACCTCGCGAGAGAAGAGTTCCGAGGGTTAGACAAACAGATGAATTGCAAGGATGATGGCATACAGTACTTCATGGATCGCATATGGGTACCCAAATGGAGAGATGTTCATACCATGATCATGGAGGAAGCGCACAAGACACGATACTCTGTTCATCCTGGTGCAGTATGTATCACGATCTTAAGGATCTATACTGGTGGCCAGGCATGAAGAGAGACATTGCTATGTATGTAAGCCGATGCTTGACGTGCTCGAAAGTTAGGGCTGGACACCAAAAACCATCGGGACTATTACAGCAACCAAAAATTCCCGAGTGGAAATGGGAGAACATAACTATGGATTTCACTACCAAAATCCCTAGAACAAGTAGCGGGCACGAATCGATATGGGTCGTGGTGGATCGGATGACGAAGTCCGCTCAATCCTTACCGATCCAGGAAGATTACAAGATGGAAAGGTTGGCGAGGTTATACATTAAAGAGGTCGTGACACGGCACGGTGTGCCGGTGTCAATCATATCCGACCGAGGCAGTCGATTCACTTCATGATTTTGGCAAACACTACAAAAAGCGATGGGCACTCGATTAGATATGAGTACCGCCTTTCACCCATAAACAGATGACCAGAGTGAACGAACTATACAAACGTTGAAAGATATGCTCAGAGCTTGTGTAATCGATGTTGGTGGTAGTGGAGACACTCGTCTACCATTGATGGAGTTCTCCTACAACAATAGCTATCATACAAGCATTGGATGCGCCCCATTTGAGGAATTGTACGGGGGAAATGTAGACCCCTAGTTTGTTGGGTTGAAGTTGGTGAGAGCCAGCTTACAGGCCCAGAAATCATTCAAGAGACAACTGACAAGATCTTCCAAATCAAAGATAGACTAAAGGCTGCAAGAGATCGCCAAAAGAGCTATGCCGACAACCGTCGGAAGCTCTAGAATTCAATGTTGGAGATCACGCTTTACTCAAAGTCTCTCCCTGGAAAGGGATTGTACGATTGGGAAAGAAAGGGAAATTAGCCCCTCGATACGTGGGACCATTTGAGGTTACAGAAATAATTGGTCCGGGGGCTTACCGATGGAGGTTGCCACAAGAACTCAGCGGTGTACATGATGCTTTTCACGGTGTCAAACCTCAAGAAGTGTTTGGCGGATGAGTCATTACACGTACAAATTGAGGAAATCAAGATCGACGAAAAGCTTCATGTCATTGAGGAACCTATCGAGATCGTGGACCGAAAGGTCAAACGCTTAAGGCGTAGCAAGATACCGATTGTTCGCGTGAGATGGGACTCCAAGCGAGGGCCAGAATTCACGCGGGAACTGGAAGATCAGATGAAACTTAAGTATCCAAATCTATTCAAGGATGACGCTCTTGGACCTAGCACCAGTTGAATTTCGGGACGAAATTCTCTCAACTGGGGGATACTGTGACATCCGTCACTTCAAGGTCCGTCATTTGACATGAAACTTGTTAACTATTCTTAGAGCATTCATTTGTCACCTTCATAAACTATTTGTGAAGAACATCATACTCGTTTGGTTTTCCTTTACAGTCGGGATACCATTATTTACAACTTCATCATCCAAACGCTCACGAATATCACAACCGACACCATTAATTATAATATGTTATATAATATAAACAACATTAAACACATCCTTATAATTAGTATAACGCGCGTATTTACGTCGTTTTCAACCGAATCAAGTTTGGCAATTCGGAACTAAGTGCAGGGACTAAACTTGACAAATAGCCAAACCAGGCTGGGTATAAATACCCATTTCCCAGCCATTCTTCACATCATCTTCACCTTCATCGCTTCTTCTTCATCTCCTTCACTCTCTCTCGAACTAGCACCGAAATCGGGCCCGTTTGTCACGTTTTCACCGTCAAATCTTGGTTATCATCGTGAATACTCACTCCTAGCAGGTAGATAACCTCGTTTGACCCGTTTCTTGCTGATTTCACTTCTGCGTTTTCTAGGGTTTCGGGTGCTCGGGTTCATCCGAGCACAAGAGGTCGTGTGGACTTGTGTGTTGCGTTTCCGAGTGTGTTTCTTGCTTAGACACGTTAGGCAAACATTTTGCAGGTTCTTGGTGCATAAAACTCGTGCTCGGAGCAGCTGGACGCTGCTCTGCACTTCAGCAGTCGCGACCTGCTGTACAGGGCGACTGGGTCTGTCATGCGACTGAGCCGTGCGACTGGGTGAGTCGTACGACTGAGTCCATGCGTCTGAGTCTATCGTACGACTGAGCTATACGACTGGGTGAGTCGTACGACTGAGTCATGCGACTGAGTGTTCTATGCGATTGAGTCTATGCGATGGTATGCATGCGATTGAGTGTGTATCGTACGATTAAGGGTTTAGTCGCACGGATGGAGGTTCAGTCGTATGAATGAATCTGATTCGTACGAATGGATGTTGATTCGTGCGTATGGATGTTGAATCGTACGAATGAGTGTTGTGTGGTACGACTGAGTGCTTAGTCGTACGAATGAGGGTTCAATCGTGCGAATGAAGATGATTCGCACGAATGAGAATTAATTCGCGCGAATGGAGTGTCCATTCGTGCGTTTGGTCTTGTCGTGTGAATGGAATCATTGTGTGATTGATGTGTGTGTGTGTGAATTCCCTTTCTGGAGGTCTTATGATGATAAGGTAACATCAATAAGAGCGTCATAGCTTGACCACAAGGATTAAAGTCAACGCTATCAACAGGCACAAACTATTTCCATACAAAATAACCTAACCTTTTACGACTACCGACAATCCATTTGGGACTATTCTTAGTACTTGGACCTACATAAGGTCTGATATGTGTATGCCTGCTTGTGTGTGTGCTACCCACGACCGAACCGAAACTGCCCGAACCTATTGAACATCATCTTATACTTTATGCTTATTATTAATGCTTGTCAGTAACTGTCAATAGGTGTTTGACTGTTCATAGCATCCTACCGTTGGGAATATTCATCACACGTGCTTATTATCTGTTCAGTGAGTTTGTGGCCCCTTTTTACGCTTATATACTTTTAAACATTTTCAAACTTGGGGGAAAAGAACGCTCGCTTACTTAACATATTTTCAAGCATCTTCCTTAGTGGAAGTCTGCTGTAACTTCATGGTTAACTCATTTTGCTTACTTGTTGGATGTTGACACATTGATGTTAAGGTCAATCAGATATCAAGTAGCTGGTTTAGGCATCGTTCTAGGTATATCGTGGATGTGGTGGGAACGCTGCGGGGAACCCTATATATAAGCATCACCGGTATGCTAAGAATGCGCTTAAACTGGGTTACGGGATGATCTGATTGACTAAGGCATAAAATGTTGAATGTGATTCTATGCTAAGTTGCTACTATGTGATATTACTTGATGCTAAGTGTTATGTGATGTCACCTGTAAATGCTACTTGTTTGGTGATACTATTTGGCTGTGTGGGACTTCTGTGTGGGACTTCTGTGTGGGACTCCTGTGTGGGACTTCTGTGTGGATCTCTCAGTACAACCATTAATCCCGGTAATGGGACCTAAGGACTGGTTTGGTTGTAACCTATACGTATGCGCTATGTGGATCCGGCTACGTCATGTGAAACTCATGGAATGCTTATTACTTGTTGGATGCCTTTAACCTTGGATGCTCTTAGCTGTGTGGTTCTTCTGTGTGGTTCTTCTGTGTGTTTCCTCTAAGCTGATCATCCATTACAATCATTAATCCCGGTATTGGGACCTAAGGACTGGTTTGGTTGTAACCATTACGTATGCGCTTTGTGTATCTTGCTACGTCATGTTTAACTTGACACGTATGCACTGTGTGGATCTTGCTACGTCAAGTTAAACTTACTATGCTATGGAAAACCTTTTTATATAACCATTAATCCCGGTAATGGGACCTAAGGATTGGTTTGGTTATAAACTAAACGTATGCGCTGTGTGGATCATGCTACGTCTTTTATAAACTATTTAAACTTGGGAATGTTTCTTTACAGCCATCAATACCCGTGCGGGACCGACGTTAGGTTTGGCTGTAGCTATTTATAACTGATAAAACCGCCTACGCATAAGTGTATTTGCGGTAGCTTTTATTAAACCTTCTTACTGATTTCTTTAAACATCCTTTATTACTTAAAACCTACGAAGCTCACCAACAATTATGTTCAGGTCAGGTGATCAAGGTAATTGAAGTTCTAGGAGCACTGCCTTTTAGAGGAGACCCTAGGACATATCTTGGAGAACTAAGCATTTGTTAAACATTAATCTTTGGAACATCTTAGTTGCTCAAACTTGTACATTGTACACTTGTTCCCGAGTTATGGGAATTTACCATGCAAGTTGTTATCTATGATTATGTGATCATCTTATGTTATTTTTATGGCTATGCTGTCGTGAACATTGGTTATACACGACACAAGTCTCCATTTGTGCCGGGTGTCGCATGACACCTACGTCATCAACTACATATATATTGCATTTCTATTGTTAACCATGTGTTATGACGATCCCGTCTAGTTCGCATTCCCCGTGTTTCCGCTACCAGCGGGGGGTGTGACAGTACTATGATCTTTTAAGATAATATGATATACTAATCTCTTGAATAACTAAACTATTGTAGGTCATCATTAGCATTTAGGCTCATGCCACAAGGTAATGCTGTATTAGACTGTTCTCCAATTAGAACAGCTGGCCATGTGATCCCTCAAAGCTATGTACCAATTTCTGTTAGCCAGTTTATGGATGATCTTTCTGCTGACGAGGACGTACCATGTAACTGCTCTGATAATGCTTTTGTAAGCCAGTTTTATTATCTGCATGAACCAATCTGTTGAACTTTTCACCCATTTGCCTATATCCTAATTTAGAAACAGATAAGCAAGTTTTGTATTAGTAAAACTTAATATAGAAAGTAAAAGTCTCACAGTGGGTTTTGAATTGCAGGCGGGTTGGAAAGTTCTAATAAAGAATGATCATTGAGAAGTGTACTGTCTGTTCATTGTCGTAAGTAAATTTTACCAGATTTTTGCTCCTTTTGATTGTTATTCTTTACTTTTTCTTATTTTGTGCACCTGTTTGCTCCTCTTGCTCTATAATAACCGGTGGTTGGGTTATCTAAATTTTGCGTTATTTCATTTGTTCTTGTAATATGCACATGGTCAACTTATGTTAGAACACTGCTTCCTACTATTATTATTCTTTACAAAATATTATGGATTTTAATACAATTTGCTATTTTATTTAGTGGTTCATTTCTTGAAGATGCTATGTTTGCTCCATGTGGGCATTCATTTGGTGGCATGATGCTCAAGAGGGTCTTAGAGACGGTAGGTGATGGACCACTTCTTTATATGCATGGGCATTAATTGCAGATATAGAATGTGTATTATAATTCATTCATACAAAAATGTCTTGGAGAGGTCAAAAGCTTTTTTTAAATATTAAGATGATTGAAAAGTGCATTACTCAATAAGGAAGGTGTTTTGTGAATGATTAAAAGCAGTAAACAAAATAAGTATTTAATAATCCAAACAGTAACTTTCCAGAAATGATTTAAATCAAAAAGTATGGGAAAAAGAGAAAAAATGACAGAAATCACAACCTTTACATTACAGGGAAGATGTACTGTCTGTGACACTGAACAATTTGTTTGTGTGCTATATTTATATTATGTACATTGATCCACGTGAGTGGTGGTTAATACACTAATATTTGATGGAATAATTTTTCAGGCAAGCGAAAGACGTTGTCAAAGGAATAAAAAAACGTTTACGAAGCAAGAATCCAAAAGTTCAGCTTCTTGCTTTAACAGTAAGCACAAAAACTCTACCAGTTTTATTAAATCTTTGTTGTTGAAATCATGATATTGTTTTGCAAGATACTAAGTTAAAGAATAAAGATACTAATCATGATATTGTTTTGAAAGATACTATAACAAAAGAATATAGATAATATCTCGCTGGCCAAGTTTCATGCCAACCAAAGAGTTTAATTTATTTGTTTATTTATATGCAATGTGTTGTTACCTTGGTTAAAATTACTTCGTTTGTTGCTTATGTTAAGCTATTGGAAACAATTGTGAAGAATTGTGGCGATTTCGTTCATATGCATGTTGCAGAGAGAGACTTGCTTCATGATATGGTCAAAATAGTGAAAAAGAAGGTAAGTATTATTTTTTTAGATTTATTTACACAGCTTATTTTTAACAATTTTATTTATGATATTGATTTCTGTATTGACACTGCAGCCTGATTTTCATGTTAAAGAGAAGATATTAATTCTAATTGACACTTGGCAAGAAGCTTTTGGCGGAGCAAGGGCAAGGTATCCACAGTACTACGCAGCATACCATGAATTATTGGTAATCTTATTATTACTCTTTTGCACATTAGTTCTAACAATGAGAGAAGAGATTGTTGTTTCTTATTCCCTAGAGCTTATTTTCTTTGATGCAATGAGAGAAGAGATTGTTGTTTCTTATTCCCTGGAGCTTGATTGAATTGGCTTTAAGAATGTGGCAAATGACTTATTATTACTCTTTTGGCGGAATAAGAAATAATCATAAAGATTGACTTATTTTCTTTGATGCAATGAGAGAAGAGATTGTTGTTTCTTATTCCCTGGAGCTTGATTGAATTGGCTTTAAGAATGTGGCAAATAACAAATTGAACTGTTTTGTTTATCTGGCTCTGTTTGAACTGTTAGGTAAATGCAAGGGAAACTGTATTCTCGTGTATTGTAATTCAAATCTCTAATGTAGATTCTGAATTTTTATATTTGTGAATCTAGGAGAGCAATTAGCACCATCGTGAAGGCTTCTCTGGTTGATTTTTCAAGGTCGGGAGAACAGGTAATATTCTTTGTTATTGCATCTATGCTACATCATCGATCACCGGAAAGCTTAAGTCCTCCCATTTTAAGCTTTCTTTTTTCACCACTAGCAAACACAAACACCGCCTCATCTTTGCTCCATTTCTTTAGGCTAAAAATTTTTTTTTGCATTGAAGTTGTTTGGGTTTTAGTTTTTAAAGAATGAAAAGGATTGGAGCTGTTGGATATTGTGCTTTTTTTAAGCAGGTTTTATTCTGTCGTTGTGTTGCTGTTACTTTTATCAAACAACCTAACATAAACATTCATAAAATAGCATTGCCGCGGCATCGCGCGGCGCTAATTAACTAGTTTTCTATTATAATATTATTAATTTAAGCGCAGTAAGTTTGTTTCGACATATCAATTGTTTTCATTATTTGCACATACAAAAGTTAGCCAAAAAAATGTTTTTTTCACGCCATGTAACACATTTTTGCCTTTATCATTTAATGACAAAAAAGTTAAAGAAAGCTATTAAGTTAAAACTATATATGTTCACCACTAATATGTTTTAAAATTATCTGTCTGTTATATATTAAATTATAAATTCCAACAAATGTAGAATCCAAGCAACAGCTACTTGTCTCAGTTTTTTTAACAATTATCTAACCCTAAAATACTATATAACTTTGTAATAGCTACTTTATCATTTAACAACAAATAAAGTTAGAAAGCTGTTAAGTTAAAACTATATATGTACACAACTAATTTTCTTTACAACTATCAGTCTTTTATATATTACTATATATACTAATTACTAACTTTATTATGCATTATAGGTTGTATAATATGTTTTAAGGAGTTGTGCCACTTTTTGTCTTAATATTTTTTAATCTTTAATTTTTTTAGAGTAAATTACAAATGGCGTGCTTTATTAATACATGAAAATATACTGTGTGTACTTTAATTTTAATAATTACATTGTATGTTCTTTTTTATAAAAAAATTACACACATATTGTGCTTTACACTAACCTCCGACAAAATTTATAGTTAAGTCAGGCATGTGCCTCTCACTTGATGGATATTTATATATTTTACATGCCTACAATAAGTCAAAAATAATTTTACATCGCTTCATCCAGTTGCCTTCATGTTAGGTGTTTGACGTTGGATGTCTGAAATTTTCTGATTGTCACACCCCGACCGACGGCGGAATCATCGGAGCGGACGAGTGAATGATTGATTGTTCATAACACATGGTTGTCTAATAGTGGAAATAATATTAAATAATCAGATTACATGTAATCATGAATTTACACAAGCAAATATAACAACTGAAATCACAAATAGTAATTGTCTTTTATTTTGACTAAGTCCGGGTCTTAAATGAGCATGTAGAAGTCTTCTAGTTTGCTTAACCTGAAATCATGTGAAAAGTAACGAGTCAGCTAAAAATTAGCCGGTGAGTAAACACAGTTTTGATATACATATAGATTGATTGATTGATTGAGAATAATCCAATTCACAAGATAATATTAAGACTTATAATGCAATAGCGAAACATATAGATAAACTGACATAATATAAACCCCTTGACTTGACACTTGCAAATAATAGACTTGCACACAAACACCATTGATTGACTATTGCCTCTGGCACAATCACCACTCGACTATTCATATGGGATGGGTTATCCAAACCAGTAGATCTACCATTGATACCAGGATTGATTGATTGAATTAGTGTTTTACTGTCGTCCAGTTTATCATAGTATGTTCACATAGTTGCAAGTAATAACATAAACTGTCTTGAATTGAATTTAGAATGAAATAACAATTGAGTATCATGATTGAATATTGTATCACATAATTTCTCTCAAATAAGAAATGATATAAAAAGGGGATATGAATACTCACTTGATTGATGGGATTAGTATTTGGATGTGATTGATTAGACATCAACGATTTCCTTACGTATAATCTACGGAACGGTGTCTCGAGTTAGAATAATAATAATATGAGAATTGGAATTAGATTAGGGTTTCCATTGGGATTGGGTTTTGAATGATAGTTTAAATAATTTATTTAATTTGAATGGCTTGAAATGAATAAAATGAATTTATCGAATGTGATTATGTTTAGAATTTAATAAATGTATAGTACGCATAACCGTTTGATTTATTGTTAATGTGTGGGAAAAACAAATAACTAATTTTATTAATTAATTATATAATAATTAATTAAAATATTTAATTATTTAAGTGACTAAAAGAAATGAAAATGATTTTGGAAAGATTTAAATATAAAATTTTATATTTAATTCATATAATCATGATTTAAATAATAATACATAGATATTATTCATACTAATAATAATTTAGTGTTTTTAACCATTGTTTAAAGTCTATTTTTAAAAGAAATTTAACTAGTTATTTTATTTATTTAAAACAAATAATAAAATAAATAAATAAAATGTTAAGATAATTCTCAGAAAATAATTTGGTGATTTTTAAAATATTTAATGTTTGTAGGAGCATTTTAAGAATTTTTAGGAATTTTTCTGAATTTTTTTAAAGCTTAAAAAGGGCTAAAAAAATAAATGGAGGTGCCCGGGGTCGAACCCGGGACCTCAAGGATTGCAATGTGAGTCGGGAACCAGTGAACTAGGGCATCCAGCCGCAATAGTTCATGGTTTCCGAATGTTTTAAACACAAACTCAAGCTAACCCCCAAATCGAATGAAACCCTAGATCTGAAATCAACCAAATTGAACAACAATTCGAGATTGTTAACAATTAGATTCATGGGGCTTTTGATCCCCATGTAAAACCGAGTGTGTGTGTGTGTGTTCAATTACCCGAATGGTGATGAATTGGTGATGATCAGACGATGAACCAGTCGCGATGAACAATGAATCGGGTATGAGTGTTTGAATGTGTTTCAGAATTAAATGAGAGTTGCAATCGATTGGGGACATTTATATGATAGTGTGAGTGCGTTTAATTGATTATTATAGTGTTAGTGCGATCGATCGAGGCATGGAATCCGGCCGAAAGTGTGTTTGATTCTAGATCGCGCTTAATCAACTTGAATTTCAAATTTAAACGGGGAACAGGTTCGAATCTAGCTCATGATGTTGTCGGGGTGGTTTGATTGGGTTAAAACCGCGTTTAATTGGGTGTTTAGGAGTCGCCGGAGGGTGGCCGGAGGGTCGCCGAAGGGTCGCCGGAGAAACAGAGGTGCGACGGGGGGGCTGGGATTTAAATAAATTTTACACATTTGGTCCCTGTGGTTTTGAGTTTATTATTTCATGCTTGAAACTTTAAAATTAAGTTTCATAAATTCACAATTTCCCCCTGGACTTATAAATTCACTTTTTATACATATATATATATATATATATTTTTTAAGTCATTATTATTATTATTATTTTATTATTATTATTATTATTATTATTATTATTATTATTATTATTATAATTATTGTAATTATTGGAATTAACAATCAACGTATTAAACAAAATTAATTTTTATTTAACGCAAATACGCGATGTTACAGTCTCCCCTGTTTTAGTAAATTCGTCCCGAAATTTTAAATCACGAGGAGGCTGAAACGAAAAGATGAGGATACTGGGATTTCATTTGGTCCTCACGTTCCCAGGTGAATTCTGGGCCACGTTTAGATTTCCAGCGGACTTTGACAATAGGTATCCGACTGCGTTTGAGTTATTTGACTTTCCGATCCATAATTTCCACAGGTTTCTCAATAAAGTGCATAGATTCATCAATCTGACTTCGTCGAGTGGAATGTGGAGATTTTCATCGGCAAGACATTTCTTGAGATTTGAAACATGAAACGTCGGATGTATATTGCTGAGTTCTTGGGGTAGTTCAAGCTTGTAAGCTACTTTCCCAATTCGCTCGAGCACTTTGAATGGACCCACGTAACGAGGTGCTAGCTTCCCTTTCTTTCCGAAGCGAATCACTCCCTCCCAAGGTGATACCTTAAGAAGTACGAGATCACCGACATTGTATTCCATGGGCTTACGTCTTTTATCAGCATAATGCTTTTGATGATTTCTAGTAACGACCAAGTTATCACGGATCTTATGAACTTTGTCTGTTGTTTCTTGTATCAATTCCGGGCCAGTAATCTGTGATTCACCAACTTCAGACCAACAGATGGGAGATCGAAACTTTCGGCCATACAAGGCCTCAAATGGTGCCATCTGGATGCTGGTATGGTAACTGTTGTTGTATGAAAATTCGATTAACGGTAGATGAGAATCCCAGGATCCACTGAAATCAATGACACAAGCCCGGAGCATATCCTCGAGGGTTTGTATCGTTCTTTCAGTCTGACCGTCGGTTTGCGGGTGATAAGCTGTGCTAAGATTCAGTTGAGTTCCGAGCGCTGATTGAAGACTTTTCCAGAAACGAGAGATGGAGCGACCATCACGATCAGAGATAATATCTTTACTTGACAAAAGATTGTTTAGGAAGACTACCATCACGTAATCAGGTTTTGATGATAACTCACAATGAGAGTCAATAGATAAGGAATAAATGGTTCCATGTAGCTAGATCGAGTCAAAACATGAGAATAAAGGAAAAGAAGTCGATTTAAGAATTTAAATGCTCCAAGCTTGGAATCAAAATCAACCTAAAGCGATCGGGTCTCTTTTCAAGATCCAAGATCATGCTTTGGCTTGATAGGTCGAAACACTAACATTATTTCACCCTTCAAGTTACTACATGCTTCTCGTCACTTGATTACAACCTTGATAAACTAGAGATCAAGAAATGAGAATAGTCCTCAAGGTATGGTTTTCACCCCTAACTTTATGATGTACTCTCAAGGTATGATCACTAACTTACCAATCAAAAATTCGATCCCAACTCAATGTTGAGGATCCATAAAAATAAGACGTGGTAACTCATCATTAAGGTGAGGGATTCACTCCTATCTTAACGATGAAGTTTATAAAAATAAAATATAACAAGATAAACTTCTTCATCAAAATCCAGAATTCACTCCTACTTTGACGAGGTCGTTTCATTTGAGAAAATACAATTCATAAAAATGATATTATCATCAAGATATGGAATTCATGCCTATCTTGATGATTGATTTTTCGAAATAACAAGAAAACAATCAAAGATTGACATTTGTCACCAAAGTACGGGTTTCAATCCTATTTTGGTGAGATCATGTCATTTGTGAAAATCACCCTAATCCAGAGGATGAAATTTCATAAAACACACCATTAGAAATCATTTATTGAAACGAATAAAGAATCATCACCAAAGTAAGGGAATCACCCTTGTTTTGATGAGTTAGAATCATTTAGTGTTCTTAGTCATAGGTTGACTTGCAAACTCTTGCATCTCCTACGGTGCAAACGGTTCAAAGTTCGACTTAAAAACGAAAGGAAAAGTATCTTAGTTAGAAATTTAGAAATTTTCAAATTACATCAATGTAACAAAGGAAAATCATGATTATAAGATTTGAGATCACAGTTTGAGATAATAGAATTAGTTATGATGGTGTTCAAATCCTGAATGATTTAAATCAGGAAGACGAAATCAAGGACAAGAATTATTCAACACCACATCATTAGTGGTTCGAGCTTGTTGGGCATTGATGTTGAAAGCACGACCTTGAGCCGTAGGAACCGGGCTGACAAGTTGAGGGCATCGATTGCGAAAATGGTTCGGATCACCACATTGATAGCATGCACGACCCTGGGTAATTGCAGGAGGATGTTAGTGGACTGGTGCATTAGTCGGAGCTTTAGCAGCACTCTTGCACACGTTGAATGTATGACCCAAACGACCACAGTTTATGCATTGACGACACTGAATGTTAGCGGAATGGTGATACATGCAGTTGTTACACTGCGGAAAGGGTCCAGCGTATGGCTTTTTCATCAATGATTGGTTGTTTACTGCTGGTTGACGAGTTAGAGGGACTTGATTAATTAGCACAGCATGGGTAATTACAGCAAAGTTTTAAGAATTGGCCTTCCTCTTCTTGTTCCTGGAAGGCTCGGTTGGTAGGTTTTGACGGTTTCGTTAGGAAGTTTATCGGTATTTTTCTTCGACCCTTTCCTGGTTAAAGAACCAGCTTTCACATGATTATCGGTTAACTGCGCAGCCAGCCTAATAGCATCTTCTAGTGTTGAAGGATTCCTTCCTAACACCGTATCCTGAATCTGCATGGGTAGTCCACCAATGTATTTCTCGATGGCTCGGGAGGTACGGGTAGCAAGGTGCGGTACCAGAAGGCTCAGTTCGTGAAATCGGTTAGTGTATGCTAGGTTCTCGCCACTGTCTTGGGTTAACTCCCAGAACTCAGCTTCCAGTTTTCGAACTTCATTTCTTGGGCAGAACACTTTAGTCATGAGCTCCTTAACTTCAGTCCATGTTAATGCTAGGGCAGTTTCGGGGCCACGAGTTCTTTTCTCTGTGTTCCACCAAGTAAGTGCGCCTTTCTGGAGAACACTTGTGGCATACCGGACTTTTAGATTTTAAGGGCATTCACTGTTTAGGAATGTGTTCTCGATGCTTTCGAACCACTGTAAAAGACCAGTGGCTCCTTCGGTTCCCCTGAACTTAGTGGGGTTGCGAGAACTGAAGTGCTTGTAAGTACAAGTTTGGGGAGGGTTTGATGCAGTTGGGTTTTGAACAACATTGTTGCCTTGGTTCAAATGGGTAAGTAGAGTTGGGATGACCGCAGTAACTTCACGTGCTACAATAGCAGCAATCTTACGGCCAGAGTTTCTAGACCGTGATCTGTTTTGACGAGAAGACATTCTGAAATATCATTAAGATATTTTATGAGAATTGGATAATAGGAGTTATTCCACATGAAACCGACATTCGGGAATTTGGCATAATAACAATGATATGTTCCGAGTGTAATCGTTTGATTCGTAACTCAAAGCGAGTACGTTGACTAATCAAAGTGTTATGTCCAACACAACCTTATTGAAGACATGCGTACCTATAAGCAGATACTCATAGGGTTCCCAGGTAAGGTAGACAGATCCATCGGTTGATTTGGATTTATACGAATACCTTGCCTAGACAGAACACCCCGAGATACAGGCATCACGCTCTTCCAGCATTACACGTTTCAAGTTGTAAGACACAGACTTTGACGAATTTGAAAACCACAAATAACGATTCAAAGCTCATTTTGAAAACCATTTGATTTAGGCACACAATGCCTTAGAATATGATTTAAGATTTGTGTGTGCATTGATAAGGTTCAAAGTATAAGAGGAATCACATAAGGCATATAATCACATAATCAAATATAAACATATAAGGCACATATAATCCTATCTAGGCATATAAAATACATGAGAGGTCTCATGTGTAAAGGTACTTAGTTATAGTCTAGGTCATTCCATTTCTAATAACCTAATTTGACGTGCTGTCGCAGTACACGTAAATTTAATCCAAATTACAACTCAAAGATAGTAGTAAAAAGGTATCGAACACAGGGAGTTTGTGGAATATGTGTTTATCTTATAATCATGTAAATTAACTACAACTGCCTTAAAATGCAAAAATTCAATATCAAGAATTGGATTGTTTTGGTTTAAGAACTAATAGTAACTAAATAGATTGCAAATCAAAACGTACTTTTGTAACAGATTAAGAACAAGTGACCACCCTAGATTTCAGGTTTTAATCCACACTTATGTTTATGCTTACTAGAAAGAACCACATAGACATGGTTCGTGCTTGAATAGTCGTTTGTGATGAAAGAGAACTAAGTACTCGGATTGTAAAATGCGAGGTTGTTACTCGATGATCAATTGACAATTAT
The DNA here is from genome assembly GCA_024085815.1 of Flaveria linearis. Lineage (NCBI taxonomy): Eukaryota > Viridiplantae > Streptophyta > Magnoliopsida > Asterales > Asteraceae > Flaveria > Flaveria linearis. The sequence continues at coordinate 19,025,214 of CM044003.1, forward strand.
CCAACTTTAATCCCTCCCATGATATCTCGATTGCCCATGGCGCCAAGAACGTATGGTTTGGGTTAACATCAAACAACAATCAACAACTTACAAACAAATATCCAAACACCATAATAACTCAAACAAACATTCAAAGTTATCATTCTAGAAATTCAAGCACAAACATAGTGTTTCAAAAGCAAACCTTACATCTAGGATGATCACCACAAGTTTAGCCAAGCATAGCCAAGCATGACTTGAATCTTCATCCTAACACAATGGTTCATGTTCAAAGGAATTGACAACCTAAATCAATTGTTTTGCAATCTTTTTAAACCAGCAAGAACAGCCAAGATCCCACTCTTTCTGCCCCAAAAGTCGTCAGATCCAGATAATATGGAAAAGGCACCACTCAAACCATTTTAATATGTTTATTACACTTTTTCCATCACTTCTACCGTAACTTACGGTAGCCACCATAAGTTACGGTAGCCACAAAAGTGCTACGGTGGTTTTCTTCTGTGTTACGGTGGGAGATTCAGGATTTCAGAGCCACCATAACTTACGGTGGCTACCATAAGTTACGGTGGAGCCACCATAACTTACGGTGGCTACCATAAGTTACGGTGTAGCCCTGAATGTTTTGTTTCTTCTCTTCTTCTTTCTACGCATGTCCACTCCGTTCCATGCTAAGCAGCGTTTTATCCATTTTAGCTCCCAAACATACCTGAAACTTAAGCAACTGTAGTTATCTAATTCAAGATAATTACACGATTAAATGAGAGATAAATTCGTCTTTTAACATTATGAAGGGTGTCCTATGGACCACCCGTCACATCCCCACACTTAACCGTTGCTTGTCCCAAGCGACGCATCATGACAAACTCAAACTCTTGACAACAAACAACACTGCAAACAACAAGCAACAATCACGCCTACAACTCCCGTTTAGCCCCGAGTACACTCTCACCACTACTCACACAACCACCCCTCACTATAATCATTCCTCTCAGTTAAATTTAAGTTCTAGCAAAATGAGCTAGTGTACACTCAAGCATATGTGAGGATCAAACAACCATAAGCTCGCACGACCATCGACCCTCCACCAATTATTAAACACACATACGGGTTAAGAGGTCTTCCACGGTTGTAATGGAGCTAGGCTCAAGGTGAGGAATGGGAAATATTTCGTAGTGACTTAATGATCCAACCCGATTTCACTTATTTTTGCACGCCCATTTCAACTTATTCAATTCTCCTCTTTTTTTTGAGTACTTTTTCTTTTTTTAATGGTTGTCATCCTTCAACGACCACGCTTATTCATTCGACCTCTCTCTTTTTTCTTCTTCTTTTTCTTTCACCTTTTTTATATATTTTTTTTTTCATTTTTTTTTCATTTTTTTTTCTTGTCACCTGGGTTGTATCATAAGGGTTACATTTAGGAATGAGGGCTAAGGGTTAGAAATGATAGGCCTTAAGCTCAAAGTGACTACTAATGAACCAAACCCCCTCCCTCTCACACCAGGCTCATATATATAATGCATGAGGCCCCAACCCCCCAAATTTCCACACTCACACTCATCCAGACGAGGCCACCCTAGTTGCCTCTATCGTCCCCATATATGTGTTCATTATGGTCTTGGGATGTATCGATCATGCGAGTTCTAGAGTCTCACCACACAAATGCTACCCTCAAATTATCAAATGATTCAAACGTGTGGCCAAACCTCCCTATGGGAAGTGTATGGGTGTCGGTCAATTGTGTGAGTCAACCTAAATGTACCGGGGGAAAACACTTCCTCCAACCCTTGTTTGCTTGTGTTTTCTCATCAAATAACCCTTTTTTTTAAAAAAGCTAAAAAAAATCAACACAAATGCTAAAATTAAAATTCCCCTCATCCCCACACTTGGGATACATTGTCCCCAATGTATGGTTTTGAAAGGAACAAAATAAACAAAACAAAAGACTCAAAAAGTTGAAAATATTTTTTTGTTTTTATGACACTAACACCTCCTTAATTCAACCCCGACACATAAACATTAACATATCATAAGCTCCACCCTACCACCCAAACGAACTACTCAAAAGAAAACAAGAAACAAACTGTACAAGAGAAGATGCAACCTGAATAGCTTGACTTATGGTGGCCTTGTGGGATGTTTCAACTCTTGCCGGGAAACTTGACACACCTTCCCGCATCCCCACACTTGTGCAACAAGTGTGCTGCATCCAGTCTTCTTACCTTCACTATCCATCTCAGTTTGTTCAACCGTCTTCCCACCTTCTTTTTCTTCGCTCTTCTCTTTCTCTTTCTCTTCTTTTCTTTAGCTGCAACCTCTTTCACTCCCTTTAACACGTCAACAGCAAAACATGCTTCCTTGATGGAAGGGTTAGTAATAATAGAAAACATATTTAAGTTCAAAACCTTCTCACCAAACTTCATGTTCACCATTCCTAGCTCACAATCTAGGACTGCCTGTGCAGTAGCTAGAAACGGCCTACCCAAGATGACTGAATGTGGTGCATTCTCAATAGAAGAAGTGTAATCCAGTACCAGAAAATCCACTGGGCAGTCACAATCTCTCACCTTTACAATGACATCTGTTAGCATACCCCTGGGCCTAATGGGTGTTTGGTTAGCCAACATTATTAGGGTATCAACATATTTCAATGGACCAAAATCAAATTTATCATATAAATGCCCAGGGAGAATGCTAACACATGCTCCTAGATCTAAAAGTGCCCGGTCAATTTTAAGGTCTCCTATATGAATTGGAATCAAGGGCACTCCTGGATCTAGGAGTTTTAGGGGTAATCTATCTAACAAAGGAACACTTACCTGAGATGTGAATTCCAAACCATTAATGTGTACTTGTTTTGAGCTCTTGGATCTAGATTGGTGATTAGGATTCACCACAGTATCACTTGGCAGCTCTCCTTTGTTCTTCTTCAAGTTTGCTACTTCTGTTACGAGTTGGCCCATTTGGATGCTCAAAGATTGAATGGCCTTGTCACGAATTTTATCTTTTTGGGCCCGAGCATCATCCAACTGATTTCTCTTTTGCATCTCCTGTTGCATCATCATAAGAATATCCATAACTTCATTCCCGCTTGAAGTAACATGACCCGATGAACCACCTTGCTCATTACCCGATTGTTGGGATTGCCTTTGAAAACCTTGATTGTTCCCACCCCAGTAATTGCCTTGACTATTGAATTGTTGGCGAGGCACACAGTTACCTTGGGTGTTTCCTTGAAAATTCGGGTTGGATTGATTAGCCGGATTCCCATAACTGAAGTTGGGATGATTTCTCAAACCGGATGGTAGGTATTTGAATTCATGTTGTAATTTCTTCCACCAAACCCTTGACCTTGAATAGCATTCACTTCCTCCACTCGTTCAAACATTACCGTGCAAGAATCCACAGTATGCCCCAACTCATTGCAATTTGTACAAACATTGTAAACTTGATTTGTAGCTTGTACATTACCATCATCCACCGCATGAACCGGAGCTCGTGTAATGACCGGTCGTGCTCGTCTTGATGATTGCGCCTTCCTCTTTGATGTAACCGCCATTTGTTCCAAAATTGCCCAATCGTCTTGCTCATAATTTGTACCAAATGTACCATTTGTGATAGACATCAAATCCCGGGCATCTTCAGAATGAAGCCCCTCGTGAAAAGCATTCAACAACTCCCATAACTCAATTCTATGATGAGGACAATTCTTGATCATCAAGTTAAACCGCTCAAAGCCTCATGAAACAACTCACCTTGTTGTTGTTGGAAGCTTCTCAAGGTTCTCCTAGCATCATTAGTCTTTTGGGCTGTGAAAAACTCTTCCAAAAACCTTTGTTGCATCTCAGCCCATGTGTAAATTGAAGCGGATGGCAAAGTATAGAACCACCTCTTTGCCTTATCCTCCAATGAAAATTGAAATAAAACCAACTTGACATCGTCCGCAGAAAATCCTTGACCACCAATTGTGTTACAAATTGAGTCGTAAGCTTCCAAATGAAAGTATGGTTCTTCCGTTGCTAACCCCTTGTATTTTGGTAAGCTTTGTAAGGAGTTAGTACGGACCTCAAATGTTCGACCTAGTTATTCTGAGGAATGACCACTGGAGACGGGTTATTAGTGATAACTGGTCTGAAGTGTGCTTCAATACCCCTCGCTGCTTCCCAGTTGTGCCTTCTCGGAACCCCTACTCTAACTATTGGTCGCTGAGGACCCATTGGTCTTTGAACTTATGGTCCTGGAGGCACGAATTGCTGAAACAGTGGTTGAAAGATTGCTCCCCCACGTTGTGGAGGAATCTGCTCTTGAAATTGTGGCCTCACTTGGGGTTGTATTTGTTGTGGTATAATTTGTTGTTGCACAACTTGTGATTGTGGTCTCCCATATCCTTGCATATCCTGTCCTTGACTATAAACATAATTTTCTTGATCAGCATCTCCTTCGTACGTATACCCTTCTTCCTCATATCTCCTAAATTCATCACCATAACCACCATCAACACCAGCTCCTCCTGCTCCTGAGGTTTGTACAACTTGATGTTGTTGGTATTATGTATCCGGTTGCATCTGATAGGTAGGGGGAGTATGAAATATGGATGGATTGGATTGATATGGTTGTGGTGTTGGTACTGGTTTAGAGATGATGATTGATCGGTTGTTGGGAAGAAATATGAAAAGGGCAGAATGGGTGCTGATGGGTCAAAGCTAAAAGAATGTTGGTTTGGGTACTTGTAGGTAATGGGGTATGGGTTGGTTTAGTCTCAGGTGGTACTGTAGGATTGGGTAAAGGCTCGGATTGTGTTGTTTGACCCGTAGTAGGAGGCGGTGAAAGCGGATCCATTGTGTTCCGTTGTGTAACGGGTGATGTAGGTGCTATTGGTGAACCACTGATTTTGTTTTGTCGATGTAATACTCTGTTTCTATGAGCTGCTCGCTCAATTTCTGGATCAAACGCTAATGGTGATGATGAGCTCGAGTTTCTGGTATGCATACACCAGAAACAAAACCTGCATGCTACACACAACCAGCGTAACACCAAAATAACAAAACAAACTAATAAGCAAACACACGTTGCGCACAACTCCCCGGCAACGGCGCCAAAAATTTGACGTGCTGTAGCAGTACACGTAAATTTAATCCAAATTACAACTCAAAGATAGTAGTAAAAAGGTATCGAACACAGGGAGTTTGTGGAATATGTGTTTATCTTATAATCATGTAAATTAACTACAATTGCCTTAAAATGCAAAAATTCAATATCAAGAATTGGATTGTTTTGGTTTAAGAACTAATAGTAACTAAATAGATTGCAAATCAAAACGTACTTTTGTAACAGATTAAGAACAAGTGACCACCCTAGATTTCAGGTTTTAATCCACACTTATGTTTATGCTTACTAGAAAGAACCACATAGACATGGTTCGTGATTGAATAGTCGTTTGTGATGAAAGAGAACTAAGTACTCGGATTGTAAAATGCGAGGTTGTTACTCGATGATCAATTGACAATTATCCAACCTTAATCCCTCCCATGATATCTCGATTGCCCATGGCGCCAAGAACGTATGGTTTGGGTTAACATCAAACAACAATCAACAACTTACAAACAAATATCCAAACACCATAATAACTCAAACAAACATTCAAAGTTATCATTCTAGAAATTCAAGCACAAACATAGTGTTTCAAAAGCAAACCTTACATCTAGGATGATCACCACAAGTTTAGCCAAGCATGACTTGAATCTTCATCCTCACACAATGGTTCATGTTCAAAGGAATTGACAACCTAAATCAATTGTTTTGCAATCTTTTTAAACCAGCAAGAACAGCCAAGATCCCACTCTTTCTGCCCCAAAAGTCGTCAGATCCAGATAATATGGAAAAAGGCACCACTCAAACCATTTTAATATGTTTATTACACTTTTTCCGTCACTTCTACCGTAACTTACGGTAGCCACCGTAAGTTACGGTAGCCACAAAAGTTCTACGGTGGATTTCTTCTGTGTTACGGTGGGAGATTCAGGATTTCAGAGCCACCATAACTTACGGTGGCTACCATAAGTTACGGTGGAGCCACCATAACTTACGGTGGCTACCATAAGTTACGGTGTAGCCCTGAATGTTTTGTTTCTTCTCTTCTTCTTTCTACGCATGTCCACTCCGTTCCATGCTAAGCAGCGTTTTATCCATTTTAGCTCCCAAACATACCTGAAACATAAGCAACTGTAGTTATCTAATTCAAGATAATTACATGATTAAATGAGAGATAAATTCGTCTTTTAACATTATGAAGGGTGTCCTATGGACCACCCGTCAGGCACATATAATCCTATCTAGGCATATAAAATACATCAGAGGTCTCATGTGTAAAGGTACTTAGTTATAGTATAGGTCATTCCATTTCTAATAACCTAATTCCCTATAACCATGGCTCTGATACCAATCTGTCACACCCCGTCCGACGGCGGAATCATCGGAGCGGACGAGGGAACGATTGATTGTTCATAACACATGGTTGTCTAATAGTGGAAATATATTAAATAATCAAATTACATGTAATCATGAATTTACACAAGCAAATATAACAACTGAAATCACAATAGTAACTGTCTTTTATTTTGACCAAGTCCGGGTCTTAAATGAGCATGTAGAAGTCTTCTAGTTTGCTTAACCTGAAATCATGTGAAAAGTAACGAGTCAGCTAAAAATTAGCCGGTGAGTAAACACAGTTTTGATATATATATATATTGATTGATTGATTGAGAATAATCCAATTCACAAGGTAATATTAAGACTTATAATGCAATAGCAAAGCATATGGATAAACTGACACAATATAAACCCCTTGACTTGACACTTGCAAATAATAGACTCGCACACAAACACCATTGATTGACTATTGCCTCTGGCACAATCACCACTCGACTATTCATATGGGGTGGGTTATCTAAACCAGTAGATCTACCATTGATACCAGGATTGATTGATTGAATTAGGGTTTTACTGTCGTCCAGTTTATCATAGTATGTTTACATAGTTGCAAGTAATAACATAACCTGCCTTGAATTGAATTTAGAATGAAATAACAATAGAATATCATGATTGAATATTGTGTCACATTATTTCCCCCAAATAAGAAATGATATAAAAAGAGGATATGAATACTCACTTGATTGATGGGATTAGTATTTGGATGTGATTGATTAGACACCAACGATTTCCTTACGTATAATCTACGGAACGACGTCTTGAGTTAGAATAATAATAATATGAGAATTGGAATTAGATTAGGGTTTTCATTGGGATTGGGTTTGAATGGTAGTTTAAATAATTTATTTAATTTGAATGGCTTGAAATGAATAAAAAACTTATCGAATGTGATTATGTTTAGAATTTAATAAATGTACAGGACGCATAACCGTTTGATTTATTGTTAATGTGTGGGAAAAACAATAACTAATTTTATTAATTAATTATATGATAATTAATTAAAATATTTAACTATTTAAGTGACTAAAAGAAATGAAAAATGATTTTGGAAAGATTTAAATATAAAATTTTATATTTAATTCAGTAATCATGATTTAAATAATAATACATAGATATTATTCATACTAATAATAATTTAGTGTTTTTAACCATTGTTTAAAGTCTATTTTTATATGAAATTTAACTAGTTATTTTATTTATTTAAAACAAATAATAAATAAATAAATAAAATGTTAAGATAATTCTTAGAAAATAATTTGGTGGTTTTTTAAAATATTTAATGTTTGTAGGAGCATTTTTAGAATTTTTTAGGAATTTTTCTGAATTTTTTAAATCTTAAAAAGGGCTAAAAAAATAAATGGAGGTGCCCGGGGTCGAACCCGGGACCTCAAGGATTGCAATGTGAGTCGGGAACCAGTGAACTATGGCATCCAGCCGCGATAGTTCATGGTTTCCGAATGTTTTTAAACACAAACTCAAGCTAACCCCCAAATCGAATGAAACCCTAGATCTGAAATCAACCAAATTGAACAACAATTCAAGATTGTTAACATTAGACTCATGGGGCTTTTGATCCCCATGTAAAACCGAGTGTGTGTGTTGAATTACCCGAATGTTGATGAATTGGTGATGATCAGACGATGAACCAGTCCGCGATGAACAATGAATCAGGTATGAGTGTTTAAATGTGTTTCAGAATGAAATGAGAGTTGCAATCGATTGGGGACATTTATATGATAGTGTGAGTGCATTTAATTGATTATTATAGTGTTAGTGCGATCGATCGAGGCATGGAATCCGGCCGAAAGTGTGTTTGATTCTAGATCGCGCTTAATCAACTTGAATTTCAAATTTAAACGGGGAACAGGTTCGAATCTAGCTCATGATGTTGTCAGGATGGTTTGATTGGGTTAAAACCCGCGTTTAATTGGGTGTTTACGAGTCCCCGGAGGGTGGCCGGAGGGTCGCCGGAGAAACAGAGGTGCGACAGGGGGCTGGGATTTAAATAAATTTTACACATTTGGTCCCTGTGGTTTTGAGTTTATTATTTCATGCTTGAAACTTTAAAATTAAGTTTCATAAATTACACAATTTCCCCTGGACTTATAAATTCAATTTTTGTACATATATATATTTTTTAAGTCATTATTATTATTATTATTATAATTATTATTATATTATTATTATTATTATTATATTATTATTATTATAATTATTGTAATTATTGGAATTAACAATCAACGTATTAAACAAAATTAATTTTTATTAAACGCAAATACGCGATGTTACACTGATAGTAAAAACCATTATCTGTATCCGCATCTGTATCTGCAATTTCAGATATTTCAAGTTCAGATATCCGAAATTTTGAATACAGATACAAATATTGATTCGGGTATCCGAATTTCTTTTTGTTTTTTATTTTTGTAATAATTAGATATATGTTATTATAAAAATAATGTAAAAACAATACAAATAAAAAGTCCTAATATACACTAATAATTCCCAACATGCAAAACAAAAACTTTGCTACTTTAGAAAATAACAAAAAAATATTTTTAAGTTTTTAGATAATTTAAAACATTTTAATAGTACTTTTTATTAATTTTTAAAGTGTTTAAACCTTTTTTTTAAGTTGGGTCCGGACTTGTTAGTGTATATTGGGACTTTTTTAATGTGTCTAGTTTTTATATTATTTATAATAACATATATCAATTATTGAAAAAAGGAAAAATCTCAGATTTCCAATTCGCTATCCGCATCCAATATTGATTGTCAGATATCCGAAACTTCAGATACGGATACGGATAGTGATTTCTACTATCCGAAAATTTCAGATATTCAACTTTTAACACCGTAATATTAAAGTGACATGAATCAAGCGATGTAAAAATGTATTTGACTCATTGTAGTCATGTAATATATATATATATATGCATATATATATGTATATATATATATGGTATATATATGTATATATATATGGATATATATATGTATATATATATACATGGATATATATGTTATATATGTATATATATGTATATGTATATATATGTATATATGTATATATTGTATATATATATGTATATATATGTATATATATGTATATATATATGTATAGGGGAAGGATCCTAAGAAAACCACTAAATTTTGAGAAAACCAAGAAAACCAATTTTAACCAATCACATAATTTTCTTATTATTTTTTATTAATAACTTTAAAGGGTGTTTGGTAATTTATATATAACTAATTATAGTATTTATATGATGTTGACCCACTTTTATCTCATTTGTTAGTTTTTAATTGACATTGATTTAGTTTTCTTAATAAAAGAAAAGAAAAGTTTACACCCAAAATTCCTTCTCTCGTATAGGCTACCGTGCTCCGCCTCGTCCCGTGCTTGGTTGCTCCGACCGGCCACCGATCACCGATTGCACCGCCACCCGAAGACATACGTTTTCCTTTGGCCTCCGCTCTACCGGTCGTTTGATTTACGTCAAAGGTATCACTATCCTTTATCTCCTTATCATCTACGTATGACTTGTAGATAATTTTGCTATTCTGATTCTTTAAATCTTAATTATAGCGTCATTTGATCGTTTTGCTAGTTTTGGTTCTCTGATTCGTTTGGAACCCAAAGTTCCGAAACTGAAACCCTAGCTGTTTGCAAAACTGAATTTTTCATTCTTCTCCTTACCTAACTCATTCTCATTCGTTTTGTTAGGGCTTGCTTTCCAATTCTGAAGTTTTAATCTATGAATCAGTTATACATGAGAAACTGCAGTGAAATTTTGATTTTTAATCTGTCGTTTATGATAATTGTTCATTGTTTTCTCATGAGAATTCTTAATTAGTCCAGCATTGTATGCACATTGTTACTATTGTTCTGTTCTTGTGGAATGGGATTAACATGCTGGACGATATATTATGGGGACTTATTAAAAGATAGATGTTTTGTGCATTTTATTCTATCAGCCTTTTCGGATCATAAAATTGCTCCCGATTGAGATGAGGTGCATTGCCATATAAATTTGGGTTTCTTTTTGTATGATACAGTGCACAAATATAGGGTCATGGACCGACCATAGCAAACAAACAAACAAACTGGTTGTGTTTACATATACGTAAGCAGGATACATATACGTAAGCAGGATACATATACGTAAGCAGGATACATATACGTAAGCAGGATACATATCTGCTAGGGATGAGGATTTGATCACGCAAGAGTGTTTACATATACGTAAGTTTCATCAACATGTATTCTTTATTTGTTTTCTGATTGCTTACATACACGTAAGTTTCACCGTTTTGATATAATAGTATGCTTATTGTTTTTTCTTTGTTTGCTAATTGCTAATCTAGTTGTGTTTACATATACGTAAGCAGGATACATATGATAGAGATGAAGACATTTTTTGATTAATATGAAGATGATTGTTACGTATATGTAATCAAATACATATACAGAACCATGTCTACGTATGTGCACTTTTTTAAGTTTAACATATTGTTCTATACTAGTTTGTGTATAGTTATAGTTCTTTTTTTATTATCAGCTGATTTTCGATTCTAACAAGAATTTATTTGAATTTCCTTTTGTATACCATTTTAGTGAGTGATACATATACATAAGTTTCATCAATTCAATGTAATAGCAATTGTCATGTTTATTGTTTGTTTTATGCTTGTTTACATATAATAAGCATGTTATAAGGAGCAAATATGTTATGAACAAATATGTGAACATGTTTACGTATACGTAAGCATGTATGTAATTAATATAGATCTGCAGGAAAAAAAACTTGTGTTCTTCTAAAATATTTTAGAATGATATTTTGAATAAATTAATTTGATTATAAATTAAACTAATATTGTGTTTGATTTTAAAGAGAGAGAGAGAGAGAAAGAAAGAGATTTAAGGGATTTTAGTTATTTCCAAAATATAAAAATTGTAATCTACCTAAACACCCTTTAATCATTTAATTAAAGCAACTATCTATTAAATATTTACAAATTTGCCATTGATTAATATCAACCATTGATCAATTTTGATCAATGGTTTAAAAGTGGTTTTCTTGGTTTTCTTATAATTAGAGGTTTTCTTAGGAACCCTCCCCTATATGTATATATATGTATATATATGTATATATATGTATATATATGTATATATATGTACATATATATGTATATATATGTATATATATGTGATATATGTATATATATATGTATATATATTGTATATATATGTATATATATGTATATATATGTATATATATGTATATATATCTATGTATATATATGTATATATATAGGTATGTATATATATATGTATATATATATGTATATATATATGTATGTATGTATATATGTATGTATATATATATGTATGTATATATATATGTATGTATGCATATATATATATATATATATATATATATATATATATATGTGTGTGTGTGTGTGTGTATATATATATATCTATATGTGTGTGTGTGTGTATATATATATATATGTATATATATGCGCCATCATATGAGTGACACATGACTGACTTAACTGTGAATTTGGATGGAGTTTAGTTTAAAAGACGATATATGTGCAAATAGCTATAAAAAGGACATTTTTATGTAATTATTAAAATTAAAGGACATAAATGTAATTCTATATATTAATAAAGGACATAATTCGTAATTTACTCTTTTTTTATTTAACTCAGTACTTTTACATCTTTTACAATTTAGTTAAAATATTTTTTTACTTTTAACTTTGATCTCTATACCTGTTATATCTTAAAAAAATATCGTTTTACGTTTTGGTCTATATTTTACGAGTTGAAATGCCGTAGCGTGCGTATGTAGTTCAACATTTTTACGCTTATTGTTTCCTTTTAATGGTCCCGTCGCAACGCGCTGGTCCAATATCGAATTATTATTTTATATGTTTTACGTTTCGTCTAATGGTGGTTTGTCCTTAGTGCTTTGTTTCGTCCAAGATTGGTTTTACTTTTTTTGTTTTTTTATACGAGTTGATGGGTGTTGGTGGTCGCTAACAGTCACAGAGATTTCGATAACATACAATGTAATCAAGTAATCAATAAGAAAGATGACAGATTTCAACAACACTTACTGCACAATAATAGTCATAGAACACTTGTATTCTAAGTTGTCATTAAAGTCAAATTAACCACATATCTTGCTACTCTTAGTATGCCCAAATTATGTGCATGCCTAACCCAATCATCAATGCTAAATCCTGAAAGAAATGAAATATATTTATCCCAATCAATTAACCAAATTGTAGAAACAGAAAGGCAGAAACAACATATCAAATAATAGGGTGGAAACATTGCAGAAACAATAAATCAAACAGTGGGGTCGATGACCTTTGATAATTCGATGACGAGGTTGATAGTGGTTGTAGAATGGTGATGGCAACGGCGGTGGCGACGGTGATGGTGACAATAGCAGGGGTGTGATGGCAGCAATGGCGTGCCAATGACGATGACCATAATGGTGCGTGGTGATGGTGCTATGGTGTGTTTGAGCTGCCTTGTTGCAAGGGTCATGCGAGAGAGAAATGAAGGGTCCAAAGAGGGAAATGAAAATTGAGTGAGTGATTAAAAGTTTTGACTTTATTAAGAGTAAATTACACAGATAATCCGTGTGGCTTGATTAAAATTTTAGATTTGGTTTTCAAAGTTATAAATTCCAAATATAATCTCTGATGTTATATTTATATTTTATTAGTGGTCACTACTCTGTTATTTTAGTTACTAATGCCAAAATTTGTTATAATCACTATTTTACATACTACATTGATCAATGTAATTTACATTCTCTTCTAGTCTTAATTTTAACTTTTCATTATTTTAATATTTTTATTATTTAATACGCAATTTTTTAAATGTCTTTTTTTTTTTTAAATTCAGTTTTAAGAATGACATTTAGAAAACAGGGCTCTGGTGGAGGGGATGGGGCTTTGGTGAGGGGTGTTCAAGTCGGTTTTCTCGAGTGGAATTAGGTGGTGATGGAGGTTGTTGTGGTGTTGATGGGGGCTGTGGTTGTGGTGATGGGGGCTATTGTGGTGGCGACGGGTGGCTGTAGTGGGGGTTATAAGGGTTGTTGTGTTGGTCATGATGGAGGATTTTGATTTGTATTCTCTCTCCAATGGTGGATGATGTGCAAAATCTGGAGATTTAAGGCATAATATAAGATGAATCAGAGTAGACTGAAAGCAACAATTTCTCAAGGATTTAGAATTGAATTAAGATAAGATGCTGGTTTGGTGGTTATGTAGAGAGAAAACATGAGTGCTATAGAGAAAGAGAGTGTGTGAGTAGGTTTGTGTGTGTATGTATGAGAGTGTAGGTAGTGAAGAAGATGTTGATGAATAGGTCCCCAAGTTTTTCTTGTTTTTATTTAGTTAAGGGTAATTTAGTGTTTTAAACAATAACTCTAACATAAAAACTAACAGTTTTAATAAGGCCCCAGCTAATCCAACGCCCTGTCAGGTTATATCTGGACGCCCTTTGACTTTTCTCACGGCCCGTGAAAGGCCTCACGAGCCGTAAGGTTTTCGAAATTTAATTCACACCTACATTCACTCACGGGCCGTGTAAGAACAAACGGCCCGTAAATGTCCACTCCTACGGCCCGTTAACAAGTTCCATAACGGCCCATGAGTTCTCTCACGGGCCGTAGTAGTCCTTCTGAGAATTTACTTTCCTCGATTTGCGTGCACTTTTAAATTTTATAATTATGTGACGCGACGTATTATTCCTTGATTCGATTTAAGATTCTATGTAAACCGTTATATATATTACTTGTTATATACGGTTAGTGAGAAACGAAACAGTTAAAATGTCTTCTCGTGGAGGTAATAGAAGACGTCAAAATGAGTCCTCTTCAAACTCTCGAGATATTGTGGAAAGTATTCCTGATCTAATAGATAACCATAATTGGCAGAACGGGAGGAACTGGTCTCATAATGTTATTCACTTTATACGTAACGGTGATTCCCAAACATGTAGAGTGTATTACATGGGTAATTCTGATATTCAGTTACAATTTTGGCGTGAATTACTCGGAAACGTGTCTTTAGGTACAGAGGTATGATTTAAAGTTTTTTTTTGTATATTTTATTTTATTTTAAAATTCTAACAATTAAAAAAGTTGTTATTTTATAGCATGTTCGGGCGTGGACAAATAGACTCACAATATGGAGATACGAAGAAATACGTAGAACAGAAGAGTTGCCGGGTGGTGATCGTTGGACGATTCTCCCATTTGAGTGGTTTAACTTAATATACTCGGGGTCCGTCAATAGTAACGAATATGGCAACGGGAGTGACTGTCTATATCCCGTGTTATGGAAAGTTGATACGGTAATACTGTTTTCATGTTTTACAATAAAAATCATGAATTTATAACCGTGAATTAAATTGTTTTGTAGGTTTACGTACCAATGACTGATGACGAAGAAAATTGGTATCTTTTTAAGATTTCTATGGACTCACTACAAGTTCGTATATATTCTCCATACGAATGCTGACCAAATACGTGTGATGATTCATGGTGCATTCATCGTAATGCCCGAACGATTTTCGTACAATTCGAATCGTACTTTTTACATTTTCTGTCACGTATACAATATTGGCAGCACTCCGGACAAGAACAAATCGAAGAACTGGTCGTATCTGGTGAAACCGTTTGGCCTCCTAACGCCGGTCATATTGGTCGAGATTCGGGAGTTGTAATTTGTATGTTATTGCGTAGGTTGGTTCAAAATAGATCTTTAGAGTGGCAAGAGGTTAGCTTACAGGATGCTTGCTTTAGATTCCGAAGATTTATGGCAGACGAACTGTATTCTAGATGTATAATGTAGAACAGTAATGAAATATTTTATTAAAACATAAACGTTTATTAGTACACTTTATTAAAAACGATAAACCGTTATTATCACACAATAATAAAACACATAATTTTTAATCTTATTGATCTTTATAAAAGATCCAAGCCGCAAAATGGTTAAAAGAAATTCCAAAATGCTCCCGATATCTTTCTTGAGTTGTTGTCATAATATCCGTATCATTCCATAACGTATTTCGATTGTTGTAAACGTCTTTGTAGAGCTGGTGAAATGTCGTGACCTTCCTTCTCAAGTCAAACCACTTGTTGCTAAGTTCACGAGTGGTGCGATATTCTTCACGTTCGAGAATTTGATGAAAACGAGATGAAACCCGGTTCCAAAATATTGAATTTGGTGGGATAGTCCCTGAATTTTCGATACAAGATCTTACTAAAGTCACCTCCTCTTCATCCGTCCATGGATTTTGATCCGGTGAATGGGACGAGGAACTTGATATAAAACTTGTAGCGCTCATGGTTTGGATATTGAGTAAATTTGTGTGAATTGGTTGTGTGAAGTGGTTAAATTTATAGACCTAAAAATAATGAAACGGCCCGTGAGGGACGTTACGACCCGTATGTGGGCTACCAAACGGGCCGTGAAGTCTCAACGGTAGTTTTTTAAAAATTACCCACCTCACGGCCGTGAGGACTCTCATGGCCCGTTTTTGCCATCAGTAACGGGCCGTGAGTCCCTTCACGACCGTGAAGCCGTATCATATATACGACCTCACGGCCCATTTCTTCATTTACGCCCCCTAAACACACATTCGATTCACTCTGTCACGAGCTCCGGATTTTCATCACTTTCATACCGCCGACTCCTTACTACGGTACGTATTCAAATTTGTATTTTATTTTTGTATATTTATGGTTTAAATATGTTAAAATTTAATTTAAAAACGAAATAATCTGAAAAAATTGGGGGTTACGGGCCGTGAGACACTCTCACGGGCCGTAACCTTTTGAATTTTCAAAGGGTCACGGGCCGTGACTGCTGTTCATAGGCCGTAACCCTTTGAACATTGAAAAGGTTACGGCCCGTGAGGGAGTCTCACGACCCGTAACCCTTTTTTTGTTCTTGAGATTTTCTAATTTTTTTGCACATTATGCCGCCGCGCAAACGTTCACGTCCAGAGACCGAGCCTGAGCGTTAGGGTGACTTCCTGGACCCACATCCGCATCTTCGTTTTCCTCGAGAGACACAGCCGCGGCTTAGGCTGTGGAAGCTGATTGGACGGCCCCTGAAGGGGGCCCGCACCCTCGACTGGGACGTGCTAGAGGAGGTTGGAGATATAGCATGTGCCTAGGACATCGTTGGGCTCAAGGGAGAGACGCCCTGGAGGCGTATGTTTGATTTTGGATCTAGGAGGGGCTACAGGGAGCTCACGTTGGAGTTTTTGTCTATGTTTTTGTTCACTCCCGCGACGGAGGATGAGGACCCCCGCGAGCACCTAGCTGTTCGATTTATGCTGGCGAGCACTAGGTTTAAGTTCACCCTCGCTCAGTAGGCGGTGACTCTTGGGTTTTACACCCAGGAGGAGACGCAGGATCCTCGTTTTTATTCTGACAAGGTCCAGTCAGAGGCGGCTCCTCTGGTCGGATGGTGGCCGACCATTTCCGACCAGGCATGGGAGGGCGCCATTAGGGCGAGCTCCATTAGAGATCCGTTGCACCGGTTGGTACCTACACCGGTGCGTTGCCGGCACCATTACCGGAAGAGACCAGAGTATGGAGCAGGTGTCGCTCCTTGATTTATTTTTTCTGAGGGCCTTGCTTTCACCTAGGCGGGTGAATCTTGCTCACTGCATGGCCGCCTATTTCTTCAGCGTCATTCAGGGCAAGGTGAAAAAATATTTATATTAATTCTTAATAAATAAGTATTATCTATTGTGTGACTCATAATATGCCTCTTATTTGATTGTTTTGCAGATGGATAGCTCGATTGTTTGCGGCTCTTACATCACCGTCATTGCCTCGCGCTTAGGGTTGTTTACGGACGCCCTAATTGCGAGGCAGACGACGGACATGCCGCCTCGGATTTTGGGTCGACAGAGCGTCATGGCCATGGGGATTGCCGCCAAATTTGGCGACGACCTTCGATGGTCCACTGATGGTGGTCGGACCATCTGGCAGCCGGTGGCGGACGTTGGTGAGGAGGAGGAGCAGCCGGCGCCGCAGCCCCAGCCACACGCCAGATCACCCGTCCCACCGCCAGTACCGCCTGTTCCCAGGACCATCATTCGGCAGATTCCGTCGACGGGGGAGTTTATGGCGGAGGCACTATATTTGTTGCGCCTGTCCCAGGCCTTGCTAGTATGGACGGTGGATGCGTGCAGCATTTTGGCTGCTAGCCAGGGTATCGACCTCCCTCCTCGGCCGGAGTTGCCTCCGTTTGTCAGACGACCTGCGGGTGATGACGAGGAGGCTGCTGGTGGTGATGAGGAGGATGCTGGTGGTGGCAGGTGGTGGTCATGACGCATAGATAGTAGGCTTTTTTTGTTTTATTTACCTTTCATGTAAAAAAATTGAAAAATTTTGTTGATATATTATGACTTATTTTTGATGATGTTTAAATGTTTAATTATATGTTTACAAATATTATGCATCTCATATCATTAACATTCATACACACCTTTTATGTTAACCAAATGCCCAGCTCATATAAACAAAATTCAAAGGTTGAAGAAAAATTTGATAATCTTCTTATTGCATTTTTCTTTGGAAAACGAAAGAATTGATTACATGTTTACAATTCAACAACAATAAAGAATTGAATAAATAATAGATTACATATTTACAATTCAACAACAATAAAGAATTGATAAATGTGTAAATTATACTAAATCTATACGTTCAACCGGGTCTACGAGCCTTAGTTCGAGATATTTTTGAAATCGACTTCCGTATATAACCTCCCAATCATTAGCGTTGTACAAATACCAATATTTGCTCAGAACAGGCATTGGATAGTCACCCACTAATCGAATTCTAATGAAATGGCTATCTTGAACATAAGCAATTGAAATTATATGATGTTCACTGATATCACGAGGAGATAACCAGAACGAGAAAAAAGTAGCGGAGTTGCCGATAGATATAAAAATTATAACCACTAAACCTGTTAGCAATAAGGATTGTAGCAGGTGGCACTGTCATCCAATTTTTATGGGGAGCTGCACCTAAGCCGTTCTAGTTTAATGATTCCCTTATTTCGTTTATATCATGAAACATCGCAGCGTACCTATGTCTGTTTTCATCCAACTCAGCTATAAGTTCCGTACGAATAAAACGCCAGTGATTTTCACCATATCCCAGTGCGAGTGCTATAGCACGAAAACCACAATTGCCGTCGGCTAAAACATCATCCGCACCTGAAATGTAACGCCCGGAAATTTCGATTTGGAGTGTCATGCGACTGGAGCGTCCAATCGCATGGAAGACATGTGATTGAAGCTCAACCGCACGACTGGAGCTCAATCGTACGATTGAAGTGTTCAGTCGCGTAGAGCTTGGACGACTGAAGGTCCAGTCACATAGGGGTCCAGCCGCATGGGGACCCAGTCATATGGGAGTCAAGCGACTGAGGTCCAGTCGCATAGATGTTCATCCGCATATCCTTAGTCGCATAGGTTCATTCACATAGCTGTTCAATCGCACGACTGAGGGTTCAGTCGCATAGAAGCCCATTCGTTTAGTGTTTAGTCGCATGCAGGCCAGGTGACTGAAGGGTGCCCAAACG
This sequence comes from Flaveria linearis, assembly GCA_024085815.1. NCBI lineage: Eukaryota > Viridiplantae > Streptophyta > Magnoliopsida > Asterales > Asteraceae > Flaveria > Flaveria linearis. The sequence goes on from CM044003.1 coordinate 19,044,357, forward strand.
CCCAAGTAAAGTTGTTGTGCACGAGGAGAGACATAGTTGATTACTCGCCTTTGGGAGAAGAGCATGGGTAGGAAGTGACGTGATAGCTCCCGTAGGTACATGCGTGATGACTATCGAGACTTAGAAGTTACTTTGGGCATGATGATGATAGTGTTGCATGTATATGCTTGAGGTATGTATGTTAAGTATGATATTGCCATAATATGATGGTAATGACTGATGATTTGTAAATATCTGTGTTCCTTGTGTCGATGTATGTTTATCTTTCCATATCTCTACGTGAATTGTTTATGAACGAATGAAAAGTATTAGTAACGTAAAGGGAAAGATAATAAAAGAGGGATGCTATGATTGAATGAATCATTAATGAACGAATGAAAACGTGAGAGACTTGCAAGCGAAGTGTACCAAAGTGCACGACCCTAAATGCCTCAAGCTCAACCGCGTGAGGTTCAGCTAATCTTTAAGGGTGCACGTAGAGGTTCCAGTCTTGTGACTGACCTTTGGTGTGGTACATGGTGTATAGTAGGTACCCACATAGTGGGGGTGATGTTACCCATTTCGGTGGGGGTGTTGGTACCCGAGTTATGTTTAACTTCAGGGGTGTGGCATAAAGCCAAGCATAGTTATGAGGTGAGCGACTTTGTGTTGCAACAGACTCGGATGGAGTTCAATCTCTGTGATTGACTCGTATGGGATCTTTGTCACGTATCCCGGTGCTGTGTCAGTCTTCGGACATGAGTCGGGGGTTTGTGTACAGGCCCCGACATAGCATCAGCTTTTGAGCATGAGTCGGGGATATTGCATGAGACAGGATCTAGTTGGATGAGTAGAGGATCGCATGCTCCGGTACTGTGTCAGTCTTCGGACATGAGTCGGGAGTAGTGCGTGAGAGTGAAATAAGATGAATGAGGAACGGATCGCGTGCTCCGGTACTGTGTCAGTCTTCAGACATGAGTCGGGGGTTTGTGAGCAGGCCCCAGCACAGTATCAGTCTTCGGACATGAGTCGGGAGTATCGCGTGAGTTGATGAATGAGAGAGAGATAATTGTGACAGAAAGAAAGTATGAAATGAATGAAAGATAATGAACGTAATGAAAGCTAAAGAACGAATGAATGAAAGTAAGGAACGAAAGGAACATAATGATGACATATGAAACGGGATCCTTGTCACTCGACCTCAGTAATCAGGGCTGTGTGCCATGAAGAGGGTAAAGTGTGACCGGATCTAGATAGAAGTGAAAGATAGAGAATGAATGAAAGTTAAAGATAAAGAATGAATGAGAAAAGAAGATAATAATAATATTATCTATGTGTACGTATGATGTGTGATCGCATGTATGTAAGAACATTTTTAATGGAAAGTAAAGTATGTTTTATCTAAAACTGGAACTCACTCAGCAACGCTGACTTTTGATGTGTTTCAGTTGGCAGGTATGTTGCTGAGGATGGCATAGGGCGACTACTCAGTTGATGAGGCTGGCATCCATATTTTGACATGTCATTGTATTCTGAGAAGAAAGCGAATGTTGTAAAGTTATGAAATGACATGTTTTTAGTTATAAATGAAAGTTTTAAATTCCGCTGCAAAGTGAATGTACGTTTGAAATGTTTTTCTGTGTGATGAATGACCAACCGTAAGGTGCCCGGGAACGGGGCCTTACAAGTTGGTATCAGAGCCAAAGTTTAAGTGAAACGGGTGAATTTTTTTTAAAATAAACCTAAACTTAAACTGAGAATGGGGCGGAAAGGGAAGGGATGCCAGACTGAGTAGCTGCGTGCCATCAGGTATTTTCTTAAAGTTAACCGGTATTGTATGCGCATGTTATGTGTTTATGTGCTACTGTTAGATTTAGATGCTAATATAGTCAGGACAGGTAACGCTCGAGGTATGAAAAGTAAGGTAAGTGGCTAATCACAACTGATCACTGTAATTAGGGACTTACTATACTTGACATGAACTAAGCTATTTCCTTGAATGACCATGTTGGTGTTTGAATCTTTCAGTGTATTATAGAGGATGGCCGGTGGTAGGTCTTCTAAGGCTTCACGTGGTGGAGGTGGTGGCGGACGTGGTGTTGAGCCAAGGGTCACGAGAGGAAGGCCTAGAGTTGAAAAAGTAGTTCATGAAGAACACGAGACTCCTCATCAGGAGGGAGCAGACGAAAGCGCCAATTTGAGAGCCTCGATGAGAGAGGCGGTTGTGGAAGAAGTACACCAGGTCATGCAGACGATCTTACCGTCTGTAGTGACTGAAGTGATAAAGGCTGTTAGGGATGAGGAGAGACAGGAAAGGGGTAGACCTTCGGGTGGAAGGAGACGGACGGAGACTGAAGCGGTTTTCTCCGATGAGGAGGAAGATGAGGAGGAGCCTATGCCGGAGACGACACGAGGCTGTAACTACGGGGCATTTCAACGATGCAAGCCCCCAACCTTTGATGGCAACGGCAATGCTACTGCCGATCATCGTTGGGTCAGAGAGATGGAAGCGGTACTGGAAATTAGTGAGTGCCGGGAAGATCAGAAAGTTAAGTTTGCCACTCATTCTTTCATGGACTCAGCTTTGTGCTGGTGGGACAATATAGTCCAAGTTGATAGTAGTCGGGCTATCAGAAGGATGAGATGGTCAGAGTTGAAAAGGCTGGTGATTAAGGAGTATTGTCCTCACCGTGGGATGGATAAGGTGGAAAGGGAGTTCCTGCAGTTAGAAGCGGGAACAATGACATATCAGCAGTACACCACCAAATTCAACGAGATGGCACGGCTGGTGCCGGATCAGGTGACACCTCACTCGTGGAAAATGAAGAGGTATATTCAGGGCTTGCCGGCGGATGTCCGTAGGCACATGATCGCGGCCCAACCCAGCACGTTCAGGTCGACGGTAGATCTAGCGGGAAGGTTGTATGACGAGCGGGAGGCGATGATGATAACGGGCGAAGCGGAGGAGCGAGCCTTTGTTAAGAAGGGGAAAGCAAGGCGAGATAGTGATGGTGGAATGGTGGCCGAAGGTAAGATGATGAGGATCGATATCGGGAGAGGATAAGAAGGAAGGATGAGGTATGTAAGAAGTGTGGTAGAGGTCACGAAGGGGAGTGCAAATGGGGACTGAACGTTTGCTTTTAGTGTGGAAAGGAAGGTCACAGGGCAAGGGATTGCCGTGTGGCTAAGTGCTACAACTACGGTGAGACTGGACATCTGAGCAGGGATTGTAAGAAGTCAAAGGCAGGAATCTCTGGTGCGAGGAAGGAGAATAGAGGGTGAAGGCTACAGCTTTTGTCATGACCAAAGGGAGGTTAGAGCGGACTTCGACTTGATGTCAGGTACGTTTCTGATAATTAAAGTTTGTGCTTTTATGCCTTGAATGTGATGCTAGTAGTAGTTAGTTCCTAGTGCCTTCTTTTATGAGTTGCATGGTAGGAGAAGAAATGTATAGGAGCCCTTCAATGTAGAGATTACTGTTAGTAGGTTCACTAGGTTATCTGATGCCCTAGAGGATTGCGTGATGCAATTGAAAAAGCTGTGTCACCCGTTGTCTAAGGAACAGTATCAGCCTATGAACTGTTCATCGACAGCAAAGTACGCATAGCAAACAAGAAGAATGGGAAATCGGAAGCAAAAGAGAAATGATAAATTTGGTTTGGGTCACCAAATAAGCCGATTTACTTTTCTTGTCAGTTGTAGGGTGTGAAAGAGGGTCATTATTCATACATAAAGAACATCAAACAAGGGCCTGGGGTAAGCAGCAACTTTACGCAAGTTGAAGGCCTTGCTTTTCAAGCACTAAAGCTGAAGGTTCCCAGTGATGCTCCGAAGCTCAATGATTATGACGCCAAGACTTTGCTTGGATATTGTGATGTTTCTTTTAATTATAGCGACCGCACTCTACATGGCATGTTTGGAGTCACAAGTGCTGGTCAAATAAACATTGATCAGTATGCCTGGGTTGCCGATGGCAATAGTCCAAGAGAGACCAGAAGTCGAATGTTGATAAACGATGTGAAGCGATAGGATTCCAAGTGATAGACTGGAAAATAGATGGGACAGTATTGCCCACGAAGGTTTAAGGAACAACAGGTTTCGGGGACGAAACCCGTTTAAGGGGGTGGACTTGTAACGCCCAGAAATTTCGATTTGGAGTGTCATACGACTGGAGCGTCCAATCGCATGGAAGACATGCGATTGAAGCTCAACCGCACGACTGGAGCTCAATCGTACGATTGAAGTGTTCAGTCGCGTAGAGCTTGGACGACTGAAGGTCCAATCGCATGGAGAACTCGGGCGACTGGACAATAGTATTTAAGGAAGGGAGCAGCTCTTACTCTCTTCCACACTCATGACATCAGCCACAGAGAGAGAAGAAGGAGACAGTTCGGTCCAAGTGGGTTCGTGAGCCAAAATCGACGTATAGCGGGTCAAATCGAAGCTCTAACCGAGGAGGCTACTAAGGTGAGTTCTAGGACCCCTCTTTTACACGTTTTTGAATGATTTTAGGGTTGGAGCACATCTGAAAACTATATTTTTGAGTTTTTGGTTGTTTAACCCGTGTATGTATGAATGTGTGTATGTATAGTGTGTTTAGAGTGAGATTTTGGACGTGTATGTGCTTGAATGTTGTCGTAGTATGATTCCCTAAGGTTTAGGAGGGTTAATTCGGGCTTAAAACGAGTTTGAAAGGATTTGGAGGTCGTGAGACACGACTGCAGTTCGCGATTTGTAACACCCGGAAGTTTGACTTTTTGGAAGGATATGCGACTGAGTCTCAGCCGCATGGAATTCATGCGACTGGAGGTTCAATCGCATGATGTTCGGACGATTGAAGGATCAACCGCATGGAACTCATGCGACTGGAGGTCCAGTCGCATGGTGTTAATACGACTAAAGGTTCAGTCGCCTGGACCTCGGGCGACTGAGCTGTAGCTATAAAGGAGGGGCAGCTCTCATCTTCCCCACACTTACACAGTTTCAGTCGGGAGGAAGAGCAGAGAGCGATAGAGCAGAGAAAGAAGAGAAAGAAAGAGAGAACGTGGTGATTCGGGCTCGAGATTTGTCAAGTGGCTAGTCAAATCGAAGCTCTTCATCTTCTCCTCGATTAGCTGAGTTCTAGGACCCCTATTTTACATGTTTTCAACTGATTTGGGGCTGGAACACATAGAAAACCCGTTTTTTGAAATATGTGTGTTTGACCCATTTGGGTGTGATTGTGCATAACGTGTTTAGAGTGCGATTTTGGACTTGTTTATGCTTGTTTGTTGCCATAGTATGTTTCCCTAAGGTTTAAGAGGGCTAATTTAGGCTGGAAATGAGTTTAGAGGAGTTTGAAGGCCGTAGGTCGCGACTGCTGTTCGTGATGAACTCCAGTCGCTGCCCAGTTAGGGCTAGGCGACCGAAGGGCCAGTCACACGACTGAGGAAAGACTGATGTTCGATTGTTCGATTGAGGCTCAGTCGTACGACTGGGGCTCAATCGCCCGAAAGGCCATGCGATTGAGGGATTCGGTCGCATAGGTCCATTCGTATAGTAGCTCAGTCGCATGACTGAGGGTTAGTCGCCTAGTAGTCCATTCGTATAGTGTTCATTCGCACAATAGGAGGTCCATTCGTACGAATGTATGCCCATTCGCATAGTTGTCCAATCGCAGGGTTCAGTCGCATGAAGGCCACGCGACTGGAGCATGTTCAATCGCCCAAATAGGGCTGATGTGAATGAGGAGAGACGTATATGTAGGACGTATACATGATAAGTATGATGTGGCCTTATATGATGGTAATGACTGATGAATTGTAAATATTGATGTTCCTTGGTTTGATACATGTTTATCTCTCCACAGTTTTACGTGTTATCATTAATAAATGAAATGAAAGTATTACGTAAAGTAAAGTGAAAGAGAAATAAAGAAAGAGAAGGAACATTAATAAAGTTAACAAGTCTTGCAAGCTTATAGGAGGTACATGACCGTGTGTCATTAGCTCAACTGTGTTGTGGGCTAGCTACCCATTGATGCACACAGGGTCAATCAATTAAGATTGGCAGGACCTTTGTAGCGTGCCCCGGGTGATTGTGTCGGCCTTATACACAGTACACATATCCCTTTCGAGGGATACAGTTGACCCTTCGGGGGATACACATAGCCCTTTCGAGGGATACAGTTACCCTTTCGAGGGATATATTTTACCCTTTTGAGGGATACAGTCCCCCTTTCGAGGGATATAGATGGCCCGTCATCCGTTTTCCATTGCGCATATAGTTGGGGTATTGCTCACTAGTCCATACAGAAAGTGAAACGTAAAGATAAAGTTTACAGACAAGGCATACAGTACAGAGAACGAACGTTAATTGTTCATACAGTTGATGCGTGCTCGCATATACAGTACAGTATTGTATTTACAGAAAAGAGTATTTTTATATACTACATATAGAAAGTGTTTTACCACATATAAAACTAGAACTCACTCAGCAACGCCGACTTTTTATGTGTTTCCAGTTGGCAGGTAAGGTTGCTGAGGATGGCACGAGGCGGCTACTCAGCTCTTTTGGGATGGCATTCTCCTTTTGATAATGCTGCCACGCAATGTGTTGTGGGCCCATAATGCACGCAACACGTTATGTTGCACGCAAGTGCAAGATTCCTTTAGGATCCCGATAAACGGGATTACTTAAGGAATCTTCTTTATGATGAAAGTTTTAATATTTCTATACTAGAGGTCACTGTATATGACCCTTTTGTAATAGTGCTTTTATCATGTAATGCAACATTAGATGTTTTGTAATTGACGTACGTTGTATTAAATGACAAAAGTATTTATAGTAAAAGAAAAGTTTATCTTGAATGTTTCCGCTGCAATGCTTATTTAAGACGAGCAAACGTATGTTTTATGTGCGATGAACGACCAACTGTGAGGTACCCGGGACCGGGGCCTTACATGAAATATACGGGAAAAAGAATGATGGAATCCAACGGTTAAACCGTAAAAAAATTGTTTTTATCTTCGTCGCCCGGGATATATGAAAACTTGGAACTCTGTTGAGATAATCCATCTTTGGCTCTTGATTTCGAAGACATGGATTGACTGTGCTGCAAAGACCCTTGTTTTGACTTCACTACCGAACTTGAATATGTTGGCGGACCTTCAATATTTTCTCTAGGTTGAACATATGAACTATGTCTGGGGGTCTAATATTGTTTCTTTTTGCTTATCTTTTTTGGACGACCCCGTATATGTGTTTGGACTTTAGGAGGTTATTTATCAGTTTTTGAAGGATTAATGAAAGATTTGAAAATATTAATCAAAGATTTTTTCATATTTTCGGGTTGGACAAGTAAATGTTTTGTCACCATCTCCATCTCTTTATGTACATCTACTTGAACCTCCCGTACAATATACGCGGGTGAAAAATCTAGCTTCCTCCAAAAAACATCAATGGCATCGAGCGGGATACATTGACCTATAAAATAATATATTAAATTAAATATAATAAAACTTTTCATGGAAAAATAAAAAACGTAAAAGAACATTCACCTGTTTGAAAGTAATTGTTTAATTTACAAGCACACGGAAGACCACAGCTGGTAAAAAGAAGGCAGTCATATGATTCTTGGATATAATTAGATGATTTATTCTGTTAATCTCACCAACTAACATATCCAAAGCCGTAATAGAAACGTTACCTCGCAGCAATTTAAGCACTTCATGATTATGCTACACCATAAGCATGATTTTGCTTATAGTTGCTCTAACACCCATCTGAAGTTGGTTTCACGCTCATAATCAATGAATGCGTGAGCAACAGAAAAAGATTTCAGGGTGGATGTCACACCAACCATTTCAACAAATGTCATTTTATACAAGTTAGTTTTGTATGTTGTATCAATCATCAGCACGTGTGGGTACGCACGCCATAATGTGTGAGATGTGGGATGTATAAAAAAAACCCCGTCGACGGTATTTGTCGGTTCATCTATGTGAGGGGTGTAAATATATTGATGTTGTTGTAGTATAGAAAAAAAAACCTGCATTGGGGTTTCACCAATTCTGATGGACTTTTTAATTTTTACCCGAGCGTTATATATGGTTCGTAACATAGACACGTTATTGGGATTTTGTTCCCTCAACGTGCCTAGAATGTTTCGAGGGTCAGTATTTTGCTCGGTCAGATTCTTTACAGTAGAAAGCTCATTTTCGGTGAGCCTCATTGCGTATGCATGTCCTTCCAGGTGTTCAGCAGGTTCATGGTTATGAGTATCATCCACAACAACTATAATCCACCCATCTCTCTTTATCTGGTACTTACCCTGTAATTCAAATTGACAATTTGTTTTTTTCGTGCCACTTTTTCTTAGAGTGGATGCTCCCTTATATACACCACCCCGATCACATTTCAACCAAATTTTAACCACCACACCATTCGAATTTCTTTTTGAACGTTTGGTGACAATGACAAACCCATTTTCTCGCCCCACGTTAGTTGCCCAATAAACTAATTCTTCACGAGATGAGAAAACCTAATCAATTTAATATTTTTAGTTAGTTATTACTAAATGAAAGTAAGATGAAAGTAAAATTAAATTTGATATATCTTATAACCTGATTCGTGTCGTATAAACCTCTTTTACCGGAACCAGAACCGTCATTATCACCGCTGCTATCGCCACCGTTATCACCTCCGTCATCGCCGCCGTCATTCCCGCCGTAATTGGATGCGAACTGTCCTAAATAGTTTGAAGCAGCCTCATCGTAATAACCGTAACCCTCCTCAGGGTAATAGTTAGATTCCGAACCGAATAAATAGTTGCTATCCCAGAAAGACATCGTAACGTTAAATATTAACGTTTATATAGTAGTTGAAATGGAATATTGCGTTTATATAGTAGTTGAAATGAAATGAATTTATATCGTAGAAATTTGAATTATGAAATGAATTTATAAACTAACGTTTATATAGTAATTGAAATGGAATATTGCATCTCGTCACATAATTAACACGAATATCGAGGAATATTACGTCATATCAAATAATGTAATAAATACAAAATTACACGACTATCGAGGAATATTACGTCATATCAAATAACGTAATAAATACAAAATTACACGAAAACGAGGAATAATATATCTCGTAAAATTATTAAAGGTGAAAGTAGGACCCGTAAAGAAGTTCACGGCCCGTAAGGTGAATGCCAAACGGGTCGTGAAGTGCTTCACGGGCCGTGAAAAAATATGACCGTGAACATATTCACGGGCCGTTACGTTTTTGAATGACTGATTTGACTACCCGATAGTCAATACGGCCCGTGAAGGCCTTACGGCCCGTAAGTAGGGCGTATGAATATCCTTGAGGGCGTCTCTTTAGTAGGCCCCTTTAATAGTCTTGACTCAAATAAAAATAAAAATAAAATGAAATGTTAGAGGACAGATGACAATTTTAAAACTATAGTGATTAAAAGGTTAAAATGAAAAAAAACATTAGGGATGCAAATGATAATTTACTCTAATAAAAATAATATAAAAACATAAATATAATACTTTGTTTAATAAAAATAATAATGTAGTTTAAAAGGTAAATTAATTGAATGGTTAATACGAGTAAAATGTCATTTTTATAATTTTCTACATAACTAATTGTTAATAAACAAACCTAGAAACCATAGATGAAAGAGAAAGAAATCTTAAGGACTATATTCAAAAATTTTAAATTTTAAGAAATCAAATCTAAAATTTTAGCATGACTATAAAAACCATCAATGTAATTTACTCCTTTAATAATTTACGACGGACTTTCCAATGGAACTTCCATTGGTAAAACTACCACAAGCATTATTGTTGTGCTTGTTATTTTTATTGTTATGATCGACGCAAACAAACATTAACATATCTTTTAACAAGACATTAACCAACCTTGTAATGTGTTACTCTGTTGATAAGTCAGTTGTAAATGTTAAGTAGCAGAATCAACCTCATTGTCAATATGTGAAGTACAACTGTTCTTGTCAACTTGTAATAGTCTTGTAAATAGTTTGTATTACTTTGTGAGTCTACAGTAAGTCCTTCAAAACTCTAAGGGTGTAAAGTGTAGAATTGTTTTTATGTTTCGGTTAATGGTTGTTATCAACTGATTAGGGAATATAACCTTTCCTAGGGTTCTTTCGAAACTAGGTGTTCATTCTTAGTGATACTGAATGAGAATCAAATCTTGTTCTCAATTGGTTGGTCAATTTCATGCTTCTTTTGGTGTATAGTCTAACAATTGGAGAGCCAAGATGGAGGCTCTCGAGTGAAAAGAAGAGCAAGTGATCTGAGTGAAATTGAAGATCGGTAATGGTGTTTACAAAGTTTGATCTTGAAAATTCGATGCGAAGAATGACTTCGGTCTGTGGTGAGTGAAAATACGCGCACTGCTGGTCCATCAGGGGTTAGTTGGGGCGCTAGCCGGAGAAGCAAATCTACCGGCAGACCTTACATCGAAAGAGAAACAAGAAGTGATGGAGAAGGCCCACAGTGCTATAATTCTATTGCTTGATGATCGGGTGCTGCGAGAAGTAACAAAAGAAGACTCTGCAGCAGGAATCTGGTCGAAGCTTGAAAGCTTATACATGACAAAGTCTCTGGCTAATTGATTGTACCCGAAGAAGTGCTTGTATACGTTCCACATGGTAGCAAACAAGACCCTCTAGGACCATACAAATGAGATTAATAAACTTATTCTGGATCTTGAAAACAGTGACACGAAATTGGAAGATGAAGATCAAGCTATCATCTTCTTTACTTCATTGCCAAAGTCATACGAGCACTTCATTGACACATTGATGTATGGCCGAGAAACACTCTCAATGGAAGTGGTTCTTGAAGCCATGAACTCAAAGGAGTTGAAGAAATGAAGTGATGTTTAAGATGATTCGAGTTATGGCCTTTATGTCCGAGGAAGACCAGAACAAAGATCAAGTAAAAGAAAGACTCGGTCACGTTCTAAATCCAAATTTAGAAGGTGATGTTATGTGTGTAACTCAGAGAAACACTTGAAGAAAGACTTCCCGGAAAGGAAGAAAAAAGGGTTTGAATCAAGTTCATTAAAGGGACACTCAACCATGTGTTTGAAGAATTATCAGATGATTTTGATAGTGTTGATGTAATGAATATATCTAGGGGGAATGGAGTGTGGATGGATACTAGACTTAAGCTGCTCATTTCACATGACACCTAGTAAGGAATTCTTTAAAGAATTAAAGCTACAATCACATTCAAACTTGACACAATCACTAAGGAGTTTAGATCTAATGATGTAGGATTCTGTGAGACATGTGTTCTAGGAAAGCAAAAGTGGGTACAGTTCAAGAAGGGGAAACATGTGTCTAAGGGATACTAGACTATGTACATTCTGATATGTGGGGGCCTGTAAGGGTTAAAACTATAGGGGATGCCACCTATTTCCTATCCATCATTGATGACTTCTCAAGGAGAGTTTGGGTCTATGTTATTAAACTTAAGAATGTTGCCTTTCAAAAGTTTGTAGAGTGGAAGTCATTGGTAGAAACTCAAACTAAGAAGAAACTCAAAAGGTTGAGAACTGATAATGGATTTGAATTTCACAACAATGAGTTCAACCAGTTTTGCAAGACGCATGGTGTGGCTAAACACTTGACTATACCTGGAACCCCTCAGCAGAATGGGCTTGCTGAGAGGATGAATATAATATTCTTGAAAGGGTAAGATGTATGAGGCTCGGTGCTGGATTACCCAAGGGTTTTTAGGGTGAGTTGGTAACCACTACAACTTACCTAATAAATAGATCTCCCTTAAAAGCATTGAGTATGATGACTCTAATAGAGAAATGGATTGGTGTTAAGCTTGATATTAGTCACCTGAGGGTTATTGGATCAGTAGTGTACTTTCATATTAGTCAGGATAAGCTAGATGACAGGGCTCAGAAATGTATTCTTCTGGGATATCCAGAGGGTGTCAAGGGGTACAGGTTGTGGAGGTTGTCTTGTGGTAGTCTTCGGGTCATTGTGAGTAGAAATAAGGAGTTCCAGGAAGGTGTGTTCTATAAGGATGTAGTGGGCCATGAACTTAGTAATCATCCTAGTCAAGATCACAGTCAAGAGAAACTTGAGATTGAGGTGGAGTGTAATGAAGGTGAGAAGGTTAACCCACCTACTAGTACTCAGGTAGGACCAGGTTATGGTGAGGGTTATTCTACTCCAAGTATTGCAAGGGATAGACCATAGAGGAAAGTAATTGCTACTATACGGTATAGGCTCAACTGTGATGTGTCAATTGTGGCATTTACAGCTGCTGAAGAGGAAAACACTTATGAACCAATATCATATAATGATGCTATATGCTCTGATCAAAGAGATAAGTGGTATGGTGCAATGGTGGAAGAGATGGCATCTTTGGAGAAGAATGAAACATGGGTCCTTGTTGATAAAACTAAGGATCAGAAGCTTATTTAATGCAAGTGGCTATACAAAGTGAAGGATGGAGTTCCAGGGAGTGAAGGACCCAGGTTTAAGGCAAGATTAGTGGCCAAGGGGTTCACTCAAAAGGCTAGGGTAGATTATAATAAAATTTTCTCACTAGTTGTGAAGCACACATCCATTAGAGTCCTTTTGTCAATTACAGCTGCATACGATCTAGAATTTGAACAACTAGATGTTAAAATAGTTTTCCTTCATAGGTTTCTTGATGAAAAGATTTATATGCAGCAGCCTTTGGGGTTTGAGGTCAAGGGCAGTGAGAATAAGGTATGTTTACTAAAGAAATCTTTATATGGACTTAAACAATCCCTAGACAATGGTATAAAAGATTTGATGAGTATGTGGTGTCTTATGGATTTTTAAGGAGTGCATATGATAGTTGTGTGTACTTTAGAAAGTGCATCAGTAGGTGCTTCATGTACTTACTCCTATATGTGGATGACATTTTATTAGCATGTCGTGATATAAATGCGATTATTACCACAAGGAAGTTACTTATGATGGAATTTGAGATGAAAGAGTTAGGAAAGGCTAATAAGATTCTTGACATGGAGATAACTAGAAACAGAAGTCTCAGACAGTTAAAGCTCACACAGACATCCTATGTGAATAAGGTGTTAAAGATTTTTGTCATGAGTGAATGTAATCCAGTGAAGACTCCTATCGAAATGCATTTTAAGTTGTCTTTAAAGGACTGTCCTAGTACATATGAAGATGTTGAGTACATGAAAGGTGTTCCATATGCTAATATGGTAGGTAGCCTTATGTACCTAATGGTTTGCACTAAACCTGATCTTGCTTATGCTGTAAGTCTAGTGAGCAGATATTTGGCAGATCCTAGGAAAGTTCATTGGTTAGCAGCTAAATGGATTTTAAGATACCTTCAAGGTACTAAGAGTTGGGGGTTAAATTTAGCCAACCGAGTGTAGTCAGGATGTTATCTCAGGATATGTTGATGCAGATTATGCAAAGGACCTAATTAAGGGAGATCTATTACTGGGTATATTTTTAAATTCATTGGTAATGTGGTGAGTTGGAAGGCTTAACTTCAGCATGTGGTTGCTCTGTCAACCACTGAGGCAGAGTATATTGCATTGATAGAGACGGTTAAAGAGTTTATGGCTTAAGAGGCTTGTTTCTGAGTTGGGAATAGAACTGGTAAACCCTATAATATACTATGATAATCAGGGAGCTATGCAGCTTACTAGAAGCAATGTCTTTCATGAGAGAACAAAACATATACATGTCAGGCTGCATTTTATTAGGGAGGTTGTTAGCAACAAGGAGGTGGTTGTTTAACAAATTGATATAGCAGAGAACTTGGCTGATATACTAACTAAAGGCTTGTCTGGATCTAAGTTTGAATTTTGTGGGTAGGCTTGGAATTGGTTAGTTTTATGAGATTTAGACTCTAAGGTGGAGATTGTTAAGTAGTAGAGTCAATCTCATTGTCAATATATGAAGTACATGGATTGTTCTTGTCAACTTGTAATAGTTTGTATTACTTTGTGAGTCTAGAGTAAGTCCTTCAAAACTCTGAGGGTGTAAAGTGTAGAATTGTCGTTATGTTTCGGTTAGTGGTTGTTATCAACTAATTAGGGGATATAACCTTTCCTTAGGGTTCTTCCGAAACCAGTTGTTCATTCTTAGTGATATTGAATGAGAATCAAATCTTCTTCTCAATTGCTTGGTCAATTTCATGCTTCTTTTGGTATAGTCTAACAGTAAATATTACCTACAAACATGTCTTAATATGCAGAGTAAACTCGATTTTATTCCCTGAGGTTTTACAAAAATAATCATTTTTCTTTAATAATTTAAAAATATTAATTTTAGTTCAAAAGTTTCATTATTTGTTTTACTTACAGTTCAAATGATTCCATCATTTATTTCTAAGCTGGTATTAAAACGACAATTTTAAAACTTTCGAACTAAAAATAGAATAAATGATGAAACTTTTGGACGTCAATTAATGTTTTAATAAATTACATTATATTACAATATCTCAAAAAATAATTTACATTACAATATTCTTGATCTGTACATGTATGCTCAATCGGGTGGCTATGGCTAGACGCGAGCATCCCATCAAAGCTTTGCCGTCATCCTCCGTGTTGTTGCCCATGAAATTTGGTGGCTCAAGTGACAAGTATAAGCCTGGCTCCGTGTGGCTCCACATTCTGAGCCATTAATTCTAGCCCAATCTAATATCCCAACGACATATCAGGTTCACATGATAAACTCTTTAAATTTTAAGACCACCAATTCTAGCTAAGTTGTTAAAAATGATCTTCAACATTTTAACTCATTGACGTGTCCTTGGGAGATTAGGCATCCTTTGCAATATCTGAACTTTGTCATTTATAGGTTTGATAGAACAGACGAGTTTGACATCGACTATTTATCAAATTATGAGGAAAATTCTTAGGCCCATTCTAAATTAGAAAAAGAAAAGTTAAATAAACAAATGTTCCATGTGCGTTGACAAAAAATACAACTTTGAAATCTTTATTTGAAAAGTAATAAGTTTAGTCCTTCTAGTTTTAATTTTAAAATATTTTTGGGATCCAACAAGAGCTTTTGTATAAACAATGTAATTTGGTATAAAAATAAAAAAAATAAAAAAAAAACTCTTAAAACCCCAACCCTCTACCACCTTTAAGCATTGTCTCATTTATTAATGACTTAATGTTAATAACATGTTGCACTCACAAATTTATGTGATTCGATAAATGAGTATTTTGGGGTAGGTGGATTTTGTGAACGAGAGACCATGAGGAGGGACGCGAGGGTCGGGAGATTGGTAACATCAATGAGCAATGGCGGAGGATAGTGAGGGCCGGGGGGGGGGGCCGCCCCCCCTATTATTTTCGTCGGTAGTGTTAAATTTTAGCCTGTTAGTGTAAATTTTTGGCCCGGTAGTGTAAATTTTTATATAAATCTCGAGTTCGCCCCCCCTAAACAAAATTAGTTTCGCCCCACCCTCCCTACGGTGATGTTCAAGCTCCGCCACTGTCAATGAGAAAAAGAGAGTTCACTAATAAATGTTAGATATTGTCTTTTTATCATTAAAATTTGTTGGTAAATTACACGAACGATCCTTATGATTTGTAAGTAACACAAATTTATTCAAAAGAGAGAAAAATGGAAACTAGAAATAACAAAGCTCTTTCTTTCAAAACTATACTCAAAACATTCTACTTTTAATAAACCAAAGGACCATTTATGTATTTATCTCTAGAATAAATTGAATGGAACAACAGAGCACATTGTTCACTACCGGTTAACTAGACAAAACGCACCGTTGTAAGATCATTATTTTCTTATTCATCATAGAAAAGGGAGCCAAAAAAATGGCTAAAAAGCTCATCAAATACTTTGTTGTAAGTTCATTCTCGTATTCATCATCACTTTGACGCCATTGCCGGGGCATTATTAATCTGGTGTTTCTTTATGATAAACAGGTGGACGCTTTTACGGACACCGCATTTAAGGGAAACCCTGCGGTGGTGTGTTGGTTAGACGATGTAGTGAAAGATGATAAGTGGTTGCAATCAGTTGCCTCTGAATTCAATCTTCCGATGACAGGTTACTTGACTCTGATTGATGCGGGTGAGCCTCGATTCCAGCTTCGATGGTTTGCTCCTGTCTCTGAGGTTGTTACTTTACGTTTTCGATTTCTAGCTATACATAGTGGCGGAGCCATGATTTCTTGGCGCATGGGGCGATAATAAATGGTTAAAATTTTGATTTGAAATTCAAAGTGTATCACTGACTTGCTTAAAAATGCTTTTTTTTCCTGTCAAACTGTCCTATTTTGATCAAAATTAGCCAATAAATTAATAAATTTATAAATTATCACACTACGGCCCCACCCTCACCCCCAACCAAAATGCATTGGCTTCGCCACTAGCCATACATGATGTTAATAATCATAACATAATCTTACGTTTGTTCTAATTTTTTGATAGTTTGAACTTTGTGGTCATGCAACTTTAGCAGCCTCCCATGTTCTTTTCCGATCGGGCATGGTGGACTCTAACACGATTGAATTCTCAACGCTTTCTGGAATTTTGACAGCCAAAAGAACGCTGAATGAAAAGGCTGAATGTGAACCACAAGACAGTTTCCACATAGAATTGGATATGCCAATTGTTCCTATTTCAGATTACAATGATCTTGTGGTTTCTAAAATTTCAGAAATATTAAACGGTGTTGATGTTGTTGATGTTCTAAAGAAGAATGCATTTGATGACATTATTGTATGTGTTCAAGTTGTGATCACATTCACTTATTTTTTAGAAAATGGGTGTGATTATACATCTTGAAGGTTATTTGTGTCTACATTCTTTGTTGTAGGTGGTGCTTCCATCCGGAGAAGATGTTGTAGCCTTCAAGCCACAATTTAGTAAGATCAAAGAAGCTCCTGGTAGAGCGATAATAATTACAGCATGTGCACCTAACGGGTCGGGGTTCGACTTTTATACTCGTGTTTTCTGCCCTAAATATGGAATTGATGAGGTAATTATTTACACGTAAACATCGATAGAGCTCTTTTTGGATTTTGAAAATGACATAGACGGAAGAAGCACGACAAGTGTAGATACGCTCTGTCAAACATTTAGAGAAAACTTAAATGGAAGAATATTTCTTTTTATAATGTTTGAAGTTTTCTCAAACATTGCAAATGAGCTTTTATTTGTAACCTATTTTTAGTATCATACACACAAGTTTAGCCAAATAGTAAGCATCATTATAGTTAAGATAGTGTTTGATATGCATAAATGTTAGCTGTAATAAAAAAACATGTTTGTTAATTCTATAAGAATGGAATGAGTCATCGTATAAGGAATTACATTCTTTTTAAAAGTTATTATTCCTTGATGGATGACCCAACCATGTTAACTATAACCTTACTCACTACTAAGCACCACCACCATAACCACCAACCACCACCTCAAACAACCACCACCAACAGCTACACCCACCAACCACCACCACCACCACCACAACACAACAACCACCCATTACCAACCACCACCACCAACCACCCATTACCAACCACCACCACCAACCACCCATTACCAACCACCACCACCAACCACCCATTACCAACCACCACCACCAACTATGACAACTACCAACCACCAACACCTTCAACAACCACCAACCACTATCGCCCACCACCACCGCCCACCACCGCCCACCACCGCCCACCACCACCACCCCCATCACCCACCACCACCACCACCCCCATCACCCACCACCACCACCACTAATCACCAACCACCACCAACCACCACAACAACTACCACCACCTCCAATAACCATAACCACCACCATCACCTGGCACCATAACCACCATCACCTGGCACCATAACCACCATCACCGCCCACCACCATCACCGCCCACCACCATCACCGCCCACCACCATCACCGCCCACCACCATCACCACCCACCACCACCCACCACCACCACACACCCTACCACTTGCCACCACAACCACCATCACCACTACCATCCACCGCACCACCATCACCGCACACCACCACCACCACCACCATCGACCAAACACCACAACCATTTCCACCAACTGCCACCATGACCACCACCATTATATTTCATTCGTTCTTTTTGCTTGTCTATCAAACAACATAAATAATAATTCAATTCATTCTCATAAGGTAACCACATAGTACAATAGAATGATAATGATCTATTTTATTTCTTTTTCATTCTATTCTCTTGTATATTTCTTCTTTCATTAATTACATTATCTCATATCAAACAAACCTTAAGTATTCAAATGAAATGAAGAACATTACCATAATATAACTTTTGATCAAACAAACTTAAATTTTAAACCTGTTTAATAAATGTAAAACCAACAAGTCATTCATTTGTTTTTCACCCTTCCTTCACATTCCCACTAAATCATACATGAGTAGGTCCTCCGAGTTGAGTTACCATTCAGCCTCTTGTCATAAAAGAAGAAAAAAGTTAGTTTTTAACATTCAGTAATGCTTCTATGTCATTTAGGATCCTGTTTGTGGGAGCGCCCATTGCGCCTTAGTAACCTACTGGCATGAGAAGTTAGGGAAATGTGACTTTGTCGCATATCAGGTAACTCTCTCCCAAATTAACTCGGGCGAGTTTATGTTGAACTCTTATGTTGTTTGTTCGTTTTCGGGTCAATGCAGGCATCACGTAGAAGTGGCATATTACATATCCATCTCGATAAGCAGCATCAAAGAGTACGCCTTCGAGGTAAAGCCACAACAGTCATGGAAGGGTATCTTTCGGTCTAAGTTTCAAGGCTTGATCATGGAAATAAGGCAAACATGCTTAATGCTTTCGTCAAGATACATGGAAATAAGGTCTAAGTTTCGGTCTAAGATACATATCAAGTCCAAGTAATTATTTATCTTCTGCAAATTGAATTTCAAGATGCATGGAAATAAGGCAAACATGCTTAATGCTTTCGTCAACTTATGAGCATGTTGTTGTATTATGAAATATTGCATTTGCTATTTTAAAATAAACTCATGAACTTATTGTCTCTTGTCTCTTAATCAACATGGTATTGGTGAGGGAGCTCACTGTAATACAATGTGACAGTTGATTCAGCAAACAATACACATCTGAATTTTCAAATAAGATTCGAGTTCGATTTGTATACTTAAAAGATTTCGATTTCTACTTGAATTCGAATTTATTCCGTTCGTATTTAGTAAAAAAATAATTAATCGATTAATATTTTCAAAATTCGTTCGAAGGATTGAATTTCAAATGATCAAAATAAGAAAAACAAATATAACATACATACAAAAAAATTCAAGTTATAAATGTCATAATATCATGATTTAAAATTTGAGATTTATAATAATTTTTAAATTTTTATTCAAAATTTCTCATATACATATTTCTATTTATAATATAAAATAAAAAACATAAGTGTGTATATTTCTAATTTGACTTTCGAATCGAGTTGAGTCGAAAATCATAAATTCGTAATTTGATTCGAATACGATAACCAGGCTTCGAATCGAATTTGAATTTAAAAATTCGAATCAAATTCAAAATCGTTAATTCTCCACACTAATCCAATAAGAATTTGAAAATTTGAATCCAAGTGCTAACACCTCTGATGTATTTTTAATTTATTAAAGATTTTATTGTTTTAAAATTAATATATAATTTAAACATTTTTTCCAAACTTCTAAAATTTAGTGTTTCAAACATTCTGAACACAAATGTAGTGTTTACAAACATTTTGAAACACACCGTTGTGACAAATTTAATATTGTCTAGGTTGCTGTATAAATTTTATTCAACGTAACTTTTTCTTGATTTCCCTACAACATTACGATATGTTTTATACCTGTGTTTCTACATTTAAAACAAAGCCATCACCACTTTATACGCCTCTTTCTACGTGTTTAACCGCATCAATGTCATCCTGCAATTTGGGGCTGCATCCACTTGTTGGCACCTGTATATTAAAAACAAAATCAACATTGAAGCATTCAAATGTAAAGTTTATTGCTTCAACATTAAAAACATCATTTAGGACAAAATCCAAATTCGTTAGGGAAGAGGGAGTACTACCCTAAACTACTCTGGACTATCCTGTAATCCATCAATTACACACAGACACATCACAAGTACTTTGAACTACCTTGAAACACTCAAAAAACTGAAAATGCAACCCTGAACTATCTTTTAATTTATATTTTAATATTAAAATAATTCAAAAGAAAATTAACTTTTATTAAAAATAAAATTTACAATAATTCAAATAATAAAAAATACAAATACAAATACAATAAAAAAATCCTAAAAAAATAAAAACTAAAAATCATAAGACCAATTATATTTCTCGACTATTTTTCGTTTCCGGTCCAATATTATTTGCAACATTAGACCAGTGATGTGATCGTGCGGTTCCATAAACGTTTTTAGATCCCGTTCCATCAACGTTTTTAGGTCCCGTACCATCCGTTGCTCTCTTATCGCCTCGCGTTATTCTTCTAACAATGTAATACTTTTTTAGCATTGTTGTTTTTTGAATTCGACCAACTCTTTATATTTTTCTTCTTTCATTGAAGCGTAAGCGAGAGTTGTTCACTTAAATCTAAATTAACGCTCGACAAGCTGGTGGACCTTTATGCTTTACGAATTTGCCTTGTAGGTACCGCGTTCGTTGAGATCGGCAATGTGAGCCGGTTGATCATCATCGGGTGTATTCGGGTAGTTCCTGGAATCCAACGACTTTTTTTTTTGCCGGAATGACAACCCGATGACTCACCAATAACCGGCACTTTGGACCATTTTACATGATCATTTGCAACTTCCCAACCTCTAATGTGATGAAAACCGGAGGGGTGTTTATTTTGATAATTCGTTAACGCCTTCTCATCACGTCAAGGTCGGAACATCCGCTACGGCGTAAATGTTCCTACAATTACAAGATAATAATTACAAAAAATATATACTTTCATTTAAAAATAAATGAGTAAACAAAATACGTACTTTAATTTAAAAAAAGTAAAATAGTTTAATACATACCGCTTGAATATAAAAATCATTAGTGGTATTTATTTTGTAAGCATCGCGATCCATTTGGTGTTGAGTTAGTGGACCGTTCGGGTGCTTCCTCCCACGAGTTGATTATAATGATTAAGAACCGTGTTCCAAAAACTAGATTGTTTTTGTTGTTTTCCGAACGTTTTGTTTTTGAAACAATGAACCCAAGCTTTACACAAAGCTTCTTCTTGTAATTCGGTCTATTATTGGTGTTCGGCTCATCTTTGAAATCTTCGTTGTGGTTGTTGCTCGATCGGGCCATCGTCTTCGTCATCATCTCCATATTCTTGTTGAGTGTCCAGAACAAATTCTTCTTCTTCTTCTTCTTCTTCTTCTTCTTCTTCTACGTTTTGTGTTCGGTGTGCAAATGGATCATCGAACGGGAAGTCGGGTAGACCAAAATTTGGATTTTGATATGCAAATGGATCAAACATCAATTGAGGTTGCGGTGAATACCCTTATGGTGGGTATCTGTAATGTGGTGGTGATGGTTGTGGTATATAAGGTTGCGGTGTATAACCTCTCGTACTCGAACCACCACATCAGGAACTCGAATCAATGCCTCGGGATTTTTTGCTACTAACAGTTTTTGACATTCGGGGATCCATGACAATATTTAGTGTTTGTGTTTGTGTAAATATATGTGTGGTGTAGATAATAGTATGTATGTGTGTGAGTATTTATAAGGTAATTTTTTTAGAGTTAATCTCGGTTTTGGTCCCTGTGTTTTGCAAATTGACTCCACTTGAGTACCAACGTTTATTTTGTCTCCATTTGAGTACCAAATTTTAAAAAAGTTGTCTGTTTCAGTCCAAATTTCGAACGGTATTAACATTTTCTGTTATATTTTTAAAAATGACCAAAATACCCCTAAGAGCTATAAAAATATCACCATCTCTACCACACACCACATACCACCACCACACACCACCGCCACCGCACACCACCGCCGGCACACTCCACCTACCGGCGAAAAACGATCGAAAGAACCAATCGACGATTGAATCGGAGAAACCGAGATTAACTCTAAATTATATTTTGAATAATAAAGCCTTAAAAGATTGGGGCTTTTGGGTATGAACATGATGACCAGTTTTCTCAACAAACAGGGATAAAATCTGTGAATCTTTCCAAGGGAAGAAGAAAAAAAGGAAATTTAACCGTAATTAGGGCTATTTTTTCCTAAAAATCCTTAATTTGCGACGTAAAATCACTGGTACGTAACCCTAGTTTTTCAAAGATTCTACGTGTTTCCCATTGCTAGTTGAAAGTCGAGAAAACCATGAAAATGAGCATGTAATCGATTTGGAGGGAGGAGGTGATGTAGATACATCATCAATACATCAAGTGGATCCAGTAGTTGGTGAGGACGCGGCCGGCGCCGGCGTCGGAGGCTTCGAGGAGGAGGAAGGGGATGTTGTGGGAGTGGAGGTGGACGGCGGCGGCTAGGCCGGAGAGGTCGGCGCCGATGATGATGGCTCCGGTGGTGGTGGGGTTTGTTTGAGAGGTTAGGGGTGGTGGAGTTGTGAGGGAGACTTATGGTAGGGGTTTAAGGTGGTGGTGGTGGTGGCGGTGGTGGCGACGGAGGTGGTGGTGGTGGTGGTGGTGGTGGAAGGTCCGGCGGTGGTGTGTGGTGGCGGCGTGTGTGGTGGTGGTGGTATGTGGTGTGTGGTGGAGATGGTGATATTTTTATAGCCCTTAGGGGTATTTTGCTCTTTTTAAAAAAATCTAACAGAAAATGTTAACATCGTTCGAAATTTAGACTGAAACAGATAACTTTTTAAAATTTGGTACTCAAATGGAGACAAAATAAACGTTGGTACTCAAATGGAGTCAATTTGCAAAACACAGGGACCAAAACCGAGATTAACTCTTTTTTTAAATATAACGGTCAAATTAACGGCTATAAAGCCGTTATTTTTCTCGACAACACTCGGCGATTAGTACCCGAGTTCAACAACCCGCCGGGTACCCGCATGGGGTGGCGGTGGTGTACCCGAGCGGGTACCCTCCTACTTGAGAGGATACCCGCGAACGCCCCCTCCTCCCTTATCAGCTATACATGTCGAAGCTGAAGGAGATAACTAATGTAAATGATAGCATCTTCAATAGGTTATTAATTGAGGAAGAAAATGGTGGAGCTTTCATGGTGGAGAACGTGGATGTTTATTCTTTCTGTGTAGCCATCTAGGAACAAACAATATGGAGAAATTCTTCGAACATGTTGATGTTGTCTTATTTAGTAAGTATCTAGGAACAATGCAGATGTTAATTTTTCTTTGTAATTACCATCTATGTCCTATAATCTTCAATTTACTTCATCTCACTCGTAGACATCCAATCTTTTGCCATTCCTTTATCATCTTTAATCATTAATTTACTTCATCTTTAATCGTAGACAGGTCGTTACTATAGGTTTTGTCCCAAAAAATTAGTAGTAATAAGTAAAAATGTCGCCGGGATAGACGTCGTTGGCACAAAGTGGGCTATAAAAACGACATGTCGACCCTATAAATATTGTGATTGTTGAAATTAACGAATAAAAAAATTATTAAAAAAATATTATCTATAGCGATGACAGGTCGTCTCTATAGATAATATTTATATTTTTTAAAAAAAATAGGTAGCAGTCTATAATGACAACATGTTGTCTCTATAGACTGTATTTACTTTTTTATAAAAAATTATATATTGTTTATAGCGATGACCTGTCGTCGCTATAGATAATATTTTTTTTTGTTTGCAGGAACCTAATTTTTTATAAAAATTTAACAAAACAGATAATTAATAAAAATTTAACAAATATATAATCAGTGCAAATCACATTCAAGTTAAACATACAAATAATTCATACAACTTCAAATTAGTTTAAATTTACATAAAATCTAATAAAAATATAAAACTCTAATGGCCACCAGGTGGTCGTTGCTGCTGTCAGTAACGTATCATTTTCATCTGCTCTTGGAGCAGTCGTTGCATCTCTTGTATTTGTTGTTATTGTTGTTGTATAGTTTCTTCATTTTGTTGTTGTTATTGTCTAAGTTCTTGTTTAAGTTCTGCAACTTCATCTTAAAAATGTTGTGTTGGAGGTTGTGAGCTAGAAAAATCAAGGGTGGGATGTCTCACCATGCAACCAACACCATGTATATGTCCTCGCCTTTGACCTAAGGCATGCTCAATGCATTGAATCTCATCAACAGCATATGAGTCTCCACCGGTCTCGCTAGAGGATCTCGCATACTCCTCTTGAATTCGTTCCTGCATTAAACATATTAAAAATATTAGTTCAAATGGGTCATTTTGACCCAAACACACTTAAACATACTAGAATCATGCAAAAGTTAGTTCAAATGGGTCATTTTAACCCAAACATACTTAAACATACTATAATCAATGAAAAGTTAGTTCAAATGAGTCATTTGACTCAAACACACTTAAACATACTAGAATCACACAAAATTTAGTTCAAATGGGTCAATTTGACCCAAACACACTTAAATATGCTAGAATCTATCAAAAGTTAGTTCAAATGAGTCATTTTGACTCAAACACACTTAAACATACTAAAATCATACAAAAGTTAGTTCAAATTGTCATCAGGAGCAGCTTGCCAACTGGGATAATGGAAAGGAACAACCTTACAAATCTCATTAGAGATTAACCTTATAAAATCCGAGTTATTCTATCCAACAAACTTATATTGGCTCCCCTTGCTTTCAACTTCAATCGGTAATGGTTGGCCTTTATTTTGCTTAATTTTTTTAAATAATTTAATGTTTTTTCCTTTTGATCTTCTTTTTCTTGTGGGTTGTGCTACATTAATATATCCAATTGAAAAGTTAGGAAACAGAGATTATGTTCAACATAAAGATGTATTTTTTAACTCTAACAAATAACTTACAAGACTCGCAACCTGTTGAGATCCTATTTGGATCCCCATGCGGAGGTAGATCCCTGTCATGCCCACCGTGTCCTCGAGCAATATATGTTGACATGCTTCAATAGAAATAGACAATAAACATTAACAATATACCTATGCAAAGATAATAAACATTAATAATAAACAGGTGCAAAATAAATATGTTGTAAATATATGATATAAACATAAACAATAAACCTAAACAAAAATAATAAACATACTTTCAATCGGAATCATCACTACAATAACAAAGATGTACTAACATCAAAGTCATATACACTTACATATACATACATACATACATACAAGCATAATCACAAGTATAATCACTTACAAGTATACTAGTATACAACATACTTACATACATAATTACAATCTAACATTAAACCTAATCTAACAGTAAACCCAAATACACTTACATATACATACACTTTACAATTAACATATAAAATTACGCATATACAAACTTAAAATCATAAAAATATATCTAATGACATTTCATCAAACACTTGGTGGGCATAACCTAATCTAACATTAAGCCAAAATACACTTACATATACATACATTTTTAGAACATAAAATTTAAACCCAAATACCATACAAGCCTAATCACTAACATAATCACTTAATAACACTTAAATCATAAGATGTAAACGAATTTCATACCCTTAAAACCTTCAAACTCTTCAATTTCAAGCTTAAACTATCAATCTCACCTAAAACACAAAGATTTATATAAACCTTCCAAAAATAAGACTATATAACTTCACTATAATAAAAGAAATCATTATTACTTTCAAACACTTCACTTTGATACAAAGATGGTTTAGAATTCGAGTGAAAACCGAGAGGAAATGAGAGGTTTGATATTTTGGTATAAGGGTAAAAAATGAGGCAGAAAGCCTCTGGGTCGATTAAAATGTGTTTCAACCTATAGCAACGACATGTCGTCGCTATAGGTTTAAAAATGTCGTCGCTATAGGTTAAAAATAATAATTTAAAAATAGTAGATTTATCCCGATGACATGTCGTCGGGTTAATGTGAAAAAAATGTTTATTATAAAAAAAATTTAAAAGGAGAGGAAAAAAATAAAAATAAAATATATTTAACCTATGGCAATGACTTGTCGTCAACATAGAGTTTTGAAAATCCCCCTGTTTTTTCGCATCCCGCCAACTGTATACCGACGACAAGTCTTCAGTATAGTGCTTGACCAGTCAAAAAAGCCCACTGAACCTATACCGACGACATGTCGTCGGTATAAACCGACCTATAGCAGCGACATCAGTCGTCGCTATAGGTCTCGTCGGGACAAGGTTAAATTGATGTAGGTACAAGTTAAAACATTTATTTATTACCAACCTCCATATACAAGTAAGTTGTAGGTATAAATTAAAACATTTATCTGTATTAATTATCATGTTGTTATTGCAAATCGAACCGATGTAACCACTATACTCCATGTAGCTGTCACGGTTGCTCCTCTTGAATTACATACCAATGAAACAATGGTCTTAATATATTTTGTACTTTAAGTATATTAAAATGGTTTCCACTGTGTGTGCTCAATGTAGGGGATTTGTACTTCTAAATACTAGTACAAAAAGTTATATAACAGGCGATCTAATTTTTTAAAGGAGCGGGTGGGCTCAAAAACCGCCCATTATAGGCTTCATAAAATTCAAATGAGTACAAATTGGGCGAAACCACCCTTTACTACCTTAAGGTGCGGGTATTCTAACCGTAGCTTAGGATACCTTTAGGTTTGGTTTTGGAAACCCCCCTTTTGATCACATAAAAACCCTCAAAACCCCCATTTTCATCAAAATCATTGCCCGCTCATTTGAATTACCTCCCAAAAACACCATCGCATCTCCTCAAGCAACCACCCCACCTTGCTGCATCTCTACCACCACCAGCCACGCCACTCGTCGCATCACCACCAGCAGCAACCCTACCCCACCCCGTCGCATATCCACCGCTGATACTCATTACTATCTCGCATCCATCACCAGCTCTATCGTCTTCTAAGTCCTTCCGGGCTGCCATATCGGTGTGGATAAGTGTGGGTTGTTCTTAAGTCTTTCGAACAGTCCTCGAAGCTTTTAAATAGTTCTGGAAACTTTCAGAATCCAAGAAATTTAGGGTTTTTAATAGTTGTTTTGTATGTACTATATCGCATGTGTTAACTTTAGGTCTAATTTTGCCATTTGTTGTTGGTTTTGCATTATTTAGGAATACACACTGAATGCGGAGGTGACACATTGAAGTTCTGGTAGTAGATCCATAATCAAAGAAGTGTTTGTTATTATTGCAGAAGAAATGAAACAAAAGATACGGTAGAGCCTAGACTGTTGAGTTGCAGGTGAAGAACCCTACTGTCATCGTAGTTGTAAAAAACCATGTAAGTTTTTGTCAATCATGTTTAGCATGATTTCCCTATCCGTGTAAGTTTTTGTATATATATTAAACATGATGCTAGATTATACAATTTTTTATCTATTTTTTTAGTTATGGAATACACAAGGGATTGTTCCAACGGAAGAGCTTGATGATTTAGTCTTACGATTGATGTCGGAAGTGATTGACAAAAGTTTAGTTGAACTTATGATGTTTTCGATTTGGTTATGTTGTTAAGACTAAATGACGTTATCTTCGGAAGTTTGGGGGTATAGAATACGTGCTTTTTTTCTAGATGTCGTATATTGAATTTATTTTAAATATTTAATACAGAATGTATGATGCTTTAATATATGAAATATTTGATACGTAATATGATATTTTTTGTTTGATTGAGCAGCTTGTTGTAGGGAATTATAATCTAGATTAAATAATTAAAATATTTTTTCCCAACATTTAAGCATAAGGGGTATTTTACAACGTACCTATTGATATACATAAGGGGGAGGTGTTTATAAACCCCCTTATGACACAGCCCCACATGATCAAATAGCATAGGGTCATAGCCATATGGGGCGGGCTAAAAACCGCCTCTTATGACCATTTTACCCGCCCCATTTACTTCTTTTTATAATAACGAGATGATCAAACCCTTGCATAATTAAGAGATGGATTGCATTTTCAAATTGAAGTTATTTAGTGGTTCAACCTGAATAGATCAATCGGATAAATCTAAGCATATATCAAGAAGAACTATGAAATTTTGTGTTTGTTTTCGTGAACTAGAAGAAAATCAAATGTCCAAAAAATGTCGTTTCAAGATCAGGGGCAAAACTGCTTCATAACTGCTTCGTTTTTTATTCGAAGTTCATTAACTAAACCTATTTGCATCCTAATATTCACATGTGAAATTTTAAAAAAATCATTCTAGTGGATTATCCAACAAACCAAGCGTTAACAATATTCCTGCATGGTAATTTAGATGAATTGGTGTATATGAAGACCCTAAGAGTTATCGAGCAAAGATGAAACAAGGTTATCTTATGCTTAGTTAAAGAAAGTATACATTGGATATAGTTGAAGATAGTGGGCTTCTAGGGTGTAGACCGAATTCATTTTGCATGGAGCAAACTCTAAATTTAGACAATAGGAGGAAGAAGCAAAGGTTGATGTAAATGAATATATGAGGTTAGTGGGTTGACTTCTCTATCTCCGAGCTACGAGCCCGAATATAGCCTATTCTGTGAATGTGTTAAGTCAGTTTGTAAGATATCACCGACAAAATCATATGGATGCAACTATTCGAGTCATTTGGTACTTCAAGCAAACATCCGGACAAAGGTATTGTATTGCCTAAGGATGGAGGGATGAATCTAGTCATACTATGACTTGGACCGGTTAGAATGTCCCTACATCGACCTTGGAGAACAAGGTATCTACTTCGCCTATCTTTTGGAAGTCTAAGAGCATTCACAGTCCATTCCTTATCTTTATCCATATAATTACACTAAAAATCACTACTTCTTCTTTCTCCTTTCAATTAAATAATATATTTTTATACCTTTTTCATTACCTTTTCTCTCTCCTTCACTCACAACCACTTTCAAAAATATTAAAAAATTTATAAGGATTGTACAGTGATTCTTCAAATATACCAATCCACAATAACATTTTCTCTATCCTTCACTCACAACCACTCAAAATCATTCCATATAATATACCAAACACACTCACATGATTATAGGGCACGGGTTGTGAATGCTCTAAGAAACAGGTTTTGTCTTGTCCACAATGAAGATAAATGCGTAATCAATGCATTTCACAAACGTTATATTAGATACTGATTATTATGTAAAATGCAGGGTTTTGCAACTCGAATCGGACAACTGGACCAGGATTTGAAGGCACCACCGGTACCAATGAACATCAAATTATTTATCCGGAGCATTTATAATATATATTAAACATATAGATTGGTAACTACATGATATGTAAAGTTTTATGAATTAACCATCAAACTATTTATATTTGCAAAAAGCCCTTTAAATACATGAAACCATTGGCTCCTTTGCTGCAGGACAATTATTATTATTTTATAGTTTATTTGGTTTTTTAAAAGTGGATCAGCTTTTATATATATATATATAGGGTTTGGTTCTAATGAGAACCTTTAGTTTGTGTAAGAACCCATTAACCTTATTTGGTCCATTGATTTATTTTGGAAGACTAGAGATCATGCCATGTGTCCATTAATTTTTTTAATAGAAAAGGGTAATATAGTCATTTAACTAACCTAGAAAAATTCAGATTGAATATGGTAGTAACAAGTGTCACTACCTAACTTTCTCTTTCCTCACATATATTTTTCTTTTATATAAAATTAACTCTACATCCAACTTTTTTATACATTCATAACCTTTTTATACTATATTATATTTTTATAAAAATTATATCGTTAAACTCGTATCATTTTTCTCGTTAATTCCCATATAGTCTTGACATATTTTTGTGACATCACTGTAACTAGCATGTGCAACACCTAAGAATATTTAAAACTAAATGTTACACCACTATAACAAAACAACACCACTGTAATATTACTGCTTTTACAATGTAAATCATTGTAAACTGTTTACTAATACATCTTGTAATTCACCTCATAATTATAATTCCCATGTAATCTTGCAAACGATATTAGACCATATAATCTTGCACTACTTTACTAAAATTTTACACCCAATATTACACAACTACAACTAACAGTAACAACCTCATTACGACAACCTAACCAACAAAGGACATTACACCATGTAACTACAACACTGTAGTGAATAAATTACAACAAAACCAATGTGTAAACCATTACGACAGCCTCACATATATTTTTTTATATAAAATTAACTCTACATTTAACATTTTTATACATTCATAACTTTTTGTACAATGTAAATAATTGTAAACCAATGTGTAAAACACTTACACTATTGTTGCACCACAGTAACAAAAACTTACTCCTAATATTACACCACTGCAACTATTAATAACGTTGTGAATACAACAATCTAACAAACCAACGACATTACACAATGTAACTACACAAGTGTAATGAAATTTGAGCACTATAATTAAACCAAAAAAATATTACAGCATTGTAACAAAATTAATAATAACAAAACACCACTATATTACACGATTATAACAAAATTAAACAATAAAAAAACTAAACCACTGTTACAAAAAAATACCACTATAATTACAGTACTGTAGCGAAATTATACCAATAAAGTTTTTTCAATGTAAACCAATGTAAACTAAGAAAAGCAACATTTTGTCTAGTGTGTCTTCTTCTACTCTGTAAACATGCCTGGAAGCATCTAAATCATTTGTAAACATGCCTAGTCAAACAGATGGCAACCCAACAACAAACAGGGGAACAACATGAACCACAATGACTAATTTGGTAAATGTGCTAAATCAAACAGGGAACAACATGAACCACAATATTGCATAAATGTAACCAGAAAAACTAAAAAATAGAAGCAGAAATCTAGTTCTTCTTCACACTTGATAGAAGCATAAATTAACTTAAACACAGTAAATCAAACTACAATCAAACATAGAAACTAAAAAAACAAATAGAGAGCCTGATTGAAACAAATAACAGTGTGCACAACATGAAAGGATTAAATGACTAATCATAAGGATGAACCTCATCAAATGCAATCAAGATATTTACGATTTCATAAAACCTAACAGTCGGATATTCAGATGAAGATGCTACGCAAAATTCAAAACTTTTTGACAAAATTGAACCGTAGAAACAACATACCAGCGATTTTTTTGTTAATAGACAGAAATATCACATGTACTTCGGTTTAAATCAATGAAGAAGAATCGATAGTTGCAGATCTACAGTTCTAAACACTGAAGAAGGTCGATGGTTGCAGATCTGCTAAGTTGTGGAACTGCTATGATGTGAAGCTGCGAAAGAACCTGTTACCTGGCCGAAATTGGACGTCGGATACTCAGGAGCAGGTCGCCGGAGAGCTAGGCTAGTCGCAGGGCGTCGGTCGGAAGCTGGGTTGTGGCTAAGGGACTTCAATCGTGAAGGGGCAGGGCCGCAGGGGCAGGTCGGAGTCTCGGAGAGGCGAGCAAGTCGTCGCAGGGGGGGGGAGTCCAGGCGAGCAGGTGCAGCTCGCCGCCTCTCCGGAGAGCCGAGCAAGTTACCGGAGTTTCAGGCGGGCGAGGGGAGATGGGCAGCTGAACGATGTGGTGGTATATGTGTGTTGGGTATACATAGACAGAGAAACTGACACAAAGTACAAAAAGTACCAAAACAATAAATTACCTAAATACCCTTAATCAAATCTCAACCCTTCATATGACATCTAGATTTTTAATATAAAATCAGTGGTTGTGGTTGGGTTAAAGGGTTCTCACACTTACTTAGGGTTTTCATATGAACCCAATCCTATATATATATATATATATATATATATATATATATATATATATATATATATATAGGATCAGGATCATTACAGAACCATTTTTTATTTTCAGAACCAAAAGAATCATTGACTTACATAAATGTAAATTATAAACCATTGGTTTACATAGATGTAAATTATAAACTATTGGTTTACATAGATGTAAGTTAAACCTGGTGATATTTAGTTGTTTTTTTATAGTTTATTGTTCATGTCTGATATACACATATGTAAAACAGGTCAAGTATTACTAGACTTAATATACATTTATGTAAATCAATGGTTCTGTAGTTCTAAAAATAAAAAGTGATTCTGTAATAATCTTAACCCTATATATATATATATATATATATATATATATATATATAGGATTAGATTATAATGAGAACTCCTTGTTTTTATAAAAACTCTTTAACCCCCATGAGTGCCATTAATTTGTAATGTTATTTTTGATCTAAAGGCCATAAATTTTTTGGGTTAAAATATTCAGACACTGCATATATGACTTATCCATCAGGGGTATGTGAGTAATTTCATATGTGCATTATACCAAGAACCGTACCTATGAGAAAAGTAAATGTCAAATCAATCAAAATCACAACCACCTTTTTTTAAAAATTCATCTCTTGCAAACTGATAAGAAAAACCAACCTTCTTGCAAACTGAAGTTTGGGTTTCCCCCTTCTTCTCCCTTCTTCGACGCATAAAAAAAACCCTAAAATATTGCTACATTCCATTTATTTGCCTCCTTTTGGTGATATCCTTATGCTTGCAAAGTCAATGACGCACACACACACACACACACACATATATATATATATATATATATATATATATATATATATATATACATATATATATGTCACATCCCGGCGGAAGCGTGAAATGCGGTTTGGGTGTGACTTGCTTTATCAGAGTACATTAATTATAGCGGAACAAATATTAAATACATATGTTTAATACAAGAAAGTAGGACATGTATTTATTCATAATATTCGTGAGTACATCTTATACATAAGTTTTCAAAATTAGACATAATCTTTCTACAACTTGATTAAACTACTGCATGTCTTCAGATACGGTGGAAGTGTGCATCTACATACACACTATAGTCAACTATGTTGACCGTTAGTGTCACACAAACTCTTCCAACAACCTCTCCCCAACCGTTGTGGACCTCAAAACTAAAGTCAAAGGTGTTAGTCATCGTTTCCTGAAAAAGTACACTTAAACCAGTCAACAAAAATGTTGGTGAGAACATAGGTTTAATCCAGATAAATATTTTGTTGATGTATTAATTACAACCAAGCCTGCTCATAACATAATCATACTGTCATGAAATAATCACAAAATCAGATAATATTACATCCTAACCCCTATTCTGTTAGATGCAGGAAAATAGCAGTAACCCTCATTCGGTTAGTGCAAATATTCTCCCAAGTAGCGCTACCAATATTATTGACCGGTTCCTCATTCGAACTAATGGTTGTGTCGCAAATGACAGTAAGCAAACAAAAACATTTTCAAAATAATACATCAACCCAACAGTATACTTTTTCCCCCAAAACTTTACTGAATATCAAACGGTTGAAAATGGGGCTATGAACTCACTGTGTCTTCCCACTTGAAACTAACAAGATAGTTCACAGTGTCAGACAATACTTTTGAATATTTTTCTGGTTTTCATTGACTGTAAAAGATTAATAGAAACACCTTCGGGCCTCTAAAAATTCTCAATCTATAATAGTTTGTGATTTTTTAGTTTTTGATTTATTCTAAACTTCTCAAAAATCACAAAAATAGCTACTGATGTCCAAAAATCACCAAATTTTTATAGAACATAATTTGGACAGTTTGTAGTTTCTCATAAAATTTACAACTTCAAATTCCCAACAGGTTATTTTATATAAATCTCATAATATTCCCAAAGTTCCTTAAACTACCTACGGCTGTTCAATCAATCATTAAAAATTCATAGAATTTTGTCCAAAAAGTCAGTAACATCTCAAAATTTTTATAGCATCTAAATCCAAACAGATTATTTTCTGCAAATTTCTTAATATTCTCATAAATGGTTAAAAATAACTTCTGTTAATAATAAATTCCCAAAATTTTATAGACGGTTTCCTATATAAAACCACACATCATATAATTATCTCAAAGTCCAAATCATAATATATCAGTTTCTGTAATTTTTACAATAATTGAAATATTTATAAAAAATACTTATACTGATCCAAAAATTATAAAATTATATATTCTGTAGAATCTTATTTAATATTGAATCTATGATTTTATCAGAATTTATTATTCACTTTAATTATTTATTATGATTTATCTACTGCAGAATATATAAAAATTCATATCTTTATTATAACAAGGAATAAAATTCTGAAATACTTCCAGAGGCTTTTATAACTTAGAATAATCATTCTGTAAATTTTTAGAATTTTCCCGAATTTATTTCTATTTTTGATATTTCTTTCTATTTTCCTTTATAAAATAATTTATATAAATTATTTTACTTATCAAAACTTTATCAAAGTTTCCAGTTTAATATTTCAGTATAAAAATGAGAATTTTTCAATGTTTATTCTCACAATCGTATTTATTTAATATTTATTAATTTTTTCTTACATAATTAAGAGATAAATTTTGTAAATTCAAAATATATCTTTTTAATCATAAGTTTCTGAGTTTTTGCAACTCATTACTTATGATACATGAATTAAAACTTTAAAAATTGGTTTTGGTGTTTGAACACCAATTATTATGTATATATATGTTTTGTAACATATATGTAACAAAAATTATTTTATACCTTGTGATGATGATCTTAATGGTATCTTAGCTCCTTGAACCCGAGAACAAGGCTGTGGAGATCGTGGATGATGATGGTAGGTGATGGTGGTGCGTGGTTGTGTTTGTTTGTTATTGTTTTCGGTTGTTATTGTTATGGTTGTTTGTTGATGTTGTTGGTTGTTGTTCCCAGTGAACCCGTGAGGTAGAGGGGGTTATGGGACATGAATGGTGGTGCTGCTACTGTTTATAACCGAGGAAAAAGGGAAGTAGAAGGTGGCTGTGGTGATCGATTGAAGGTGGTGGTGTATGTGTGGAAGGATCCGAGAGAGATGAAGGAAGTTGGGTTGTGGTATTGTTTAGTATTTTGCAAGAATTTTCGAGGCTTCTTATGGTCACAAGGACTTTATGATGTTCACACCTTAGCTTGGCTAGGTGTCTCTCTTAGTTGTGCTTAGTCATTAGGTAGTTTTAGGTGGCACTAGAAGAAAGCATTTCTTAATGTTAATGGTGCATGCATGCTAGCCGAGGGTTTTCCAAGAAGTTTGCCACCTCCATGTTTGAAATGATGAGGTTTGGTGACTAATGCATCAAGAAGTCAAGGTGGCAATTTGTGTTTTGATGATGCACATGGCCGAGAGTTTTCTTGGTGTCTTAGAGGGCAAGTTTGGTTAAGGTGGCAATTTTAGGAATCTTCATGGTATGAATGGAAGGTTGCCTAGTCAAACTTGAAGTCTAGGTGGTGATAGTAAGGTGTGAAAGCAAGAAACCGAAGGGTATGGTGATATGGTGGTGATTTTGGGTGTTTTAGCATAAGGTGTTTTAAAGGTTTTGATTTGTTGTTGGTTTAAGGTTTTAAACTTTTAGTTTAGTTTAGTTTTAATGGGTATATACATATATATTTATGTACATAGATTACAATTATACATATATGCTCAACATATATAGTTCATGATCTTTAGTGTGCCTACACATATACATGTGTTTATAATACATACACATACCATATATACTAATCGTATAGATATATAAGTATTCTTAGGAATTTTCCATATATTCAGGTATGCACACGTAAAATTTTGTATATATATACACATAGGTGTAAGTTTCGGGTATATATGCTTACATGCATACGTATATTTATAATACATATACCAAATGTAACTCATGGTTGTAACGTAATATAATAAAAACTTCTCGACGTAATATATATAATAATAATTATTTTTAGGGTTCTCACATTCTCCCCCCCATTAAAAGAATTTCGTCCCGAAATTCAGTGGAGTATGCTTTAGAAAACTTAAATAAGTATTACCTCTGAACAGGTGAGGGTACTTTTTCTTGATTTCATCTTTCCTTTCCCAAGTATATTCTGGTCCTCTTTTTGCATTCCACTTAATTTTCACTATGGGAATTATACTTCTTCTTAGTTTCTTTATCTCCTTTCCCACAATGGCTATTGGTTCTTCCACAAAATGTAGTTTTCTATCTACCTGTATTTCTTGAATTGGTACTTTTAGGGTTTCATTGGTTAGGCATTTCTTGAGGTTGGACACATGAAACGTGTTGTGTACTTCGCTTAATTCTTGTGGTAATTCCAACTTATATGCTACAGGACCAATTCTATCAATAATCTTGAATGGACCAATGTACCTAGGGTTCAGCTTACTGGATTTTTCAAATCGAAAGATACCTTTAGAAGGTGATACTTTCAGATAGACTCTGTCTCCAATTTTAAATTCTAATGGTTTTCTTCGTTTGTCTGCATAACTTTTCTGTCGATCACGAGCTGTTTTCAACCTGTTTTTAATTTCAATGAACTTGTCTGTGGTTTCTTGGATTAGTTCAGGACCTATAAGTTGTTTATCACCTACCTCGTTCCAACATAGAGGTGACCTACATTTTCTTCCATATAAAGCTTCAAATGGAGCTAACCCAATACTAGAGTGATAACTGTTATTATATAAAAATTCTATTAAAGGTAAGTGACTATCCCAATTTCCACCAAAGTCTATAGCACAAGCCCTTAACATGTCTTCTAAGGTTTGTATGGTTCTTTCACTCTGTCCATCAGTCTGTGGATGATAGGCTATACTTAAGTTTACTTCGGTTCCTAAAGCTTTTTGCAAAGTTTGCCAGAACCTAGAAGTAAATCTACTATCCTTATGGATATAATGGATATAGGTATTCCATGTCTAGACACAATTTCTTTTATGTAAATCCGTGCTAATCTCTCAATCTTGTAATCTTCTTGAATAGGTAAGAAATGAGCAGACTTAGTTAGTCTATCTACTATAACCCATATTGTGTCGTATCCATTCCTGGTCCTGGGTAACTTAGTTATGAAATCCATTGTAATTTGATCCCATTTCCATTCTGGGATTTCTGGTTGTTGCAAGTATCCTGAGGGTTTTTGATACTCGGCTTTTATTCTTGAGCAGACATCACACTGTTCCACAAATTCTCCGACTGATCTTTTCATGCCTGGCCACCAGTATTGGCTTTTCAAATCTTTATACATTTTATTGTTTCCTGGGTGTACAGAGTATTTTTACTTATGAGCTTCTTGCAGAACAGTTGTTCTAATTAGGTTGTTGTCGGGTATCCAGATTCTTCCTTTGAATTTCAGAATTCCATCTGTTTCTTCTTTCAAGTTTTTAATTTGCCCTTTTAGTTTCAGCAGATCTTGTTGTTAAGCTTCCCGGATTTGTCTTAACAAATCTGAACGTAGTTCCATTTTCATTGCTCGTACCCGTAGAGGTTTTGTTCTTTCTTTTCTACTTAAAGCATCAGCAACTACATTTGCCTTACCTGGGTGGTACCTAATTTTACAGTCATAATCACTTAGTAACTCTACCCATCTTCTTTGCCTCATATTTAACATCTTTTGATTAAAGATGTGTTGTAAACTTTTGTAGTCCGTATATATTACACACTTAGTTCCATATAAGTAATGTCTCCAAATCTTTAGTGCAAATATTACACCTCCTAATTCTAAATCATGAGTGGTGTAATTCTTTTCACTACCTCTAAGCTGTCTGGATGCATATGCAATCACCTTATCTTTTTGCATCAAAACACATCCAAAGCCTTGGCGAGATGCATCATAATATACTATAAAATTATCTGTTCCTTCGGGTAAAGCTAATACAGGTGCAGTACATAATTTATTCTTAAGAAGTTCAAAGGCTTCATTCTGCTTTTCTCCACATACATACTTTTTATCTTTTTGAGTCAATTCTGTTAATGGTTAAGCTATTCTTGAGAAGTTTTCTATAAATCTTCTGTAGTATCCTGCTAAACCTAAGAATTGACGTATTTCTGTCGGGGTTTTTGGAATTTCCCATTTCTTAACTGATTCTATTTTTGCTGGATCCACCTGAATTCCATCTTGGTTAACTATGTGCCCAAGGAATTATACTTCCCTTATCCAAAATTCATATTTGGAAAATTTTGCATATAACTTTTCTTCTTGTAACAATTCCAAGGTTAACCTAAGGTGTTGTTCGTGGTCTTCTTTATTCTTAGAATAAATTAGAATGTCATTAATGAAGACTATAACAAATTTATCTAGATAAGGTTTACACACCCTATTCATTAGATCCATAAATATCGCTGGAGCATTAGTTAACCCAAATGGCATTACAAGAAATTCATAATGGCCATATCTAGTTCTAAATACGGTCTTAGAAATGTCATCTTCCTGTACCCTTAATTGATGATATCGAGATCTTAAGTCTTTTTTGAAAAATAACTAGATCCCTGTAGTTGGTCAAACAAATCATCAATTCTAGGAAGAGGGTACCTATTCTTTATAGTAACCTTATTAAGTTCCCTATAATCAATACACATTCTAAAGGTTCCATCTTTCTTTTTGACAAACAGAACTGGTGCTCCCCAAGGTGATACACTAGGACGTATAAATCCTTTATCTAATAGTTCCTGTAACTGAGTCATGAGTTCTTTCATCTCAGTTGGTGCTAAACGATAAGGTGCTTTGGCAATAGGGGTTGTTCCTGGTATCAATTCTATTTTAAATTCTACCTAACGAGGGGGTGGTAATCCAGGTAGTTCATCAGGAAAAATATCAGCCATATTCATTTACAACAGAAACACTTTTCAAATTTTCCTTATCAAATTTTGTATCAATTATATGAGCCAAGAAAGCTAAACAATTCTTGTTTAAGTATTCCTGTGCTTTTTCACAAGAAATCAGTTTCACAGTGTTGTTTGGTTTATCACCATATATGCAGAGAACTTTGTCTTCCTTAGTCAAAGGAACCTTAATCATTTTCTTATCACAAATGATTTCAACATGATTTGTACTCAACCAATCCATTCCTACTACGATATCAAATCCTCCTAACTTAATAGGTATCAGATTTATATCAAAACAATATTCATCTAAATTCAAGATGCAATTAGGAATGATTTCATCAGCTTCAATTATCTTACCATCAGCTAATTCTATCACATAGATATCACGTAATTTTTCAGATGCTAGACTAATTGATGGTCTAAAAGTATGTGAAACAAAACTACGAGTTGCTCCTGTATCAAATAATACTTTAGCGTACTGGTTGTTGATAAGGAACGTACCCGTAACTACTTCTGGTTCATGACGAGCTTCGTCAGCTTGTATCACAAATGCCCTTCCACGGGGGTTGTTCTGATTAGCTGGAGCCTTGCCCTTTCGCTGTTGACATTCATTCTGGAAATGATTTTCACTTCCATATTTAAAGCAGACTGTTTTAGGGTTAGTAGGGTTTTTGCAGTCTCTAGAAATGGTCCCTTTCTTTTGCAGTTATAACACACCAATGTCATACAGTGTCCTGTATGATATCTTTGACAGATGTTACACTGTGGTGGTTTTTCTACTTTCTTCCCTTGAGTTGTTCTCAAAAAGTTCCTTGGTGGAGGTCGGGCTACTCTTTTCTGGGAGCTTTCTCCAAATCTTTTTCCAGGATGATTTTCAGTCCATTTCCTTTTCTCTCCTACCTGTTGATGACCTAATGATCCATTCCTGATCATTTCATCTGTCAGACTTCCTGACAAGATTACTGCTTCCTGGAAGGTTTTGGTTCTAGCAGATTTCACTAGTCCTCTTATTTGTGGCACTAATCCCCAAATATACCTTCCCATTCTTTTTGATTCCAGGGTTATCAAATGTGGTACTAATCTAGATAATTCATTATACCTATCAGTATATTCCCGATGTGTAGACCCTTTCATCTTTAGTCCTAAGAATTCAGCCTCTAGTTTTTCTATCTCATTGTAAGGACAATATTTTTCTATCACTAGATTTCTAAATTCTTCCCAACTCAGCTTATTCATAATGTTTCTACCCCTAGTGTGTACCTCCATTTTCCACCAGGATTGTGCTTCTCCTTTAAGGGAATGGGAAGCAAACAGTGTCTTGAAGTTTTCAGCACAGTTGCTGATTTCCAGGACTCCTTCCATGTCATCTAGCCATCTTAAAGCTTGTACTGCTCCACCTTTTCCATCAAATTCCCGAGGTCTACAATACATAAAAGTTTTGTAGGAGCATCCCTTTGAAATTCCATTTAGAATCTCTTCTTCCTGTCTTTCTTCTATATTCATATTTTCAGGACCTGCTGGTGGGTTTGAGGTAGTTCCAATATTCAGATTTTGTTGGAGTTGGGTAATTAAAGTAGGTAGGGTAGCTTCCAGTTATTGGGCTACTATCTGAGATATCCTATCATTCTCAGTTGTATCAGGGTTCACGGGTATTTCTTCCCCAAGTCTGGTCCTGGGTCGTCCCACTCGAGCTGTTCTCCTGACAGGCTGAGTGTTTCTTTTTGGCGGCATGATTCACTATAGTGAATTTCAAGATTAGTATTGCAAATAAATATCTTAACACAAAATTTATTTAACATAGATTAAATAAACATGTTAACACAAAAGTACATATATCAGTTAAGCTCTTATTTCTTTTATTCTAAAAAGTTAGACTATAAATTTTCAATTTCTGCTAAGCCATTTCCAGATCTTGGTGAAAATACTTTTCTTGGGTGTATTGAGCTTTTGATGTCCTTCTGAATTTTCCAGATTCCCAACTGTATTTTCTTAAGTTTATTAAGAGTCTGTCGGGCTGTCTTCACCTGATCCAAATTTGGCTTAATAATTATATCTTCATCTTTAGGAGAATCAAGAGGTTGTCTTTCTAAATCTTCAGATTGCTTAGCTTTAAATTTGTGTCCACGTAGTATCTTTTTCCTAGGAGTTTTAATTGTATATCCTCCCACGTGTACTGGTGCACGTCTAACATAAAATTTTGTCTTATTCTCCATTTCTGTTGGGGTAACATTCATAGCCTGTTGAGGTTCTGGCTCAGGTGTTATTTCCTTAGGGCTGCTATGGTATGAACCTTCGGAAGGGTCGGTTTCGTAGCGATAACTATCTGAATTCGTAGCTGCACAGATCTCTTAACAATATTTCACAAAAAGTTAGTCAAATAACTTATCAAAAATTTATTAGAATCTAAATCATAAAATCATAGAATTTCACGTAATTCACATAATTCATATAAAATCATAAAATGATATATTTGAGCTTATTGTTATAGTCTAGTTATTTACTTAAAATAACTAATTCTCTATAACCAATGGCTCTGATACCAACCTGTCACATCCCGGCGGAAGCGTGAAATGCGATTTGGGTGTGACTTGCTTTATCAGAGTACATTAATTATAGCGGAACAAATATTAAATACATATGCTTAAAACAAGAAAGTAGGACATGCATTTATTCATAATATTCGTGATTACATCTTATACATAAGTTTTCAATATTAGACATAATCTTTCTACAACTTGATTAAACTACTGTATGTCTTCAGATACGGTGGAAGTGTGCATCTACATACAAACTATAGTCAACTATGTTGACCGTTAGTGTCACACAAACTCTTCCAATTCACAACCTCTCCCCAACCGTTGTGGACCTCAAAACTAAAGTCAAAGATGTTAGTCATCGTTTCCTGAAAAAGTACACTTAAACCAGTCAACAAAAATGTTGGTGAGAACATAGGTTTAATCCAGACAAATATTTTATTGATGTATTAATTACAACCAAGCCTGCTCACAATATAATCATACTGTCATGAAATAATCACAAAATCAGATAATATTACATCCTAACCCCTATTCGGTTAGATGCAGGAAAATAGCAGTAACCCTCATCCGGTTAGTGCAAATATTCTCCCAAGTAGCGCTACCAACATTATTGACCGGTTCCTCATTCGAACTAATGGTTGTGTCGCAAATGACAGTAAGCAAACAAAAACATTTTCAAAATAATACATCAACCCAACAGTATACTTTTTCCCCCAAAACTTTACTGAATATCAAACGGTTGAAAATGGGGCTATGAACTCACCGTGTCTTCCCACTTGAAACTAACAAGATAGTTGACAGTGTCAGACAATACTTTTAAATATTTTTCTAGTTTTCATTGACTATAAAAGATTAATAGAAACACCTTCGGGCCTCTAAAAATTCTCAATCTATAATAGTTTGTGATTTATTCCAAACTTCTCAAAAATCACAAAAATAGCTACTGATGTCCAAAAATACCAAATTTTATAGAACATAATTTGGACAGTTTGTAGCTTCTCATAAATTTCACAACTTCAAATTCTCAACAGGTTATTTTATATAAATCCCACAATATTCTCAAAATTCCTTAAAATACCTACTACTGTTCAATCAATCATCAAAAATTCATAGAATTTTGTTGGAAAAGTCAGTAACATCTCAAAATTTTTATAGCATCTAAATCCAAACAGATTATTTTCGGTAAATTTCATAATATTCTCATAAATGGTTAAAATCTCTTCTGTTAATAATAAATTCCCAAAATTTCACAGACAGTTTCTTATATAAAACCACACATTTTATAATTATCTCAAAGTCCAAATCATAACATATCAGTTTCTGTAGTTTTCACTATAATTGAAATATTTAGAAAAAATACTTATACTGATCCAAAAATTATAAAAACTTTATATTCTGTAGCATATTATTTAATACCGAATCTATGATTTTATCATAATTTATTATTCACTTTAAGTATTTATTATGATTTATCTACTGCAGAACATATAAAAATTCATATCTTTATTATAACAAGGAATAAAATTCTGAAATAATTCCAGAGGCTTTTATACCTTAGTAGAATCATTCTGTAAATTTGTCAGAATTTTCCCGAATTTATTTCTATTTTTTATATTTCTTTCTATTTTCCTTTATAAAATAATTTATATAAATTATTTTACTTATCAAAACTTTATCAAAGTTTCCAGCTTAATATTTCAGTATAAAAATTAGAATTTTTCAATGTTTATTCCCACAATCATATTTATTTAATATTTATTAAGTTTTTCTTACATAATTAAGAGATAAATATTGTAAATTCAAAATATATCTTTTTAATCATAAGTTTCTGAGTTTTTGCAACTCATTACTTATGATACATGAATTAAAACTTTCAAAATTGGTTTTGGTGTTTGAACACCAATTATTATGTATATATATATGTTTTGTAACATATATGTAACAAAATTATTTTATACCTTGTGATGATGATCTTAATGGTATCTTAGCTCCTTAAACCTAAGAACAAGGCTGTGGAGATCGTGGATGATGATGGTAGGTGATGGTGGTGCATGGTTGTGTTTGTTTGTTATTGTTTTCGGTTGTTGTTGTTATGGTTGTTTGTTGATGTTGTTGGTTGTTGTTCCCAACGAACCCGTGAGGTAGAGGGGGTTATGGGACATGAATGGTGGTGCTGCTACTGTTTATAACCGAGGAAAAAGGAATTAGAAGGTGGCTGTGGTGATCGATTGAAGGTGGTGGTGTATGTGTGGAAGGATCCGAGAGAGATGAAGGAAGTTGGGTTGTGGTATTGTTTAGTATTTTGCAAGAATTTTCGAGGCTTCTTATGGTCAAAAGGAGTTCTTGATGTTCATACCTTAGCTTGGCTAGGTGTCTCTCTTAGATGTGCTTAGTCATTAGGTAGTTTTAGGTGGCACTAGAAGAAAGCATTTCTTAATGTTAATGGTGCATGCATGCTAGCCGAGGGTTTTCCAAGAAGTTTGCTACCTCCATGTTTGAAATGATGAGGTTTGGTGACTAATGCATCAAGAAGTCA
The DNA here is from genome assembly GCA_024085815.1 of Flaveria linearis. Taxonomy (NCBI): domain Eukaryota; kingdom Viridiplantae; phylum Streptophyta; class Magnoliopsida; order Asterales; family Asteraceae; genus Flaveria; species Flaveria linearis. The sequence continues at coordinate 19,088,197 of CM044003.1, forward strand.
AGGTGGCAATTTGTGTTTTGATGATGCACATGGCCGAGAGTTTTCTTGGTGTCTTAGAGGGCAAGTTTGGTTAAGGTGGCAATTTTAGGAATCTTCATGGTGTGAATGGAAGGTTGCCTAGTCAAACTTGAAGTCTAGGTGGTGATAGTAAGGTGTGAAAGCAAGAAACCGAAGGGTATGGTGATATGGTGGTGATTTCGGGTGTTTTAGCATAAGGTGTTTTAAGGGTTTTGATTTGTTGTTGGTTTAGGGTTTTAAACTTTTAGTTTAGTTTAGTTATAATGGGTATATACATATATACATATATATTTATGTACATAGATTACAATTATACATATATGCTCAACATATATAGTTCATGATCTTTAGTGTGCCTACACATATACATGTGTTTATAATACATACACATACCATATATATACTAATCGTATAGATATATAAGTATTCTTAGGAATTTTCCATATATTCAGGTATTCACACGTAAAATTTTGTATATATGTACACATAGGTGTAAGTTTCGGGTATATATGCTTACATGCATACGTATATTTTTAATATATATACCAAATGTAACTCATGGTTGTAACGTAATATAATAAAAACTTCTCGACGTAATATATATAATAATAATTATTTTTAGGGTTGTCACAATATATATATATATATATATATATATATATATATATATATATATATATATATATATATATTGTAACACCTGGAAATTTCAGTTTGAAGTGCCATGCGACTGGAGCGTCCAATCGTACGACTGAGGGACGACTGGAGCTCCATACACATGATAGTCGCATGATTGGAGAGTCCAATCGCATGGAGCTCATACGGCTGAAGGTTCAGTCGCATAGAAGCTCGGGCGACTGAACTGTAGCATTTAAGGGAGAAGGCAGCCCTTACCCTCTCCCCACACTCACAAACATCAGCCATTGAGAGAGAAAGAAGTGAGAAAAATGGAGAAGAGGAGAAGGAAGCTTGGTTCAAGCGGGTTCGAGAGTTCGAAATCGACGTGTATCGAGTTGAAACGAAGCTCTAACCGAGGAGGCTGCTAAGGTGAGTTCTAGGACCCCTCTTTTACACGTTTTGGAAGGATTTTTGGGCTGGAACACATCTAAAAACTATATTTTTGGGTTTTGGGTGTTTAACCCGTGTATGTATGAATGTGTATGTGTATAGTGTGTTTAGAGTGCGATTTTGGACGTGTATGTGCTTGAATGTTGTCATAGTATGATTCCCTAAGGGTTAGGAGGGTTAACTTGGGCTTAAAACGGGTTTGGAAGGATTTGGAGGTCGTGAGTCGCGACTGCAGTTCGGGATGAACTGCAATCGCTGCCCAGCTAGGGCTAGGCGACTGGAGGGCCAACCGCACGACAGAAGGACGATTGAAGCTCAACCGCACGACTGAGGCTCAGTCGCACGACTGGGGACTTAGTCGCACGACAGGTCATGCGACTGGGAGTTCAGTCGCATAGGTCCATTCGCGTGGTTGTTCAGTCGCACGATTGAGGGTTTAGTCGCATAGAAGCCCATACGTATAGTGTTCAGCCGCACGAAAGGGAGTCCATTCGTACAATTTGGTGTTCATCCGCATGGATGCTCATCCGCATTGGTCCAATCGCACAGTGTTCAGTCGTATGGAGGCTATGTGACTGAAGGGTGCCCAATCGCCCAAGTAGGGCTGTTGTGTACGAGGAGAGACATAGTGCAATTACTGGCCTTCAGGAAAAGAGCAAGTGTAGGTAATGATGTGATAGCTCCCATAGGTACATGTGTGATAACTATCGAGGCTTAGAAGTTACGTGGGGCACGATGATGATAGTAATTGCATGTATATGCATGATGTATGTATGTTAAGTAAGATGTAGCCCTGTATGATGGTAATGACTGATGACTGGTAAATGCCGATGTTCCTAGTGTCGATGTATATTTATCTTTTCCATGACTTTACGTGTTATGATTAGTGAATGAAATGAAAAGAATTATGTACGTAAAGTGAAAGATAATAAAAGAGGAACATGATGAACGAATGCCTGCGTTAACGTATGAATGAACGAACGTAAAGCTAGTGAGCGTATGTATGTGATGAGCAACTCTGTGTTGCAACAAACTCAAAAGAGGTCCTTATTGCGTACTCCGGTACTGTGTCAGTCTTCGGACATGAGTCGGGGGTTTATATAACAGGCCCCGACACAGTATCAGTCTTCGGACATAAGTTGGGGGTATGGCATGGGACGAGATAGTGAGGTGAGCAACTTTGTGTTGCAACAGACTCGGATGGAGTTCAATCCAGGTGATTGATTCAACGGGATCTTTGTTGCATATCCCGGTGCTGTGTCAGTCTTCGGACATGAGTCGGGGGTTTGTGAGCAGGCCCCGGCACATCATCAGCTTTTGAGCATGAGTCAGGGATATTGCATGAGACAGGATCTAAGTGGATGAGTAGAGGATCTCATGCTCCGGTACTGTGTTAGTCTTCGGACATGAGTTGGGGGTTTGTGTACAGGCCCCGGCACAGTATCAGTCTTCGGACATGAGTCGGGAGTATCGCGTGAGTTGATGAATGAGAGATAATAATGAAAGAAAGAAAGTATGAAACAAACGAAAGATAACAAACGTAATGAAAGTTAAAGAACGAACGAAGGAAAGAAATGAACGGGAGGAACATAATGATAACGTATGAAACGGGATCCCTGTCACTCGACCTCAGTAATCATGGCTGTGTGCCATGAAGAGGGTAAAGTTTGACATGATCTAGATAGTAGTAAAAGATAAAGGATGAATGTAATGACGTATTAATGAACGTAACGAATGTACGGACGAACGTAATGAATGTATGAATGTATGTAAGAGACGCACGAACAAAAGAAAGAAAGTGAATGTTAACGATGAACGGTACACAAACGAAAGCTAATGAATGAATGAGAAAAGAAGATAATAATAATATTATCTATGTGTACGTATGATATGTGATCGCATGTATGTAAGAACATTTTTAATGGAAAGTAAAGTATGTTTTATTTAAAACTAGAACTCACTCAGCAACGCTGACTTTTGATGTGTTTTCAGTTGACAGGTATGTTGCTGAGGATGGCACGGGGCGACTACTCAGTTTCGTTGAGGATGGCATCCATATTTTGACATGTCATTGTATTTTGAAATGAAAAAGAATGTTGTAAAGTTATGAAATGACATGTTTTAGTTATTAAAGAAAGTTTTAAATTCCGCTGCAAGATAAATGTATGTTTTAAAATGTTTTATGCGCGATGAATGACCAACTGTGAGGTGCCCAGGAACGGGGCCTTACAAGTTGGTATCAGAGCCAAAGTTTAAGTGAAATGGGTAAATTTTCAAAATAAACCTAAACTTAAACTAAAAATGGGACAAAAGGGGAAGAGATGCCAAACTGAGTAACTGCGTGCCATCAGGTATTTCTTAAAGATTAACCGGTATTATGTGCGCATGTTATGTGTTTATGTGTTGCTGATAGAATTAGATACTGATATAGTCAGGACAGGTAGTGCTCGAGGTGTGAAGAGTACAGTAAGTGGCTAATCACAACTGATCACTGTAATTAGGGACTTACTATACTTGACATGAACTAGGCTATTCCCTTGAATGACCGTGTTAGTATATGAATCTTTCAGTGTGTTATAGAGGATGGCCGGTGGTAGAACTTCTAAGGCTTCATGTGGTGGAGGCGGTGGCAGACGTGGTGTCGAACCACGAGTCACGAGAGGAAGACCTAGAGTGGAACAGGTGGTTCATGAGGAATCCGAAACCCCTCAACCGGAGGGCGGTGATGGGAGTGCTAATTTGAGAGCCTCGGTAAAAGAAGCGGTAGTCGAAGAAGTGCATCAGGTCCTGCAGACAATCCTACCGTCTGTAGTGACCGAGGTGATAAAGGCTGTTAGAAACGAGGAAAGACAAGAAAGAGACAGATCTTTGGGTGAAAGGAGACGGCCCGAGACTGAAACGGTTTTCTTCGACGACGAGGATGAGGAAGAAGAGGAAGCGCCTGCGCCGGTGGCGGCACGAGGCTGTAACTATGGGGCGTTTCAACGATGCAAACCCCCAACCTTTGACGGTAACGGCAATGCTACTGCCGCTCATCGTTGGGTCAGAGAGATGGAAGCGGTACTGGGAATTAGTGAGTGCCGGGAAAATCAGAAAGTTAATTTTGTCACTCATTCTTTCATGGACTCAGCTTTGTGCTGGTGGGACAATATAGTCCAAGCTGAGGGTAGTCGGGCTATCGGAAGGATGAGATGGTCAGAATTGAAAAGGCTGGTGATTGAGGAGTTCTGTCCTCACCGTGAAATGGAAAAAGTTGAAAGGGAGTTCCTGCAATTGGAAGCGGGGACGATGACACATCAGCAGTACACCACTAAATTCAACGAGATGGCACGACTGGTGCCGGATCAGGTGACACCTCTTTCGCGGAAGATCAAGAGGTATATCTAGGGCTTGCCGACGGGTATCCGTTGGCACATGATCGATGCCCGACCAAGCACATATAGGTCGGCGATGGATTTGGCGGGAAGGTTGTATGACGAGCGGGAGGCGATGGCGATAACAGACGAAGCTAGAGAGCGAGCTTATATTAAGAAGGGGAGGGGAAGGCGAGATAGTGATGGTGGAATGGCGGCCGAAAGTAAGATGATGAGGATCGATGATCGGGAGAGGATAAGAAGGAAGGACGAGGTATGTAATAAGTGTGGTAGAGGTCTCGAAGGGGAGTGCAAATGGGGATTGAATGTTTGCTTTTAGTGTGGAAAGGAAGGCCACAGGGCAAGGGATTGCCGCATGGCTAAGTGCTACAATTGCGGCGAGACTAGACATCTGAGCAGGGATTGTAAGAGGCCAAAGGCGAGAAGCTCCGGTGCGAGGAAGGAGGACAGAGGGTGAAGGCTAGAGTGGACTTCGACCTGACGACAGGTATGTTTCTGGTAATTTAAGTTTGTGCCCTTACGCCTTGAATGCGATGCTAGTAGTAGTTCGTTTCTAGTGCCTTCTTTTATGTGTTGCATGGTAGGAGAAGAAATGTCTAGGAGCCCTTCTATGTAGAGATTACTATTAGTAGATTCACTAGGTCACTTGATGCCCTAGAGGATTACGTGATGCAATTGAGAAGGTTGTACCACCCGTTGTCTGAGGAACAGTTTCGGCCTGTGATTGGTTCATCGAACGGCAACGTACGCCTAGTTTCGACGTTGGAGCAAACAGGTAGAATGGGGGATCGGAAGCAAAAGGAAAAGATAGATTTGGTTGGGCTACCAAAGAAGCCGATTTGCCTTTTCTATCACAATATACCTACGAGGAACCTGAGAGAAACCGATCTCGGTGCAGTATATTTGGAACAACACCTAGTACGATTAATGAATGCCTTTCTTGCCAGTTGTCTGGTTTACCAGAGGGTCATTATTCATACTTAAAGAACATCAAACAAGGGTCTGGGGTAAGCAGCAACTTTACGCAAGTTGATGGCCGTGTTCTTCAAGCACTGAAGCTGAAGGTTCTCAGTGATGCTCTGAAGCTCAATGATTATTTTGCTCGAATATGGTTACGTTTCTTTAAATTTTAGTGACCGCACTCTACATGGCATAATTGAGGCCGTAGGTCCTGGTCAAATGAACATTGACCAGTATGCCTGGGTGCCGATGGCGATAGTCCAAGCTAGACCAGAAGTCGAATGCTGATAAACGATGTGGAACGATAGGATTCCAGGAGAGAGACGGGAAAAGAGATGGGACGGTATTGCCTGCGGAGGTTAAGGGGGATGTACTATATATATATATATGCATTGAGTATATAGGTTAAGCCATGTATATGTGTGTTGCTTTTTATGTATGATGACAGGCGCAAACATTATACCTGGATGATTTTTTAAATCGGCCAAGTGTAAGAAACATCTACGGATGAACATTTGTGTTCTTTCGTAGATATGTTTCTTACAAGATCAAGCATCCAAAGATTGTCTACGGATGAACATGATTATTTACTGATGGAATCACCACTAGAAGATGGTGGACTCCTGCGGAAGAGCAGAAGTTCCTACGGAAGACAAGATTCCTGCAGAAGAACAAGTTTCCTATGGAAGAACAAGACTCCTGCGGAAGACAAGACTCGTGCGGAAGACCAGAACACCTGTACAATCTCAACCAGTAAACAAGTCAACAAGTCAATAATAAATCCCAAGAGATCCGGTATTTCCTTAACTGACTCAAAGTGCCTATAAATATGAGTCCTCGGTTTCACATCTCGAAAATACACTTAAGCAATATTACGGTTGGCAATCATCATATCATTGTGCAACCCTAGCCGCCGTCACATCAACAACAACATTCATTCGATTGAAGAAATCAATGTTCATAGTATTTATAATTATTCTTTTGTAATCATTACTCAATAATTAATGAAATACTTTTGAATCAATTATTATGTTCGTATTTACTGTGACATCGTGTTTGTGTTCTTCAATTAACAATTAACACAATTAAACAACAATTAATGATTATTCCGCATCATTAACTTGTTTTTGTTTTTAATACTAATAATTCCTGAATTGAGATCCTTGGATTCACAGGTGGTATCAGAGCCTCGTGCTCATTGATTTAGATCAATTGATCTATCAGTATTAAAATTGTTTAATTATCTTTTAAACAATTAATTTAGTGACTTATCACTCAGCAAGCATTATCTCATTGCTTGATTGATTTAGATCTATATTCACATCAATTGAATACTAGATCTGAGTCTTTGATAGATTTGTCTTCGTTAACATTCAGAGTAAAATTCAGAACATTTAATTTTTGTTTTTTTTAAAAAAATTTATGAGTACTTTTGGTGGATCATATCAACCACCAATGTTAGAAACAAAAGCTGATTTTAAATCCTGGAAAATCAAGTTCAGGAATCATGTGAACTACATTGATTCTGACTTTTGGGAGTTCATCACTGAAGGTCCTTATATTACACCCACTCTTGGGCCGGATTATAATGATAAGATCTTACAAAATTAAATATAAAACTTACATGTTTAGATGACGTCTACAATTTATTTAGAATATAATGATATGTTAAAATCATTATTAAACTAATTAAATGTTATATAAATAATTAATTATTAACAAAAACAATTAAATGATTAAATTATATGTTTATAACAAATCCTAGAAAACCAAATTCTAGATCAATTGAACACCAGGTTCAAGATCTAACTTATTTAGGTTTTGGATTTGTATCTGTTTGCTGACGTAAAATATAATTCCTTAGCAGGAATTTACTAGGTTGTCAACACCACACAAGGACTGAGGTGAGTTCATAACTAATCCCCTTTTTAATCATTTAAATATTTGGGGCTGGAATACATGTTGTAATTAAATTTACAAATTATTTTGTGTATTATGTTAAATAATAATTTGATCACATTTATGATTACATATGGTTACTATAAAAATCCTTCTCTGTATACTGGACTATAAATAAGCAGGGATCTTTTGGATAGTACTATCGGGGAGTGACTTACCCCCACAAAGGTATGGACATGTGATCCATATCAGATGCACAAAGATCTTGTTGTCATTTGGGATGACTGTTTCTGTAGTGAGAAGGCAGATGTGCACTTTATATAGTTTGCATTATAGTTCCACATACAACCCATATGAGGATAAATGTAAAGGAGGATTTGCTCCCTCTGATTTGAAATTATTATGATAATATAATATACACATGAAAAGGATATTAAACTATGGTACATGGACAAATCCTATGTGAAGGACTTGTTGGGCTTGTACATAGTAGGTATGTGGGATAGCGGGTTCACCTTAATAAAAAGGGTTCCGACAGGCTATTCATATACCGGTGAGTAAATTAAACTCACACTTTTACAGTAAATCCTAATTGAGGATAATTGATGATTTATCATTATGTTTTACTTACCTATGAACTCACCAACCCTGTGTTGACACTTGATTTACATGTATTCTCAGGTATCTACTAGGAGCTTATGGACATGCACGTAAGATCATATAAGAGTTCAAGATACCTATTGATTATTATCTGAAATATGATTAAGACATGTTGTCATGAAACAATCTATATTTACTTCCGCTACGCATAATATTACTCTGAACAATTATTGCAAGGATTATCTAAAATCTATCATATAGATAATTGCATCTCATGTGTGACTACTGTGTTCGATCCTGTTTGTTCGCCCCTCCGTGATAAATTCCAGACCCGGAATTTGAGGGTGTGACAGATTGGTATCAGAGCCACTGGTTATACTGAGTTAGGGATTGCATCTGGCCTATAGCCACACACAATAGTTGCACAAAGTAAATTGCCTTAGTTAGAGATAGAATAGGATTAAGAAGTTATATGCTTAAACTTAGATAGTTGTGTTCCTAAACATAACTTGACTCTTTGACTCTTTTCGATAATTCCTAAACTTATTCTCAACGACATGTGGGATCTACCCTTATCATCGTGCCTAAATCAATTTTTTTATTCTCGTCAAAGTCTGTGTCTTACAACTTGAAACATGTAATGCTGGAAGAGCGTGATGCCCGTATCTCGGGGTGTTCTGTCTAGGCAAGGTATTCGCATATATCCAAATCAACCGATGGACCTGTTTACCTTACCTGGGAACCCTTGGGATGAGTATCTGCTTATAGGTACGCATGTCTTCAACAAAGTTGTGATTGACTCAATACTTTGATTAGTCAACGTACTCGCTTTGATTTACGAATCAAACGATTACACCTGGAACATCTCATTGCTATTATGCCAAATTCTCGACTGTCGTTTTCATGTTGAATAGCTCATACTACCCAATATCCATGAAAAATCCTTAATGATCTTTCAGAATGGCTTCTTGTCAAATCCGTTCACGGCCTAGAAACTCTGGCTGTAAGATTTCTGCTATTGTAGCACGTGAAGTTACTGCGATCATACACAAGTCTTTAAGGCAAATAGGTCAAATTACCTTGATATGTTCCATTCGATAATCTAAGCTACGCTTGTCCTAACCTAAAGCGAGACTTGTTTCCTTAGTACTCGTGCCTTGCCGAATTTAATCGAAAAATCCAGTTTTCTTAAATTCCCATCTGTCCTACAGTAATTGTCCATACTTTGAATATTTGATATAAAATGCATCTATTGAATATGTCAAAGTGTGAATTCTCATCAAACAATTTCATGATAGATGGACGCACCAGCGGGCAGAGGCAGAGGTAGAGGACGCGCCAGAAGAACTGACCCAATAGGGATGACTCCTGAAGAAATACAAGCCTTGGTCAATCAAGGTGTTGCTGCAGCCCTAACCACTCAGGCTGCTCAGAATGGTCATCACCATTCGTATAAAAAGTTCCTAGACTGCAAACCAGATATCTTCACTGGGGCAGAAGGGGCCATTGGGCTCATAAGGTGGTTCGAGAAATGTGAATCCATCTTTGCTATATCTGAATGTCCCGATGAGAGTAGGACCAAATATGCCTCCGGAGCCTTGAGTGGAGCTGCACTCTCGTTCTGGAAGACAGAAGTTTCAATGCTTACTCTCTCCCTAGCCAATGCTATGGCTTGGGAGGAATTCAAACAACTAATGATGGAAGAATTCTGTCCGAGAGAAGAAGTACAAAGGTTTGAAACCGAGTGCTGGAACCACAAAATGGTGGGATCTGAAATTGAAAAGTATACCACCGAAAATCATGAGTACGCAACTTTGTGTCCTCATATGATGGAGCCTGCTCACAGAAGAATTGAAGGCTACATCCGTGGACTGTCTCCGTCATTCAATCTATGGTCACTTCCTCCAACCCAACTTCAATCCAACAGGCCATTAGGTTAGCTCACAAGCTGACTAATGAGGCTGTGGCTCAGGGGAAGTTACCACCAAGAAACAAGGGTAAGGGCGTTGCTGCTGAAAGCTCGGGAAAGAGAAAGTTTGAAGATGCTAAAGAAAGTGAGAGTCAAGGTACAAGCAAGAAGCAAGATCAGAAAAAGCACCATGACAATCAGGGCATTCCGCCTAGATGTCAGAGGTGTAGCAAGCGTCACCATGGCAAATGTACTGCAATCATTTGCTACAAATGCAACAGGAGGGGCACACTGCTCCTGAATGTAGGACCAAGACTCAAGACCAAGGAAAGAAGGATGGTAATCAGCAGAATGGAGGAAAGAAGGAAGTTATTTGTTTCAAATGTGGAGAAAAGGGCCATATTGCTAAAGACTGCACTGGGGAAAAGAAAGATACTGCCAAGGGCAGAACTTTCGTTATTGGCAAAGGTGAGGCTCTAAAAGACCCTAACGTTATTATGGGAAAATTTTTGGTGAATAATGTTTATGCCATAGTATTATTTGACACGGGAGCTGATAGAAGCTTCGTATCTAATACTTTCTATAAGCACTTGAATGTAGAACCTGTATCCCTAGATGAGCCATATGTTGTAGAAGTAGCGAATGGTAAATCCTTGACCGCATCACAAATCCTGAAAAATTGTACACTAGATTTATCAGGTCATATCCTACCAATAGACCTCATGCCCATTACTTTGGGAAGCTTCGATGTGGTAGTTGGTATGGATTGGTTATCCAAAAACTCTGCAGAAATTATATGTAAAGAAAATAATGATTCGTATCCCCCTACCAAATGATGAAGTCCTGTGTGTGGAGGGAGATAAGACTGGTGTCGTGATGGGAGTTATTTCTTACTTGAAGGCTCAAAAGTGTCTTCGAAAAGGACATACTGCTATCCTAGCCTTAGTCACTGACAAAGAGAAGAAGGAAAGGAAGATGGAAGATGTACCTGTCGTCAGGGAATTTCCTGAAGTGTTTCCTGATGAACTGCCTGGGTTGCCCCCTAAAAGAGAGGTCGAGTTTTCAATCGAGTTAGTACCTGGAGCTACACCTATAGCTCGGGCACCATACCGTCTCGCACCTTCTGAATTAAAAGAACTATCTGACCAGCTTAGGGAACTCCTTGACAAAGGATTCATCCGACCTAGCTCGTCACCATGGGGAGCACCAGTATTATTTGTGAAAAAGAAAGACGGAACCTTCCGGATGTGCATCGACTATCGAGAACTGAACAAAGTGACGATCAAGAACCGTTATCCCTTGCCACGTATTGACGACTTATTTGACCAACTGCAAGGTTCAAGCATTTACTCCAAGATAGATCTTAGAAGCGGCTATCATCAGCTGAGAGTCAGAGATGAAGATATTGTGAAGACGGCTTTCAGAACTCGGTACGATCACTTTGAGTTCACAGTCATGCCATTTGGGCTAACAAATGCACCTGCCGTATTCATGGATCTCATGAATCGTGTATGCAAGCCTTATCTAGACAAGTTTGTCATTGTCTTCATTGATGACATCTTGATCTATTCTAAAAATGAGCATGAGCATGAAGAACATCTGAGATTGGTCCTTGAACTACTAAAGAGAGAGGAGCTCTATGCTAAGTTCTCGAAATATGATTTCTGGCTTAAAGAAGTTCAATTCCTTGGCCATGTGATTGATGCTAATGTAATTCATGTAGACCCAGCTAAAATTGAATCCATCAAAAGTTGGCCTACACCTGCTAATCCAACGGAAATTAGACAATTTCTGGGACTAGCCGGCTATTATAGGAGATTTATCGAGGGATTCTCCAAGATAGCTCAACCATTGACTATGCTTACCCAAAAGGGGGTAGCATATCATTGGGGGTTCAAGCAAGAGGCTGCTTTTCAAACACTGAAACAGAAGTTGTGCAGTGCACCTATCTTGTCCCTACCCGACGGTATTGAAGACTTTGTAGTCTAATGTGATGCTTTTGTTCAGGGTCTGGGATGTGTTTTGATGCAGCGAGACAAAGTCATAGCCTATGCCTCAAGACAGTTAAAGTCTCATGAGAAGAACTATGCAACTCATGATCTAGAACTGGGAGCTGTTATGTTTGCTCTTAAATTATGGAGACATTACTTGTACGGTACTAAGTGCACTATTTATACCGATCACAAGAGTCTTCAACACCTGTATAATCAAAAGGAGCTGAACATGAGGCAGAGGAGGTGGCTTGAACTATTAAACGATTATGATTGTGCCATCAAGTACCATCCTGGTAAAGCAAATATTGTGGCTGATGCTTTGAGTAGGAAAGAACATATGAAGCCTCGTAGAGTACGAGCTCTACAACTTACCATTCAAAGCAACCTGCCGGCACAAATCTTGAATGCTCAGACTGAAGCCCTGAAAGAAGAGAACATTAAAGATGAAAACCTTCGAGGGCTAGACCAACAGTTTGAAGTTCATTCGGATGGGATACGCTTTATAGCAGGAAGGATTTGGGTACCCCTATACGGGAATCTGAGGAGCTTGATCATGGATGAAGCCCACAAGTCTAGATACTCTATCCACCCAGGTGCAGATAAGATGTATTACGACTTGAAGCTTGTTTACTGGTGGCCAAGAATGAAGGCAGACATTGCAACCTATGTCTCAAAGTGCTTGACTTGTTCTAAAGTCAAGGTCGAATACCAAAAGCCTTCAGGAATGTTGACCCAACCAGAAATTCCCGTGTGGAAATGGGAAATGATAACCATGGATTTCGTCACGGGTTTACCCAAATCTCAAACGGGCAATGACACCATTTGGGTTATCGTTGACCGTCTCACCAAATCTGCTCATTTCATGCCCATCCGTGAGAAAGACAAGATGGAGAAGCTTGCAAGGGTGTACATCAAAGAAATTATCTCTAGACACGGAGTGCCAGTGTCTATTATCTCTAATCGTGATGCACGGTTTATATCAATCTTCTGGGGAAAACTTCAGAAAGCTCTAGGCACTCGCCTAGATATGAGAACAGCCTATCACCCTTAAACTGATGGTCAAAGTGAAAGAACCATACAGACTCTTGAGGATATGCTCAGGGCTTGTGTTATTGACTTTGGAAAGAACTGGGAAGGTCATTTACCTTTGGTAGAGTTCTCATATAACAATAGCTACCATTCGAGCATCAAGGCGGCACCATTCGAGGCCTTATATGGACGTAAATGTAGATCACCGCTCTGCTGGGCAGAAGTTGGAGATAGTCAACTTACTGGTCCAGAGTTGATCTTTGAAACTCATGAGAAAATTGTCCAGATAAGAGAACGCATGGCTGCTGCCAGGGATCGCCAGAAAAGCTATGCTGATAAACGCCGCAAGCCACTGGAATTTCAGGAAGGAGATAAAGTTTTGCTAAAGGTATCTCCCTGGAAGGGAGTTATACGCTTTGGGAAACGGGGAAATTGAACCCTCGCTACGTGGGACCTTTTGAAATTGTCAGAAGGATCGGCCCAGTAGCCTATGAATTAAATCTACCTGCTGAACTTGGTGGTGTGCATAATGTGTTTCACGTATCTAATCTAAGGAAGTGTTTATCCGATGAATCACTTGTTGTGCCTTTAGAGGAACTGCAAGTAGATGAGAAACTCAGGTTTACCGAGGAACCAGTTGAAATCATGGATAAAGAAGTGAAACAACTAAAGCATAGCAAGATTCCGATTGTCAGAGTTCAGTGGAACTCCCGGCGTGGTCCTGAGTTCACTTGGGAACGAGAGGACGAAATGATGCGCAAGTATCCTAACCTGTTCAAGAATGTTGCCAGTACTTCTTAATTTTCGGGACGAAAATTCCTGTAACAGGGGGATGATGTGACAATCCGGAAAAATTCCCGGTTTATTTCATATATTAACATAGTATTTATGTGATTTTACAAATTAGTTTTTATATTTTTATTATTTAATATGATATTAATAATAGAAATAATAATAACAATAATAATAATAACAATAACAATAATAATATTGTTAAAAATAATAGAAATAATAACAATAAATATAATATTAATATTATTAAAAATAATAATGTTAATAATGATAATATTAATAATAATGAAAATATTGTTATTAATAATAATTTATAAAATTATTAATTGATTTAATAAAGTCTATGGGTTGTTTGGTAATTTTTGAAACATGTTTTACAAACTTATAACATAAAATGTTAACTGTTGTAACCCCAGGGACCAATTGTGTAATTTCGTTTAAAAATCCCAACCCGCCGCCCGTTTTCCCGATTCCCTTTCCGGCGACTATTCCGGCGGCCTCCGGCGACTTCCAAACGCCAAATTTAACCGGTTTTAATTCAATTAAATACTACCGACACTTTCGTGTGAATATCCCGAACTCGTGGCCACTGGAAATTTGATTAATGGTGTCGGTTTAATGCGATTTCCACTACGACCGAAAGTTCGGCCGACACCCACTATGAACACGCACCAAACAATAAACAATACTCGAATTGATTGCACACTAACATCCGTATGATTATTTATAGACTACCAGTGAGTTCAATTTCACACAAAACATAACACAATACCACCATTGATCCTCTCCTTGCGTTCGGACCTGCAACTTATTCGAATTCCACCTTCTGAGTTCTATTTCACGAAACCAACAGAAGGCTTTAATCATTAGTATCATCGGAAGCTTCCTGTGTAATTAATTCGATTATCATCAGTGTTTGATTATTGTTTGGATTCCACATTAGCCGCGACTGTTCTTCGTGGTGTTCATCATCAATTCGACTTATTTCTGGTAAATTAAACACACCTACAAACTCGTTTTTATGCAGGGATTAAAACCCTATGGTTAATTTATTATCATAATCGATTGGTGCTTCAATTTGATTCAAACCGAATTAGGGTTCTTGGTGGATTGGGGATAATCTATTATTATGTTTAAAAGAATTACAAACCGGGTTCTAGTGCGGCTTAGGCCATTGGTTCAGCGGGTTGTATGTGGGATTTTGGGTAGGAGGTCACGGGTTCGAACCCGGCCCCTCCCATTATTTTTTTTAATGCCTTTTAAACCTTCTAAAAATATATAAAATTCCTAAAAATTATAAAAATAACTTTTAAAAACTTCTTTTATTTTAAAAGCCTTTAAATAATTTTCTGTAATTATTTATTTAAAAACACCTTGAAATAAATTCATAAAATAATATTTAAAATATTATAAATAGCCATTTTTATAAAAATAGACTTCAAATGATAATTTAAAGTATTAATCCATTAATTGGACACCATATCATTTTAATTATGAATGAATCATAATAATTGTAGAAATTTAATTATTTAAAAACCTTAATTATTTATGTAAATAATTATTACATGTGTTATAAATTATTATCCATATAAAAATGGATTTTAATTAATAAATTAAATCATCAAATTATTAATGGATATTATATTATTTATGGATTAACCTTGATAATATAAATACAAATTAGATTTTATAAATTTAAATATTTATAAAATCTTACAAAATTAAATATAAAACTTACATGTTTAGATGACGTCTACATTTATTTAGAATATAATGATATGTTAAAATCATTATTAAACTAATTAAATGTTATATAAATAATTAATTATTAACAAAAACAATTAAATGATTAATTATATGTTTATAACAAATCCTAGAAAACCAAATTCTAGATCAATTGAACACCAGGTTCAAGATCTAACTTATTTTAGGTTTTGGATTTGTATCTGTTTGCTGACGTAAAATATAATTCCTTAGCAGGAATTTACTAGGTTGTCAACACCACACAAGGACTGAGGTGAGTTCATAACTAATCCCCTTTTTAATCATTTAAATATTTTGGGGCTGGAATACATGTTGTAATTAAATTTACAAATTATTTGTGTATTATGTTAAATAATAATTTGATCACATTTATGATTACATATGGTTACTATGAAAACCCTTCTCTGTATACTGGACTATAAATAAGCAGGGATCTTTGGATAGTATTATCGGGGAGTGACTTACCCCCACAAAGGTATGGACATGTGATCCATATCAGATGTGTGACATCCGGTAATTTTCCGTTACCAAACTTCGTTAGTTCCGTTAAGTTTTGCATACACGTGTCGTAAGCACACACTAGTTTTCGTTTGACGTTGGTGACTTAAAAATAATTAATAATGTTAATTTAATAATAATCTAGTTGAAAAGATGATTATTATGTTATGTTTATATTTTTACGCGATTTAAAGACTATTTGAGAATTTTATCGCGTAACGCGTAAACGCGTGTGTTAATTGGTATGTCCTGTGTTTTATAAAATAAAATATATGAATGTTACCATTAGTTCATATATTCATATTATTAAGTTAAAAACACTTCACAAGGAGTTTAAAAGATTAAATTTTATAAAATACATAATGCAAGGGTTAAAAGTGTACACATGACTAATTAAATTAAACAAAACATTAACCCTAGCCCCCACCCTCCCCAAAATCACGACTGCAGCTTCCCTCTCCCTCAACCTGCGAAATTCAGCCAAGAACAAGTGTAAAGCCTGATTTTGATCGATTGCAAGTGTTACAACACGTTAGAACCTTCAATTGCAAGCCATTACAAGTTTAAAGGTTAGATTTTTATGGGTTTTGCATGTGTATCTATAGAACCGAGACTAGGGCTGCGAATTAGGGTGATGTTGCTGAATTCTTGATGTATTGTTGATGCTATTGTGTTAGTTTGATTGATTATATGTTAGTTAACGTTGATTATGCAAGAAAACTACATTTTTGATTGGTTGTTCATAGTTTTTGATTCTTGATAAACCCTAATTCGAAATTGATGATGATAATATGGAATTGATGATTGTTAGGTGGTTATATGATGTTAGTTAGGTTATATGAATGTTGAATGATGTTGATTTTGCAAGAAATCTAGGGTTTGATCATCTAGTTCATACATTGCCATAAGAGGAAACTTTTTGGTTGTTGGAATTTATGATTTGATGATTCTAAGATGCTAGATGTAATGCTTAGATGTTAGTTTAATTGAATTGTGCAAGAAAATCCATGAAATTGTGATGTTGATCATGACTTACTAAAAGTAGAAACTTTTGTGTATGATGTTTGAGAATTTGGATATTTGGAGGTGATTAGCATGTTAGTATGAATGTTATGAACTTGAAATAGTATCTTAATGATGAATTGGATACACGTTGGGTGTTTACTAGACTTTTGGGTATTACTTTCCCAAAAGGGAAACTTTATTGTGCACGAACTTGGATATTGGTAATTTGACTTATTCATGGTTTTAGGATCATGCTAGAATGATTGTTATGAATGTTTAAAGTGGTAGAATCTGTTAATTGGATTGTATGGAATGTTTATTTGGTTATTGGGTGATTATTGCACTTTGATGGTCATGTATGGTTTAGTATGTTTGATTAGTAACTAGGACATCATGTTTGGGACTGGAATTGATTATGTTAATGCATGTCGCATGTATTGGGCATCTTGTATGAGTTGTGGATAGTATGGATGACTTTTTGGTAAATTATCTGTTTTGACCCATATATGCTAAATCATGGCTATAGGTCATGTAAGTAGGTTATGCATGATCTAACCTATTATATGATACACTAGTTATGTTATGAACACACTGAGCATGCTAGATGCTAAGAAATTGGACAACTTGTATGATATGTGCATAGTATGATGATTTAAGCAATGTATTGGGAATGTGGCATCAAATGTGGTTCATTGGAATGTTAAACATGTATGTTGTATGCTTATATATGTTTAAATGGCCTACAACACATAATGTCACCAACGGGTCAAACGGGTCAACTAGGTCACATGTATGTTGTTTTTATAGAACCTTGAGTTCTTTGTTTGTAGAACACTTAAGGTTTCTCTTGGGATTTCTGTGTACATGTACTTATGTACTTGTGTGTTCTAGGTAACCTTTAAAGGTTGTCTTTCCACTCGTCCTTGTCAAGTTAAACCTTACTTGTCTAACACGCGTATCAGGTGAGTTCATGCCCCACTGTTTTATTAAATCTCTTTTGGGGGAGATAGCATACTGGTAAATTTTACAACGCTTTATATATTTAAGATGTGTATGATATTAATATAGTGCTGTTTATTATGATAAAGTCCTCACACTTTCGAATTGTTAATATTGGATAGCGGGGAAACTTGGGTAGTACTACTGGGTCTGACGAGCCCCACCTGTGTGACTCGAGGTCAACCGGGTGCAATTTGTCCTATGATTATTCGTCACGATATGGTGAAGTCGTGACGGGAGGCAAACATAACACAGTCAGCTTCAATGTCGAAATCACTATGTATTAATATCGTTTGTTAATGGACTAGCTAGCTATTACAATGCACATGCTTAATTATACGCTATTGATAAACTGTTATGTTTATACGCTACTGATAAACTGTTATGTTTATACACACTTGATAAACTGTTATGTTTATGCGCAAACTCTTGAACTCACCAACCATGTGTTGACTTTTTAGTATGCTATTCTCAGGTCATTAAGCTGGATTGCTGATAGGAGCACTTCACGAGTCAGCATGCATATTTTTTTAGAGATTTATAACTACCCGTCTTTTACTTATGGTTTAAACTATTGGTTGGCACTTGTTTTGCCATATGGTACTTTCATATGTTTTGGGATTGTTTTATTTACTTTACGCTTCCGCAGGTCTTTAAAGTTTAAACTCTGGTTGATTTACATTAAACGTAGCATATAGAGTCGTTCCGAGTAACTATTGACTGTGATCCTGGTTTGTTCACACGCCTCGCGGTAAAACTCCGCACGTGGATTTTGAGGGTGTGACAGATTGGTATCAGAGCCAGGTTATAGAGAACTAGGTTGCATACACACTAGACTATAACCGCACACAGTTAGTTAGTTACTTGTTCCTGATTTTTCTACTGCATACTCATTGGCATACACATCACACTCTCTGCAGCATGGCATCGTCTTCGAGAGCACGTGGTAAGCTACCAGCATCACCCACACGACCCGAGTCCCCACCTCCTGGACCGGTGCCTGACGACGGACTAGACTGGCCTCGTTTGGACTATCCACGAGGTGAATTCGACTGGGATCAACCATTCGTGCCACCTGAACACGACCCTCCGCGAGACTGGAGTTTCTACCCTGAGTTCGTAGATCACCTCATGTATAGGGAACGTGTACCAACACCGAGACCTAGAACTAGGACCAACACTGAGCAACCACTACCTTCACTCCCGAGGACGGTGCAGTCCAACGAGCAGGTGATTGCTGCATTGGTGGCAGCACTGGACACGGAACATCACCGGGTCTGGCGACTCACGAGCGATGTCTGTACACTACGGCACGACATAGTTGAATGATTCTATTCTAATTTCCTTTAAAAGATTTGGACTATGTAGCATTTCTTTATTTTGGAACCTATGTGGGAAGAGTTGTTTCTCCACCCGAACAACAAACTCAAATTTTGACATTGATAAATAATTTGTGACTCATTTGCAAATTTATTTACCTTTGGTTATTATTTTTGTTATAAATGTTGTGGTGATGACAAATTCATTACTTTCTTATTGTTTACTATACTTCAATGAGTAACATCAAACAGCGGTTTTTGTTCAATTGATTCATTACTCATTATTGTATTTGTGAATGTAAAGTGAATAATGGACGCCCGAGGACGTGGACGTGGCCGAGGACGCGGGCGCGGGCGTGGACGCGGCGCCGGTGACCAAGGTGCCGGTGACCAAGGTGCTGGTGGCCAAGGCGCCGGTACCATAATATAACCCCTACGGAACTAGCAGCCTTAATAAATGCACAAGTCCAGGCAGCGTTAACTGCTGCTCAAGTAGGACAGGCCGCAGGTAAACGATAATGGAAAAATTTTTGTCAAATCCTATAGTTAAACGAATAAGACATCTGATCAATATTTATCGTGTTAAAGCAGGACCGCCAGCATGTACCTACAAGTCCTTCATGGACTGCAAACCCCACACCTACAGTGGAACCGAGGGAGCTGTAGGGTTGGTGAGGTGGTTTGAGAAAACGGAGTCCGTTTTCTCGAAGTGCAACTGTCCACCTGCTGACCAGGTGAAATACGCTACGGGGACACTGGATGGTGCAGCACTGTCTTGGTGGAATGCTCAAGTGCAAATGCTAGGGCAGGCCATGGCAAATGAGCTCCCGTGGAATGAATTCAAAGATATGATGATCGAGGAATACTGTCCTCGCAGCGAAGTTCAAAAGTTGGAGATGGAATTTTGGCAGTTGAAAATGCAAGGTTCCGAGATCGAGGCCTATACAACAAGAACCCACGAGCTGGCCACACTATGTCCTGGAATGGTGAATGAAATGCACAAGCGGGTGGAACATTACATCCGGGGATTGGTGCCCGAAATTAGGAGCCTGGTGACTTCCTCTAACCCCGCCACTATACAACAAGCTATCCGACTGGCCCACAAACTAACTGACGAAGCTGTGGAGCAAGGGCGGTTGCCAAAACGGGGCGCTGCTGCAAGTGTGCCCGACAACAAAAGAAAGTGGGATACCTCCAACAACACCAACACCAACAACAACAATAGGGCATCATCATCATCCGGTGGTCAACACCAGTCTCAACAACAACAACAACCACAACAGCAACAAAGAAGGTCTGACAACAATCGCTACTTCAACCAGTCAAACTCAAACAATCAAGGACCGAGCGGCTATGGTGGTAAACAGCCGATGTGCACGCGGTGCAACTATCATCACGTTGGGAGATGTGACAACTACAAGTGTCAGCGGTGTGGTAAAATGGGGCACTTGGCTAAGGATTGCCGTGGTGAGATGGTCAGGAAACCACAGCAATCTCAGGAGACTCCAAAGGTTGTTTCGAGTGTGGAAAGGAGGGGCACTACAAGCGAAACTGCCCGCAGTTAAGGAGGAACGGAAATGGACAATGGCCAGAACAACAACAACCAGAACAACACAACAACAACAACAACAACAACAAAGATGGAAATGGCAATGGTAACGGTGGTAATAATGGAGCCAAAGGGAGAGCCTTCGTCATTGGCTCAGGTGAGGCTCTAAACGACCCTACTACTGTTACTGGTAGGTTTTCTGTAAATGGGTATTTTGCTACAGTACTGTTTGATACTGGAGCTGATAGGAGTTTCATATCCTTAAAGTTCTCTAGTCTCCTAAGTGATATTCCTTCTGCCTTAGAATCCAAGATATACCGTAGAATTGGCTGACGGTAAACAGATCCATGTGACACGCATTCTTAAAGTTTGTAAGATAGAACTCGCTGGTCATACTTTCGCTATCGATCTTATGCCTGTTACACTGGGTAGTTTCGACGTTGTGGTAGGCATGGATTGGCTCTCAAATAAGCAAGCGGAAGTAATATGTCACGAGAAGATAATACGAATTCCTGTTGGTGACGAAATTCTCACAGTCCGAGGCGATAGGAGTGGTGCAGTGATGGGCATTATCTCCTATATGAAAGCACAGAAATTACTGCGAAAAGGTCGCTTGGCTATCCTGGCACTCGTCACCGATAAACAACCGGAGGAAAGGCGAATGGAAGACATACCCGTCGTACGAGACTTTCCCGAGGTGTTTCCAGAGGATCTTCCTGGATTACCACCTCATCGTCAAGTGGAATTTCAAATTGAACTGACTCCCGGTGCAGCCCCGATTGCTAGAGCACCTTATCGATTAGCACCGAACGAATTACAGGAGTTGTCATCACAACTTCAGGAGCTTTTAGATAAGGGCTTTATTCGACCTAGCTCATCACCTTGGGGAGCCCCTGTCCTTTTTGTTAAGAAGAAAGATGGCACGTTTCGAATGTGCATCGATTATAGGGAGTTAAACAAAGTCACAGTTAAGAACCGATACCCTTTACCTCGCATCGACGACTTATTTGATCAGCTTCAGGGATCCAGCTATTATTCGAAGATCGACTTGAGATCTGGTTATCATCAACTCCGAGTCCGTGAGGAGGATATCTCCAAAACTGCATTCCGTACTCGTTATGGTCATTACGAATTCTTGGTCATGCCTTTTGGGTTGACAAATGCACCTGCGGTGTTCATGGATCTCATGAATCGTGTGTGCAAACCCTACCTTGATCAGTTTGTTATTGTGTTTATCGATGACATACTGATATACTCTAAGACCAAGGAGGACCATGAAGAGCATCTACGATTAATCTTGGAATTGTTGAAAATGAGCAACTGTACGCCAAATTCTCTAAGTGTGACTTTTGGATACGCGAAGTACAATTCCTAGGCCATATTGTTAATGAGAAGGGTATACACGTTGACCCTGCCAAGATTGTGGCAATAAAGAATTGGGCCATACCTAAAACACCGAGTGAGATACGACAATTTCTGGGATTAGCGGGGTATTACCGACGGTTCATAGAAGGATTTTCTAAGATTGCACAACCTCTCACCGCTTTGACCCACAAAGGAACAACATACAAATGGGGGGAAAGTCAAGAGGCGGCTTTTCAGCTATTGAAACAGAAACTCTGTAGTGCACCGATATTGGCACTGCCAGAGGGACGGATGATTTCGTGGTGTATTGTGACGCATCCATCCAAGGATTGGGTTGTGTTCTGATGCAGCGCGATAAGGTGATAGCTTACGCCTCGAGACAACTAAAGGTTCACGAGAAGAATTATACTACCCATGATCTGGAGTTGGGTGCAGTGGTTTTTGCCTTAAAGATTTGGAGACATTACTTGTACGGTACCAAATGTACTATCTATACCGATCACAAGAGTCTTCAACATATCTTTGAGCAAAAAGAGTTGAATATGAGGCAGCGGCGTTGGGTGGAACTTTTGAATGATTATGATTGCGCTATCAAGTACCATCCTGGAAAGGCGAACGTAGTTGCTGATGCCTTAAGCCGAAAAGAAACAGTTAAACCCAGGCGAGTGCGAGCCTTGCAACTCACGATCAGTACCCAATTGCCTGAACAAGTTAAGGAAGCACAAATAGAAGCCTTGAAAGAGGAAAACATTGGTCCTGAGTCATTACGGGGAATGGATAAACAATTGGTAGTGAAGGAGGATGGAATTCGGTACTTCATGGATAGACTTTGGGTGCCTGTTTATGGAAATCTGAGGGATTTGGTTAGAGCGAGGCTCACAAGTCTAAATACTCTATACATGCTGGATCTGACAAGATGTATCATGATCTAAAGGCGCACTATTGGTGGCCTAACATGAAAGCAGACGTAGCTACATATGTGAGCAAGTGTTTGACCTGTTCGAAGGTAAAGGTGGAATACCAAAAACCATCCGGACTGTTACAGCAACCTGAGATACCGATGTGGAAATGGGAACAAATTTCCATGGATTTTATCACTAAACTACCCCGGACTAATACTGGTTGTGACACAATCTGGGTCATTGTGGATCGGTTGACCAAGTCCGCTCACTTCCTTGCAATTAAGGAAACGGATAAGATGGAGAAGCTAACCCGATTGTATCTCAAGGAAATCGTTTCGAGACATGGCGTACCAATCTCAATTATCTCTGATCGTGATGCTCGTTTCACGTCACACTTCTGGCAGTCACTACAAAAGTCTTTGGGTACACGATTGGATATGAGTACTGCTTATCATCCACAACTGATGGTCAGAGTGAGCGTACCATACAGACTTTGGAGGATATGCTACGTGCTTGTGTGATTGACTTCGGGAACAACTGGAAGTTCACCTGCCTTTGGTGGAATTCTCCTATAATAACAGTTATCACACTAGCATACAGGCAGCACCTTTCGAGGCTTTGTATGGGAGAAAGTGTAGATCACCGGTTTGCTGGGCTGAAATTGGTGATAGTCAACTAACGGGTCCCGAACTCATTCATGAAACAACTGAGAAGATTGTGCAGATACGGAACCGTATGGCTGCAGCAAGGGATAGACAGAAAAGTTATGCTGACAAGAGGCGGAAACCTCTCGAATTTCAAATTGGCGACAAAGTGTTATTGAAAGTCTCACCGTGGAAAGGCGTAGTTCGGTTTGGCAAGCGAGGAAAGCTGAATCCGAGGTATGTTGGACCATTTGAGATACTGGAAAGAATAGGTCCGGTGGCCTATCGACTAGCCTTGCCTGATTCGCTGAGTGGAGTGCACAACGTGTTTCACGTTTCAAATCTGAAGAAGTGCCTATCTGACGAGACACTCATTGTACCACTAGAAGATGTTCAAGTGGATGAGCAATTGCGCTTTATCGAAGAACCCGTCGAGGTGATGGATCGTGAGGTGAAAACACTTAAGCAGAGCAAAATACCTATCGTCAAAGTTCGTTGGAACTCGCGACGTGGACCGGAATTCACGTGGGAACGTGAGGATCAAATGAAGCTTAAGTACCCTCAACTGTTCGAGACGATGTCTGCAGACCAAGGTATTGATTTAAATTTCGGGACGAAATTTCTTTCAACATGGGGATGATGTGACAACTCATCCAAAACTCACTCGATTTCGAATTTCTGTGTGCCAATGCAGTAGATCAGTGATGGAACACGCTCACCATGTAACGCAATTTTCGGGACGAAAATTCTTTCAACATGGGGATAATGTGACATCCGGTAATTTTCCGTTACCAAACTCCGTTAGTTCCGTTAAGTTTTGCATACACGTGTCGTAAGCACACACTAGTTGTCGTTTGACGTTGGTGACTTAAAATAATTAATAATGTTAATTTAATAATAATCTAGTTGAAAAGATGATTATTATGTTATGTTTATGTTTTTACGCGATTTAAAGACTATTTGAGAATTTTATCGCGTAACGCGGAACGCGCGTGTTAATTGGTATGTCCTGTGTTTTATAAATAAAATATATAATGTTACCATTAGTTATATATTCATATTATTAGTTTAAAACACTTCACAAGGAGTTTAAAAGATTAAATTTTATAAAATACAAATGCAAGGGTTAAAGTGTACATTACTAATTAAATTAAACAAAACATTAACCCTACCCCCACCCTCCCCCCAAAATCACGATGCAGCTTCCCTCTCCCTCACCTGCGAAATTCAGCCAAGAACAAGTGTGTAAGGCCTGTTTTGATCGATTGCAAGTGTTACAACACGTTAGAACCTTCAATTGCAAGCCATTACAAGTTTAAAGGTTAGATTTTATGGTTGCATGTTATCTATAGAACCGAACTAGGGCTGCGAATTGGTTGATGTTGCTGAATCTTGATGTATTGTTGATGCTATTGTGTTAGTTTGATTGATTATATGTTATTAACGTTGATTATGCATGAAAACTACATTTTTGATTGGTTGTTCATATTTTTTGATTCTTGATAACCCTAATTCGAAATTGATGATGATAATATGGAATTGATGATTGTTAGGTGTTATATGATGTTAGTTAGGTTATATGAATGTTGAATGATGTTGATTTTGCAAGAAATCTAGGTTTTGATCATCTAGTTCATACATTGCCATAAGAGGAAACTTTTTGGTTTGGAATTTATGATTTGATGATTCTAAGATGCTAGATGTAATGCTTAGATGTTAGTTTTTATTGAATTGTGCAAGAAAATCCATGAAATTGTGATGTTGATCATGACTTACTAAAAGTAGAAACTTTTGTGTATGATGTTTGAGAATTTGGATATTTGGAGGTGTTAGCATGTTAGTATGAATGTTATGAACTTGAAATAGTATCTTAATGATGAATTGGATACACGTTGGGTGTTTACTAGACTTTTGGGTATTACTTTCCCAAAAGGGAAACTTTATTGTGCATAACTTTGGATATTGGTAATTTGACTTATTCATGGTTTAGGATCATGCTAGAATGATTGTTATGAATGTTTAAAGTGGTAGAATCTGTTATTGGGTTGTATGGAATGTTTATTTGGTTATTGGTGATTATTGCACTTTGATGGTCATGTATGGTTGGTATGTTGATTAGTAACTAGGACATCATGTTTGGACTGGAATTGATCATACTAATGTATGTTGCATGTATTGGCATCTTGTATGCGTTGTGATAGTATGAATGACTTTTTGGTAAATTATCTGTTTTGACCCATATATGCTAAATCATGGCTATAGGTCATGTAAGTAGGTTATGCATGATCTAACCTGTATATGATACACTAGTTATGTTATGAACACACTGAGCATGCTAGATGCTAAGGAATTGGACAACTTGTATGATATGTGCATAGTATGATGATTTAGCAATGTATTGGGAATGTAGCATCAAATGTGGTTCATTGGAATGTTAAACATGTAGTTGTATGCTTATGTATGTTTAAATGGTTTACAACGCATAATGTCACCAACGGGTCAAACGGGTCAACTAGGTCACATGTATGTTTTTTTTATAGAACCTTGAGTTCTTTGTTTGTAGAACACTTAAGGTTTCTCTTGGGATTTCTGTGTACATGTACTTATGTACTTGTGTGTTCTAGGTAACCTTTGAAGGTTGTCTTTCCACTCGTCCTTGTCAAGTTAAACCTTACTTGTCTAACACGCGTATCAGGTGAGTTCATGCCCCACTGTTTTATTAAATCTCTTTTGGGGGAGATAGCATACTGGTAAATTTTACAACGCTTTATATATTTAAGATGTGTATGATATTAATATAGTGCTGTTTATTATGATAAAGTCCTCACACTTTCGAATTGTTAATATTGGATAGCGGGGAAACTTGGGTAGTACTACTGGGTCTGACGAGCCCCACCTGTGTGACTCGAGGTCAACCGGGTGCAATTTGTCCTATGATTATTCGTCACGATATGGTGAAGTCGTGACGGGAGGCAAACATAACACAGTCAGCTTCAATGTCGAAATCACTATGTATTAATATCGTTTGTTAATGGACTAGCTAGCTATTACAATGCACATGCTTAATTATACGCTATTGATAAACTGTTATGTTTATACCTACTGATAACTGTTATGTTTATACACTTGATAAACTGTTATGTTTATGCGCAAACTCTTGAACTCACCAACCATGTGTTGACTTTTTAGTATGCTATTCTCAGGTCATTAAGCTGGATTGCTGATAGGAGCACTTCACGAGTCAGCATGCATATTTTTTTAGAGATTTATAACTACCCGTCTTTTACTTATGGTTTAAACTATTTGGTTGGCACTTGTTTTGCCATATGGTACTTTCATATGTTTTGGGATTGTTTTATTTACTTTACGCTTCCGCAGGTCTTTTAAAGTTTAAACTCTGGTTGATTTACATTAAACGTAGCATATAGAGTCGTTCCGAGTAACTATTGACTGTGATCCTGGTTTGTTCACACACGCCTCGCGGTAAAACTCCGCACGTGGATTTTGAGGGTGTGACAGATTGGTATCAAGCCAGGTTATAGAGAACTAGGTTGCATACACACTAGACTATAACCGCACACATTAGTTAGTTACTTGTTCCTGATTTTTCTACTGCATACTCATTGGCATACACATCACACTCTCTGCAGCATGGCATCGTCTTCGAGAGCACTGGTGTAACTACCAGCATCACCCACACCCCGAGTCCCCACCTCCTGGACGGTGCCTGACGACGGACTAGACTGGCCTCGTTGGACTATCCACGAGGTGAATTCGACTGGGATCAACCATTCGTGCCACCTGAACACGACCCCTCCGCGAGACTGGATTTCTACCCTGAGTTCGTAGATCACCTCATGTATAGGGAACGTGTACCAACCCGAGACCTAGAACTAGGACCAACACTGAGCAACCACTACCTTCACTCCCAGGACGTGGCAGTCCAACGAGCAGGTGATTTGCTGCATTGGTGCAGCACTGGACACGGAACATCACCGGGTTCCGGCGACTCACGAGCGATGTCTGTACACTACGGCACGACATAGTTGAATGATCTATTCCTAATTTCCTTGAAACGATTTGGACTATGTAGCATTTCTTTATTTTGGAACCTATGTGGGAAGAGTTGTTTCTCCCCAACCCAACAACAACTCAATTTTGACCATTGATAAATTTGTGACTCATTTGCAAATTTTATTTACTTTGGTATGTATTTTTGTTATAAATGTTGTGGTGATGACAAATTCTTACTTTCTTATTGTTTACTATACTTCAATGAGTAACATCAAACAGCGGTTTTGTTCAATTGATTTCATTACTCATTATTGTAATTTGTGAATGTAAAGTGAATAATGGACGCCCGAGGACGTGGACGGGCCGAGGACGCGGGCGCGGGCGTGGACGCGGCGCCGGTGACCAGGTGTGCCGTGTGACCAAGGTGCTGGTGGCCAGGCGCCGGTACCATAATATAACCCCTGCGGAACTAGCAGCCTTAATAAATGCACAAGTCCAGGCAGCGTTAACTGCTGCTCAAGTAGGACAGGCCGCAGGTAAACGATAATGGAAAAATTTTTGTCAAATCCTATAGTTAACGAATAAGACATCTGATCAATATTTATCGTGTTAAAGCAGGACCGCCAGCATGTACCTACAAGTCCTTCATGGACTGCACCCCCACACCTACAGTGAACGAGGGAGCTGTAGGGTTGGTGAGGTGGTTTGAGAAAACGGAGTCCGTTTTCTCGAAGTGCAACTGTCCACCTGCTGACCAGGTGAAATACCTACGGGGACACTGGATGGTGCAGCACTGTCTTGGTGGAATGCTCAAGTGCAAATGCTAGGGCAGGCCATGGCAAATGAGCTCCCGTGGAATGAATTCAAAGATGATGATCGAGGAATACTGTCCTCGCAGCGAAGTTCAAAGTTGGAGATGGAATTTTGGCAGTTGAAAATGCAAGGTTCCGAGATCGAGGCCTATACAACAAGAACCCACGAGCTGGCCACACTATGTCCTGGAATGGTGAATGAAATGCACAAGCGGTGGAACATTACATCCGGGGATTGGTGCCCGAAATTAGGAGCCTGGTGACTTCCTCTAACCCCGCCACTATACAACAAGCTATCCGACTGCCCCACAAACTAACTGACGAAGCTGTGGAGCAAGGCGGTTGCCAAAACGGGGCGCTGCTGCAAGTGTGCCCGACAACAAAAGAAGTGGGATACCTCCAACAACACCAACACCAACAACAACAATAGGGCATCATCATCATCGGTGGTCAACACCAGTCTCAACAACAACAACAACCACAACAGCAACAAAGAAGGTTTGACAACAATCGCAACTTCAACCAGTCAAACTCAAACAATCAAGGACCGAGCGGCTATGGTGGTAAACAGCCGATGTGCACGCGGTGCAACTATCATCACGTTGGGAGATGTGACAACTACAAGTGTCAGCGGTGTGGTAAAAATGGGCACTTGGCTAAGGATTGCCGTGGTGAGATGGTCAGGAAACCACAGCAATCTCAGGAGACTCCAAAGGGTTGTTTCGAGTGTGGAAAGGAGGGGCACTACAAGCGAAACTGCCCGCAGTTAAGGAGGAACGGTAATGGCAATGGCCAGAACACACAACAGAACAACAACAACAACAACAACAACAACAAAGATGGAAATGGCAATGGTAACGGTGGTAATAATGGAGCCAAAGGGAGAGCCTTCGTCATTGGCTCAGGTGAGGCTCTAAACGACCCTACTACTGTTACTGGTAGGTTTTCTGTAAATGGGTGTTTTGCTACAGTACTGTTTGATACTGAGCTGATAGGAGTTTCATATCCTAAAGTTCTCTAGTCTCCTAAGTGATATTCCTTCTGCCTTAGAATCCAAATATACCGTAGAATTGGCTGACGGTAAACAGATCCATGTGACACACATTCTTAAAGATTGTAAGATAGAACTCGCTGGTCATACTTTCGCTATCGATCTTATGCCTGTTACACTGGGTAGTTTCGACGTTGTGGTAGGCATGGATTGGCTCTCAAATAAGCAAGCGGAAGTAATATGTCACGAGAAGATCATACGAATTCCTGTTGGTGACGAAATTCTCACAGTCCGAGGCGATAGGAGTGGTGCGTGATGGGCATTATCTCCTATATGAAGCACAGAAATTACTGCGAAAAGGTCGCTTGGCTATCCTGGCACTCGTCACCGATAAACAACCGGAGGAAAGGCGAAATGAAGACATACCCGTCGTACGAGACTTTCCCGAGGTGTTTCCAGAGGATCTTCCTGGATTACCACCTCATCGTCAAGTGGAATTTCAAATTGAACTGACTCCCGGTGCAGCCCCGATTGCTAGAGCACCTTATCGATTAGCACCGAACGAATTACAGGAGTTGTCATCACAACTTCAGGAGCTTTTAGATAAGGGCTTTATTCGACCTAGCTCATCACCTTGGGGAGCCCCTGTCCTTTTTTTAAGAAAAAGATGGCACGTTTTCGAATGTGCATCGATTATAGGGAGTTAAACAAGTCACAGTTAAGAACCGATACCCTTTACCTCGCATCGACGACTTATTTGATCAGCTTCAGGGATCCAGCTATTATTCGAAGATCGACTTGAGATCTGGTTATCATCAACTCCGAGTCCGTGAGGAGGATATCTCCAAACGGCATTCCGTACTCGTTATGGTCATTACGAATTCTTGGTCATGCCTTTTGGGTTGACAAATGCACCTGCGGTGTTCATGGATCTCATGAATCGTGTGTGCAAACCCTACCTTGATCAGTTTGTTATTGTGTTTATCGATGACATACTGATATACTCTAAGACCAAGGAGGACCATGAAGAGCATCTACGATTAATCTTGGAATTGTTGAAGAATGAGCAACTGTACGCCAAATTCTCTAAGTGTGACTTTTGGATACGCGAAGTACAATTCCTAGGCATATTGTTAATGAGAAGGGTATACACGTTGACCCTGCCAAGATTGTGGCAATAAAGAATTGGCCCATACCTAAAACACCGAGTGAGATACGACAATTTCTGGATTAGCGGGGTATTACCGACGGTTCATAGAAGGATTTTCTAAGATTGCACAACCTCTCACCGCTTTGACCCACAAAGGAAACATACAAATGGGGGGAAAGTCAAGAGGCGGCTTTTCAGCTATTGAAACA
>CM044003.1:19119160-19144160 GCA_024085815.1 Flaveria linearis
AATGTGGGAATAAACATTCAAAAATCTTTATTTATATACTGAAATATTATTCTAGAGATTTGATTAAATTATGATAAATGAAGCAATTTATACAAATTATTTTAAAATGATGAAAATAGAGAAAATATCAAAAATATAAATAAATTCGGGAAATTATGATAAATTACAGAATGACCCTTTTGAAGCATAAAAGTCTTGGAATTATTTCAGAATTATTTCCTTATATAATTAAGAAATGAATTTTTATGTATTCTGTAGTAAGAAAAGCAGACTAAATAACTAAAGTATATAATAAATGATAAGAAAATCATTAAATAATATTAAATCTGAATCTACAGAATTTTTAAATCTCTAATTTTTGGAGTTATATAACTATTTTTTCTAAATATTTAGATTATTATAAAATTCACGGAAACTGATCTGCAATGAGTTAAACCTTGATATATTTATGTGATATTCTATTTTATATAGGAAACTATCTGTAAATTTTAAGAATTTATTGATTATAGAAGCTATTTTTGATAAATTTTGGGAATATCATAAAAAATTACAGAAAACAATCTGTTGGGATTTAGATGTTATAAAATTTACTGGATGTTACTAACTATTGAAATAACATTCTATAGATTTTTGTTGATTTTTGGATAACCGTAGCTAATTTTGGTGATTTATGGAGATTTTGGACTAATTATAAGTAATATATATGATAAACTAATTGTTAGGAATTTAGTGGTAACATATTTGATTACCTTACAGCTGAACTCTCAAAAGTTAATTAAAACTAAGGTTCTGAAAATTTTAAGAAATTATGTCTGATATTATGAATTATTTTATAGGTTCAAGTTTGGAGACACGGTGAGACTCATAGCCCCATTTTGATATTTTGTAAAGTTTTGGGGGAAAAAATCATACTGATTATGTTGATGCATTATTTTGAAAATATTTTGAGACTTACTGTCATTTGTGATACAACCATTAATTCGAATGAGGAACCGTCTGATAATATTAGTAGCGCTACTTAGGAGAATATTGCACCAACAGGATGAGTGTTGCTGTATTTTCCTGCACCTAACCGAATGAGGGATGAGATGTAATATTATCTGATTTTGTGAATTATTTCATGACAGTATGATTATATTGTGAGCATGTTTGGTTGTAATTGGTGCATCAACTAAATATTTTGTTTGGATATAAACCTATGTTCTCACCAACATTTTGTTGACTGGTTTAAGTATGCTTTTTCAGGAGACGATGAGTAACTCTTTGACTTTAGCTTTGAAGTGCACAATGGTTTGGGTGAAATAGTCGGGAGAGTATGTGTCACGTTAACCGTCAACATCGTTGACGGTAGTGTGTACGTTGACGCACACTTCCACCGATTCTAAAGACATGCTCTAGTCTAGTTGTAGTAAAATTACATCTAATTTTGAAAACTATGTACAAGATGTAATTCCAAATATTATGAATAAAGGCATGTCTTATGTTGTGTTTTGTGTATGTATATTTATCGTGCTACTTCGCTATAATTAATGTACTCTGATAAAGCAAGTCACACCTGAACCGCATTTCACGCTTCCGTCGGGATGTGATAGGTGGTATCAGAGCCATTGGTTATAGGGAATTAGGTAATTTAAAATATCTAGACTATAAACCACAAGCTCAAAATATACTTAGAATTATTATATATAATTTTATGATTTTATGTGAATTATGTGGATTACGTGAAATTCTGTGATTAAGATCTAACAAAATTTAATAGTTAATTGACTAACCATTTTGTGAAATATTATTAAGAAATTCGTGCAGATATGAATTCAGATAGTTACCACTACGAGACCGATCCTTCCGAATGTCCAGATCATAGCAACTTTAAGGAAATAACTCCTGAACCAGAACCCCAACAAGTTATGGAAATTCCTCAACTGGAAAAGGAATAGAAATTTATGTCCGACGAGCACCAGTACACGTGGGAGGATATACAATTAAGACTCCTAGGAAAAAGATACAACGTGAAAACAAGTTTAGAGTTAAGCAAGCTGAGGATGTAGAAATACAACCTTCTGAGTTCCCCAAAGGTAAAGGTAAGATAACTGAAAGACAAGAGTTGGATCAGGTGAAGACAGCTCGACAAACTCTTAGAAAAATTAAGAAAACAACTAGGAATCTGGAAAATCCAGAAGGACATCAAAAGCTCAAGACACCCAAGAAAAGTCTCTTCACAAGGATGTGGAAATGGATTCGCAGGAACTAAGAGATTATAGTCTAACTTTCTAGAATAAACGGAATAAGAACTTAACTGATATATGTACTTTTGTGTTAAAGTATTTTGGTATGTGATAAATGATTTTGTGTTAGAATATTTATTTGTGATACTAATGATAAAATTCACTATAGTGTCATTCCGCCAAAAAGAAACACTCAGCCTGTCCGGAGACAGCTCGAGTGGGACGACCCAGAACCAGACTTGGGGAAGAAACACCCATAACACTGATACAAGTGAGAATGATAGATTTCTCAGATAGTAGCCCAGCAAATAGAAGCTACCCTACCTACCTTAATAACCCAACTCCAGCAAAATCTAAATTTTGAAACCACCACACACCCACTAGCAGGGCCTGAAAATATTATCCCAGAAGAACGACAGGAAGAGGAGATTCTGAATGGAGTCTTAAGGGATGTTCTTACAAGACCTTCATGTCATGCAGACCCCGGGAATTCGATGGAAAAGGAGGAGCTGTACAAGCTTTAAGATGGCTAGATGAAATGGAAGGAGTTTTGGAAATCAGTAACTGTGCTGAAAACTTCAAGACACTATTTGCTTCGCATTCCTTAAAAGGAGAGGCACAATCCTGGTGGAAAATGGAGGTACACACTAGGGGTAGGAATGTTATGAATAGTATGAGTTGGGAAGAATTTAGAAATCTAATGATAGAGAAATACTACCCTTATAATGAGATAGAAAAACTAGAGGCTGAATTCTTAGCACTAGAAATGAAAGGAGCTACACACCGGGAATATACTGATAGGTATAATGAACTATCCAGGTTAGTACCACATCTGATAACCCGGAATCAAAAAGAATAGGAACGTATATTTGGGGATTAGTACCGCAAATAAAAGGGTTAGTAAAATCTGCAAGAACCAAAACCTTCCAAGAAGCAGTAATCCTGTCAGGAAGTCTGACAGATAAGATGATCAGAAATGGATCATTAAGTCACCACAGGTAGGAGAGAAAAGAAATGGACTGAAAAACACTCTGGAAGAAGATTTGGAGAAAGCTCCCAGAAAAGAGTAACCCGACCTCCACCAAGAAGTTTCTTGGGAACAGCTCAGGGGAAGAAAGTGGATAAACCACCACAGTGTAATATCTACCAAAGATATCATACAGGAAACCGTATGACAGTGGTTTGCTATAACTGCAAAAAGAAGGGGCACGTTTCTCGAGACTGCAAAAATCCTACAACCCTAAAACAGTATGCTTTCAGTGTGAAAGTGAAAATCATTTTCGTAATGAATGTCCACAACGAAAGGGCAAGGCTCCAGCTAACCAGAACAACCTCGTGGAAGGGCTTTCGTGATACAAGCTGAT
Source organism: Flaveria linearis (assembly GCA_024085815.1). NCBI lineage: Eukaryota > Viridiplantae > Streptophyta > Magnoliopsida > Asterales > Asteraceae > Flaveria > Flaveria linearis. The sequence goes on from CM044003.1 coordinate 19,122,750, forward strand.
GAAGCTCGTCATGAACCAGAAGTAGTAACGGGTACGTTCCTTATCAATAACCAGTACGCAAAAGTATTATTTGATACAGGAGCAACTCGTAGTTTTGTTTCAACACTTTTAGACCATCACTTAGTTTAACATCTGAGAAATTAAGTGACAACTATGTGATAGAATTAGCTGACGGTAAAAATAATAGAAGTTGATGAAATCATTCCTAATTGCATTCTGAATTTAGATGAATATTGTTTTGATATAAATCTGATACCTATTAAATTAGGAGGATTTGATATCATAGTAGGAATGGATTGGTTGAGTAAAAATCATGCTGAAATCATTTGTGATAAGAAAATGATAAAGATTCCTTTAATTAAGGAAGACAAAACTCTCTGCATATATGGTGAAGACCAAATAATACTGTGAAATTGATTTCTTGTGAAAAAGCACAAAAATGCCTCAATAAGAAATGTTTAGCTTCTTGGCTCACATAGTTGATACAAACTTGATAAGGGAAATTTGGAAAGTGTTCCTGTTATAAATGAATATTCTGATGTTTTTCCTGATGAATTACCTGGATTACCACCCCCTCGTCAGGTCGAATTTAAAACAGAATTAATACAGGAACAACCCCTATTGTCAAAGCACCCTATCGTTAGCACCAACTGAAATGAAAGAACTCATGACCAATTACAAGAGTTATTAGATAAAGGATTTATACATCCTAGTGTATCACCTTGGGGAGCACAGTTCTGTTTGTTAAAAAGAAAGATAAACTTTTAGAATGTGTTCGACTATAGGAACTCAATAAAGTTACCATAAAGAATAGATATCCTCTCCCTAGAATTGATGATTTGTTTGACCAATTACAGGGATCTAGTTATTTTTGAAAAAAGATTTAAGATCTGGATACCATCAATTAAGAGTACAGGAAGACGATATTTCTAAAACTGCATTCAGAACTAGGTACGAACATTACGAATTCCTTGTAATGCCATTGGGTAACCAATGCTCCAGCAGTATTTATGGATTTAATGAAAAGAGTATGTAAACCATATTTGGATAAGTTTGTTATAGTCTTCATAGATGACATTTTGATCTATTCTAAGAATAAGGAAGACCACGAACAACACCTGAGGTTAACTTTGGAATTTCTTCAAAAGAAAAGATTATATGCAAAATTCTCGAAATGTGAATTTTGGAAAAAAGAAGTACAATTTCTAGGACATATAGTTAACCAGAATGGGATTCAGGTTGATCCAGCAAAGATCAAGGCAGTTAAGAAATGGGAAATTCCAAAAACCCCAACTGAAATATGACAATTCTTAGGATTAGCAGGATATTACAGAAGATTTATAGAAAACTTCTCAAGAATAGCTCAACCATGACAGAATTGACCCAAAAAGATAAAAAGTATGTATGGGGAGAAAAACAAAATGAAGCATTTGAACTCCTCAAAAGTAAGTTATGTAGTGCGCCCATATTAGCTTTACCAGAAGGAACAAATAATTTCATAGTATATTGTGATGCATCTCGTTAAGGTTTTGATGTGGTTCTAATGCAAAAGATAAGTGATTGCATATGCATCCAGACAACTTAGAGGTAGTGAAAAAAAATTATACCCCCATGATTAGAATTAGGAGCTGTGTATTGCACTAAAAATTTGGAGACATTATTTATATGGGAATAAGTGTATAATATATACAGATCACAAAAGTCTACAACATATCTTCGATCAAAGATGTTAAATATGAGACAAAGAAGATGGGTAGAATTACTAAGTGATTACGACTGTGAAATTAAGTATCATCCCGGTAAGGCAAATGTAGTTGCTGATGCTTTAAGTAGGAAAGAAAGAACCAAGCCTTTACGGGTACGTGCTATGAAAATGGAACTACGTTCAGATCTGTCAAGTCAAATTCGGGAGGCTCAACAAAAAGATGTGCTAAAATAAAAAGGACAATTAAAAGACGTGAAAGAGGAAGCAGATGGAATTTTGAGATTTAAAGGAAGAATCTGGATACCCGACAACAACATGATTAAACAACTATTCTGCAAGAAGCTCATAAGTCAAGATACTCTGTGCATCCAGGAAATAATAAAATACAAAGACTTAAAAAGCCAATACTGGTGGCCAGGCATGAAAAGATCAGTCGGAGAATCTGTGGAATAGTGTGATGTCTGCTCAAGAATAAAGGCGGAATATCAAAAACCTTCAGGATACCTACAGCAACCAGAGATTCCGGAATGGAAATGGGATCAAATTACAATGGATTTCATAACTAAGTTACCCAGGACCAGAAATGGATACGACACTATTTGGGTTATAGGGGATAGACTACGAGAAGATTATAAGATTGAGAAATTAGCAAGAATCTACATAAAAGAAATGTGTCCAGACATGAAATACCTGTATCCATTATATCAGATAGAGATAGTAGATTTACTTCTAGGTTCTGGCAAACTTTACAAAAAGCCTTAGGAACCCAAGTAAATTAAGTACAGTCTATCATCCACAGACTGATGGACAAAGTGAAAGAATAATACAAACCCTGGAAGATATGTTAAAGGCTTGTGCTATAGATTTTGATGGAAATGGGACAGTCACTTACCATTAATAGAATTTTCATACAATAACAGTTATCATTCTAGTATTGGTTTAGCTCCATTTGAAGCTCTGTATGGAAGAAAATGTAGATCACCTCTATGTTGGAATGAAATAGGTGATAGACAACTCATAGGTCCTTGAGCTAATACAACTCATATGCAGACACGAAGAAAAAACCATTGGAATTTCAATTGGAGACAGGGTCTATCTGAAGATATCTCCCTCTAAAGGAATCTTTCGGTTTGGAAAATCCAGTAAGTTAAACCCTAGGTACATTGGTCCATTTAAAATCATTGATAGAATTAGTCCTGTAGCTTATAAGTTGGAGTTACCTCAAGAATTAAGTGAAGTACACAATACCTTTCATGTGTCAAACCTCAAGAAATGCCTAACCATGAAACCTTAGAAGTACCAATTCAAGAAATCAAGGCAGATAAGAAACTGCATTTTGTGAAGAACCAATAGCCATCGTAGGGAAAGAAATAAAGAAGTTAGAAGATTAAAATTCCCATAGTGAAAATTAAGTGGAATGCAAAGAGAGGACCAGAATACACCTGGGAAAGAGAAGATGAAATTAGGAAGAAATACCCCACCTATTCAGAGGTAATAATTATTTGAGTTTTTTAAAGCACACTCCAATGAATTTCAGGACGAAATTCTTTTAACCCGGGGAGAATGTGACAACCCTAAAATTTTTATTATATATTATGATTACATTTTTGTTATAATCACATTAAATATTATGTCTAGTACAAATATAATTATGAAATGTACGTATGCATGTTTGCATGCATGCATATATATTAGAAATTGACGTATGCATGTATGATTATATACCTGGAATTCACACATACATGTATATATATACCAAATTTTACGTATGCATGCTTGCATACATATATGTATATGGAAAATTTTGTATGCTTGTATACGTGTACGTTTAGCATGTACATATATGTTTACTTATTTGTACGTGTAGTGTATTTATAAATACGTATATATGTATACACACATTAAGAAAATCAAAACTAAAGTAACACAACCAAAGTTTAACCTTAAAAACCAAACAAACACCAACCACCTTGAAACCACTCTCGGTTAACACCACCAACCACCACCCCAAACCATCACCCGAACCACCACCACATCAAACTACAAGCACTTTGCTTTCACACTATAACCATTCCTTGTACCGCCACCTAGCCAAACCGCCATCTTAATTCATTGAACATAGAAGGATGCTAGTCAAAACCTTGTGAAACTTCATCATTAAGGGAATATGGCAATTCCAAGGACCTCCATCGGTCCCTCCCATTCACACCATGATACTCTTGCAAACCGCCACCTAGCACCTCTAAGTTGGACACCTAGCCAAGCTAGAGGGATTACTCATCAAGGCAAGGGATAGACCCATGATGTGCAACCGATCGAAGGCCTTCATAATCCTCATATATGCGGATAACACAAACACAGACACATCACAACCAACACCCACTTCCTTGCACCCTCGGTTTATAAACCACACCTCGATCATCTTGCTTCTATTTCTCTCGGTTCCAATCTCCAGCATCACCTTCACACCACCCTTGATCAACACTTCTGTCCCATCTCTATCTCTACCTCTCGGTTTCCACACAAAACCAAACAACAACCACACCACAACCATCGCACACCATCACTCTTACTCCCTTATCCACGGTTTTCACAACAACCATCTACCCACGACCATCACCACTCTCACGGATCTTTCTCTCAGGTTCACAAAGTAGGAATATCATCAAGATCATCATCCATAAGGTTGTTATAGGTGTTAAAAATCTAATGTTACATATGTGTTATAAAACACATAAATAGTTAGTTTTGGTATTAGCACACCAAAACCAACTTTGGAAGTATTTTAAGTTCCTTAATCACAAGTAATAAGTTACCAAAATTCAGGAAACTTGTGATAAAAAGGAATATTTTGATTTACAAAGATAAAATCTTTAATTATTAAGAAAAATCTAGTAAAATATTAAATAATACAATTGTGGGAATAAATATTGAAAATATTTATTTATATACTAAAATATTATTCTGGAGATTTTGATAAAATTATGATAAATGAAGCAATTTATACAAATTATTTTAAAATGATGAAAATAGAGAAAATATCAAAAATATAAATAAAATCGGAAAAAAAATCTGATAAATTCACAAATGACTCTTTTGAAGTATAAAAGTCTCTGGAATTATTTCAGAATTTATTTCCTTATTATAATTAAGAAATGATTTTTATGTATTCTGTAGTAAGAAAATCAGAATAAATACCTAATATATATAATAAATTCTGAAAAAATCATGAATATAATATTAAATCAGAATCTACTGATTTGTAGATCTCCTAATTTTTGGAGTTATATAACTATTTTTATAAATATTAAGATTATTATAAAATTCACAGAAACGATCTGCTACGAGTTAAACCTTGATGTATTTATGTGATGTTCTATTTCATATAAGAAACTATCTGTAAAATTTTAAGGATTTATCAATTACAGAAGCTATTTTGATAAATTTTGGAAATATATAAAAAATTACAGAAAACAATCTCTTGGGATTTAGATGTTATAAAATTTATGGTATGTTACTAACTGTTGAAATAACATTCTATAGATTTTTGGTGATTTTTGGATAACTGTAGCTAATTTTGGTGATTTATGGAGATTTTGGACTAATTATAAGTAATTATATATGATAAACTAATTGTTAGGAATTTTGTGGTAACATCATTTGATTACCTTACAGTTGAACTCTCAAAAGTTAATTAAAACTAAGGTTCTGAAAATTTTAAAGAAAATTATGTCTGATATTGTGAATTATTTTATAAGTTCAAGTTTGGAGATACGGTGAGATTCATAGCCTCATTTTGATATTTTGTAAAGTTTGGGGGAAAAGCATACTGATTATGTTGATGCATTATTTTTGAAAATATTTTGAGACTTATTGTCATTTGTGATACAACTATTAATTCGAATGAGGAACCGTCTGATAATATTAGTAGCGCTACTTAGGAGAATATTTGCACCAACAGGATGAGTGTTGCTGCTATTTTCCTGCACCTAACCGAATGAGAGTTGAGATGTAATATTATCTGATTTGTGAATTATTTATGACAGTATGATTATGTTGTGAGCAGGTTTGGTTGTAATTGGTGCATCAACAAAATATTTTGTTTGGATATAAACCTATGTTCTCACCAACGTTTTGTTGACTGGTTTAAGTATGCTTTTTCAGGAGACAATGAGTAACTCTTTTGACTTTAGCTTTGAAGTGCACAATGGTTGGGGTGAAGTAGTCGGGAGAGTATGTGTCACGTTAACCGTCAACATCGTTGACGGTAGTGTGTACGTTGACGCATACTTTCACCGATTCTAAGGACATGCTGTAGTCCAGTTGTAGTAAAATTACATCTAATTTTGAAAAACTATGTACAAGATGTAATTCCAAACATTATGAATAAAGGCATGTCTTATATTGTGTTTTTATGTATGTATATTTATCGTGCTACTTCGCTATAATTAATGTACTCTGATAAACAAGTCACACCCGAACCACATTTCACGCTTCCGCCGGGATGTGAAGAACTAAACAAGAAGATGCTCCATACTTTGCCTGAAAGTTGGAAGCAGACTGTGTCCATGTTCAAGAACACCATAGATCTTAAGACAACTGGTCTAGACACACTGGTTGCTAAAGTAGAGGCTCTTAAAATGGATGAACAATCAAGAAACAAGAATGTGAGAACTCATGTCTCACCTTATCACTTCAAAGAAACAAAAAATGCTGGAAGTGCATTTATTTCAAACAATGATAGTGATAACTCTTGCGATTTGAGTGATGATGAAGAGGAAGTCAGTTTCTATGCTTCTAAACCTTCAAAGAAATCAACTCAAAGTAAAAATCAAAAGGATAAAGGAAGACCTGCTGAAAGAAGAGATACAACTACAGCAACAGCAAAATCTTCACAACAAAACAATCAGTCAAAACCAATCACTGTGATATTGGATTCTGAAAAACAAAAAGCAGCATTTGCAGCTTTTTGTTCTAGTTTTCAAGCATACCTGGGAAGCTCTCTAACTTCAGCAAATATCTGCCAGCAAGACTTGGAAGAACTATATCCTGATGTAGTGGAAGAGATGGATCTACAATGGCAGATGGCAATGATTGCTTACAGAGCTAAGAAATATCTCAGGAGAAACAAGAACATGGTTGCCGCAAGCAAAACATCAAAGATTGGTTTTGACAAGTCGAAGGTAAGATGCTTCAAGTGCAATCTCTATGGACATTTTTCTAGAGAATGCAATCAACAATCACCTCCGGAGATAAAACCACATCAGCAGCATCAGCAATCATCAGACTCAATCTCATCAACAATCAAACTCTCAACGATCTCTGCACAGACAACCTCAGCTGACCAATATCTCCCCACCAGCCACAAATGATTCAGCAGGACCTAGTAACTCAAAGGAGTCGGGGCTGATCATACTTCAAGATGGAACTTGTGACTGGAGTATGTATGAGAAGGAAGTCTTAGAAGAGAATCAAGCTTTGATGGCTCACATGGAAAACAAAGTTCCTCCAATGGAGAGAGGTAAGAGAAAGACTGTGTTCATCATCATGTGTTGAGGAAGTCGAACGGTATAGAGTTCATACTCAACAGTTGGCTGACAAAGTAAAAGAAACTATGATTTTAAATGAATCACATGTAAGAGAACATAAATTATATCAAATCAAAATTAATTCTTTGCAAAAGGATTTAGAAAAATTTGTTTCTGAAAACTACAGCCTTAAAGCCCAAGTTGAGCATCTGACCACTTCCTTAACCAAATCCATGGCTGATCATGCATCAACTGAAGTGAAACATCAGAAGTTTCAACTTCATCTCAGTAATATGAGAAGCTGTTAAACTCTCATATTGAATCAAAGAATAAGTATGGGTTGGGTTATAATGCTGTTGCCACCTATAAATGATAATTACACAACTCTACCTAAAACAATGACAAACACATTGTCAAAACATTTTGTGCCCAGCACCAAGATTGACATAAAAACAAATCGAATAAACATTAACAATGAAGCTGAGGTGAGTGAAACTGAGTCTTCTGAATCAGAATTTTTAAAACACAATGACTCAGAATTTGATTATGATAAATGTGATGACTTGGATGATTCTGATGAACATGATGTTGATCAACTGAACATCGGTAAGAATGTTCATGTTGAAACTGGTCTTCCAAAAGTACTTGAAAATCAAAGTTGCAATATCCTCCAAAGCAAAGAAACATGCTAAAGACTATTTGCAAGAGGATTGCTGAACTAAATGAAGGACTTCAAGAACTGAATCTTCACCAAAATTCATCATCAAAGAAGTAGCTAACATCGGATCAAGTAAGGAGGTACCTTTATGTCGTTCAGATAAAGGTAAGAAGAAACAAGCATCAATTAAAAAGGACTACCAACAAACATGCCGTTCAGTTGAAGATCTGCGGAAAGCAAAATCTGCTGAATCCGTAGAACAGATGCGGAAGACTAAAGCCAAATCTACGGATGAGGTATCAAAAAGGACTGCCAACAAACATGCTCAGAAAATGTTGGATCTCAAGCAACGAAAATCAGCTAAAGTTAAACAAGAATCAGTTGATGGTGTTCCTAGCAAAAGCAAGAAAAAATCAAGTGATTCATTGGGAAAGGAGTTAAAGCCCCACAAGCTGAACAAGAAAAAGAAGTCTGAATCTGAAGACAATTCAGAAGAAACATACTGCAAATGGTGTGATATGAAAAATCACAATACAGATGACTGCTATTTCAGCAGCTACTGTTCATATGTAATATGAACAATCATATGACTTCTGGTTGCTACTTCAATAAACATTGTGCAATTTGCAACAAAAATAATCATTCAACTCAGGAATATTATTTCAACAAGAAGAACAAGACAAAGAGCACAAAGAAGTCAAATGCTGAAATGTCTGAATCAGATTCTCAATAATCTGAAAGTGACAAAGAATCAAAGTTCAAGAAAGACCAACAAAAATCAAAGCAAAAATCTTCTGCTACGGATAAGTCTTTGAAGAAAAGAATATCAACTCAGTCTAAAACACCTCACAAAAAGGTGGATCTGTCAGACAAGAAGACTGAAGTGAATGATGATTTCTTTGATAATTTTGAAAAAGGAACTCCTGTACCTCAATCAAAATTGAAAGATGATATAACTTACAGAAATTTAGGATCAACCTCAAAATCAAAATATCAACCAAAGAAAGACAAGATGAAGATAGAATCAGACAAGAAAGAAGACATCCAAAAATCTGACTCATCTTCAATAGAATCATCCTCACCACCATCAAATCACAAAGAATCAATTAATACTGAAACTTCAAGATTAATTCATGAAGGAGTAACTATTGTAGACACATCTGGCAAACCCAAGACAATTAAGGCTTGGGTTGTCAATTCTAATTGATCTCTTATTTTATGCAGGAACAATCATGGAGAGCTGACAACAAGTGGTATGTTGACAGTGGTTATTCCAGACACATGACAGGAAACTGTTCTCTTCTCCATGACTTCAAACATAAACATGCATCATATGTGGCATTTGGTGGGGATAAGAAGGGAGGTAAAATAGTTGGTGAAGAAATGGTAACAAATGGTGTGCTCACATTTGAAAAAGTGAATTACTGTGAAAATTTACAGTACAATTTACTAAGTGTGTCTCAAATTTATGATCAAAACTATACAACATTATTTGATAACACTAATTGTTACATTCTTAAGCCAGGTTTTTTAGTTCCAGCAGAATGGATCCTTCTTAAAGCATCAAGAAAAGGAAACACATATGTTTTGGATATGAACAACACAACACTCACAAACCATGAGACATGCCTGTTATCTAAGTCCTCAGAAGATGAATCACAGTTGTGGCATAGAAGGCTTGTTCATTCCAACATGAAGAATATGAATAAATTGGTGAAAAATGACTTGGTTATTGGTCTACCAAAGAAAGAATTTCATTGTTCAAATCACTGTTCTTCATGTTATAAAGGAAAACAACATAGAGTGTCCCATAAATCCAAATTAATCAATACTAATACTACACCACTCAAATTGTTTCACATGGACCTTTTTGGTCGATCCAATGTGATGAGCATTGGAAAAAGGCAATATTGCTTAGTGATAGTGGATGATTTCACTAGATTCACCTGGGCCTTTTTCTTAAAACAAAAGAGTAAAACATCTGAAATATTAATAGACTTGTGATCAAGATTGAGAATCAACTTGATTTAAAAGTTAAAATTTTTAGGAGTGATAATAGGACTGAATTTGTTAATGCTGATTTAGATTCTTTTTGTAGGAATAAAGGCATAGCAAGGCAATTCAATACACCAAGAACTCCACAACAAAATGGAGTTGCTAAAAGAAGAAATAGAACTCTCATAGAAGTAGCCAGGACTATGCTAGCTGACTCTCATTTGCCCATCATATTCTGGGCAGAAGCTGTGAATACAGCATGCAATGTTCAAAATAGGACTTTAATTGTCAAAGAATATAATAAAACTCCTTATGAGCTCTTATTCAAAAGGAAGCCTTTTATAGGATATCTTAGAGCTTTGGGTGTCATGTATCTGTGTTAAATACTAAAGAACAATTGGGAAAATTTTCTGAAAAAGCCTATGATGGTTTCTTTATTGGATATTTATCCACATCTAAATCATATAGGGTTTACATTCCAGAACATAACATTGTTGAAGAGACTCCTAATGTTTCTTTTGACGAATCCATGTTTACAACAACTATAAAAGGATCATCTTGGTTATTTGATATAGATGCATTAACAGAGTCATTTAACACTGGATATTTAATCAATACAGGTTCTGCTGATACATGCTATCCATTTGTTCCCCCAAGTTTGAATGAAGTGCCACTATCAGCTGATCCTCTAAGGTCACAACCTTTAACTTTACTACAGCAAGAATCAAATAATCTGACAAGTCAGCAGAATGAAGATACATCCGGAGAAGCAATCCTTCATCTGCAGTTCATGCACATACATCCGCAGATGATCATCCATCATCCGTAGATGTAAATGATGCTTCAACCGATGCTCCTAGGGGTGGACAGGATAGTTTGAATCAACAAAACTTGTCAACATGTCAACAATCTCAATCCGTAGATGTTGCTGTAACTCCTACGGAAGAAGAAAATGCCTCCATAGAAATTCCTGCAGAAGAAAACCATAAAGCAACTAAAGTTCAAGCTGATCCTGTTGAACATGAACCCTTTGACTACTTCATAGACTCAACATCACAGCTGAATCCATCTGATCCAATGGATTTCACAAACTTAGAATCAACCATTCCAGTTGATACTATTTCAACAAGCAGAGTTCATAAGTCTTATCCATCAGATAATATTATAGGAGGCCTAAATGCAAGAACTACTAAAAGCAAAGGGGGAGTGGCAAACATTTGCCTGTTCACCTGCTTCTTATCTCAGATAGTTCCTACAAACATTACAGCTGCTCTAAAGGACAATAGCTGGATTGAAGCTATGCAAGAAGAACTACAACAATTCAGAAAACAAAAGATCTGGAATCTTGTAGACTTGCCTAAAGGTCTGCATCCAATTGGAACAAGGTGCTCTTCAAAAACAAGCTGGATGACAGAGGTATAATAGTGAGAAACAAAGCTAGACTGATTGCTCAAGGATATACTCAAGAAGAAGGAATAGACTATGATGAAGTCTTTGCTCCAGTTGCAAGAATTGAAGCAATCAGGGTCTTTCTAGCTTATGCTTCATTCAAGAAGTTCACTGTGTATCAAATGGATGTCAAGTGTGCTTTCCTTTATGGAAAAATTGATGAAGAAGTATATGTGGCTCAGCCCCCTGGATTTGAGGATCCTGACCATTCACATCGAGTCTACAAGCTAGACAAAGCGTTGTATGGACTTCATCAGGTACTAAGTAAGTGGTATGAAACTTTATCAACCTTCTTGCTGAAGCATGGCTATAAAAGAGGGACTATTGATCAGACTCTCTTCCTCAAACAAGAACATCAAGAACTTTTGGTAGTTCAAATATATGTAGATGACATAATATTTGGCTCAACCAACAATAAACTTTGTCAAAATTTGAAGAATTTATGAAATATGAATTTCAGATGAGCTCAATGGGATAATTGACCTTTTTCCTTGGCTTACAAGTTCATCAGAAAACAGATGAAATTTTCATCAATCAAGAAAAGTACATACATTAGCTTTTAAAGAAGTACAATCTTACTGATACATCTTCATGCAAGACACCTGTCTCAACAATAGACAAGATTGTGCCTGACCCTGCTGGAAAATCTATAGATCAGAGATTGTATAGATCAATGATCGGATCCTTAATGTATTTAACTGCCAGTAGGCCTGACATAATGTTTGCTGTGTGTGTGTGCTAGGTATCAATCAGATCCAAAGGAGTCTCATCTAAATGCTGTAAAGAGAATATTTAGATATCTGAAAGGAAAACCACTCTAGGACTGTGGTATCCAAAAGATAGAGATTTCAGTCTTTACTCATATTCAGATAGTGATTTTGGAGGGTGCAACAATAACAGAAAATCCACAACTAGTGGATGTCAATTTTTGGGACCAAGACTTGTTTCATAGCAGTGCAAGAAGCAAACCAATGTGTCTGTATCCACAGCTGAAGCTGAGTACATAGCTGCTTCAGCTGGTTGCTCTCAAGTACTTCGGTTGCAAAACCAATTACTTGATTATGGTTACAATTTCCTTCAAACACCAATTCATATTGATAATTCAGCTGCTATGTTTATAACTGCTTACCCAGTACAACATAGCAAAACAAAGCATATTGAGATCAGATATCATTTTCTGAGGGATTGCTCAGAAAAAGGGTTGATCAAGCTAATCAAAGTGGATACAACAAATCAGCTTGCTGATTTATTCACTAAAGCCTTTGATTCAGTTAGATTTAATTTTCTAATTGAGTCTTTGTGTATGATTAACTTAGATTAACTTTTCTTCAACAAAGAAAAACATGTGACTGTCCTTGTACGTAGAGTTTGCTTGAATTAACAAAAAAAATAATAAAAAAAAATAATAAAAAAATTTTTAGTTGGATTTCTGTGACTACTTTCTGCATGACATGTCTTTGGGAAATGATAGTACACTATGCCTTGGCTTACTTCATCAGTATAATTACCCTTCAAACTGATTCAAAACACTATGATATGTAAGTAGGTTCATCTTGAATGGAAACTACACTTAGAGCATGCTAAACATAAAGAAATAGGCAACTGTCTGTGGGAACTCCATTTTGAGGATCAACAAATAAGTCTCATCATGATGTGACCAAATCACTCACCCAAGCATACTATGTAAAACACTTTATAATCTTCTATATTTGCAAAATCATATTCCTTCTGTTTTGTGTGAACAAAGACCTGGGTATATGATCAAGGAGTATGATCTTCATTATCCCTCTGTTTTGTGTAAACAAAGACCTGGGATGATAGCACCTTTGTTTTACGAAAGTAAAGACCTGATGACTTTATGCGGATCATATTCAGCTCACAAAAGAATCCTTTGTGATCAACTGTATATTGTGTCAAGGAGCTTTCTCATAAACACATTAATGAGACTACAAGTATGTCTCAAGATAGAACTTATAACTTAATGTACATAGTCAATAAGTGTGAAAAAGTGATGATTTGACTCACCTACGGAGGACAAACTCAAATGAGAATTGAATGTGGAGCACATGATAGTTACTGATCAACAAACATCAAAACATGATAAACTGCATGCCTAGTTGATACATTACTCCTGTATGAATTTAAGTGGATCTGTATACTTGCAATCAGGTGTTATATCAGATCATTTCTCATTCATGGAATCAAAATCAGATGAATCCTTGTGTTATAGTATGATCCCTATATACATTTACATGCTTGAATAGTTTGTAAATTTGTTTAGTTTGTGCTTTTCAATGTTTACCTCTCTTTTGGACAATCAAATGCCTTTCATGCTTCTCTCAAACATAAATTTCTGATGAATGAAATAGTTTCACATTAATCACAAATTTAGGGGGAGTAGGTAATGCATGAAATTCAAAAAAAAAGCTGTTAAATCAACTTTGCAGGAATTGGAACTTGAGCACTAACTTGGATGTGAGATACAGGAAGCTTGCTTGCTTGTACTCAATTGTCATACAAACAAAGTCAACAAGGTCCAACATCAATAAATGATTCTATTACCTGATAAATATCATACATTTAAAGTTTCAACGAAACTTTAATTTCCGCAGAAGTTTCAGTAAAATTTATGCATCAGCAGAAGTAACAGTAAAATTAATTGCATAATCGTAGAATTGGTAAACTACGACTGTGCAAGTAACATCGAGTATTAAGTAATGTGCACTTGATTTTCAACTAAGGCATCCGCAGATGTTATGGCATCCGCAGATGTTAAGGTTCCGCAGATGTCTTGCGAAAAGGGATAAATGGGAAGTGGGGCCAACATATTTAATAAAAGAAATTAATTTGTCCGCTTATAAATGAGGTTTTTGAATTTAAGAATTCATTAATCACTTTTCAGAGCACCTTTCACTTTTTAACCTAGAAAAGCGCACTCCCTTTTCCCTCTTTCACAAACATTCAAACCTCAAAACAAATACGTAATCTTGATCACAGATTACGGTTTTAAGGTAAATCATGTCATAATCATCAATAATGAACTGTTTGGTTCATGATTATCGTTAAAACTATTCGTATTCATGTCTGCACCACTGATACTAACATGCTTATCATTGTTCTTATGCACAGATGAAGAATAGGTTTGCAATAGAGCACAATGTGTGCGCATTCCTAAACGCTAATGATCTTGCGTCAGAAGGATGTCAAGATATCATCAGATATCTTCGACGATCCAGGCTATTCTATGCCCTGACGGCAGAGCCTGTGATTCATCAAGCTCACATTGTCGATTTCTGGAATTCGGCATGAGTAGAACAAGATGGAGACGATGAAGTAATTGTTGCTGAAATCCTGTCTGAGAGAATAAGGATCGATGAACAAACAATCAGAAGATCACTTGAGTTGGGCGAACGAGAGGTGGGCCACCCAGATGTATTCGAAAACGAATACATAGAAAAGGTTTTTCATCTAATGGGCTATGATGGAGATTTTGATAAAGGAGAAATCAAGAAGGGAAGACTGTGCAAGCCTTACTGATTCCTATGCCACACTTATCTCAAGTGCATATCTAACCGAAAGTCCGGATTAGATAGATTTTCTAGGCACATATCTTCAGGCATCATTTGGATATTTGAGGGAAGAACTTACAACTACTCCAAATACATCCTCAATTGTCTATGCGACCAAGTGAAAGTGCAAAGGTCCGACAAGATGTATATTTTCCCAAGGTTTCTGCAACTGATTATCAATGCTGAAATTCCAAGGATTGCAAGGGAAGGAGAGGTGTTTGTACAAGCACACTTAGGAAGATCTGTACTGAATAAGATCAGTGGAAAATACCAAGGTGAAGACATGCCTATGTTTGCTCATGTGGTGGATGCTGATGCCGATATTCCATAAGAACTGGTATGGGTAGATCCTGAAGAAGAAACATCTGTTGAATCTGATCAAGCCTCACACTCACCGAACTAAACATCCCCGCATCAACATCAATCACTAGTCATATAAGCAGTGACCCTATCTCACCTATTCAACATGTGTCACCACAACAGCTGTCCTCCTCCACTCAAAACACCCAGCCTATCTCACTTGAATAACAAAAATCCCCATCAGTTTCTCTCCCAGCCTCACAAAACACACAACCATTCTCACCCTTCCAAACCATATCCCCTATTTATCAACTCCCACCAACACCTAAACTTACATCCCCGGAAAGTGCTAACACTGAGCCTGTTCACATAACTGAGTCTCAAAACTCTGTTCACACAAGAGACACTGAGTTGATGTCTCAAGCAAGTACAATTCCTGTTTCAGTGACAAATTCTGAGAACCAAGTGCTGTCTGATCACACTGCTACAGTGTCTCCAATTATAGATCAGCAACACATGGATCAGCAACAACTTAAACACCATGAAGAAGTAAGTGAACACTGTCCCAGTACAGTTGATGTAGCTGCTACTGAAGAAAACAAGATCGAGTCTGATGCTGAAAAAGAAGAAAAAGAGAATGAAGTGGATGTGATTGCTTATGATGAAGATGACCTAAGTGATAAAGACATCCCTGTAAGCAAGAGTTATTTGGTTGCTGAGTACAATAAGTTGGTACTTAAATCAAATAAAAGAAAGCAAAGAATTCAAGAGCTAAAAGGGGTGATCAAAGAAAAGGATGAAGAACTGATGAAACAACAAGCTAGACTGAAAAGACTCAAAGAACATACTCAAAGCAATAATGAAGTAATCGATGCATTGCTTCATCATGAAACAGAATTGATTGAATCTGTAATATTTGAGAAAAATAAGAAGGAAAAGATGGCTCTAAAGGTTGATCAACTCACAGATTCTCTGTCTACAAAATCTGAACTGATCAAGTTGAAAGACGAAGAAATTGAACAGCTAAAAATGAAGATATGTGCATTGGAATCAAAGGATGCCCCAGCTGTCAAACAATCAAAACAATCTTCTGAGGTTTCAAAGGACTTAATCCTGTATTCACGGAAGAGAAAGTACCTGGGTGCTACTGAAAAGAAGGTAATCACTGTAGAAGATTCCCCCAAAAGGCAAAAGCCCACATCTCCTGAGCATACTCCTTCAGTAGATGTATCTACGGTGAAGTTGACTTCCAGTAATGAGGGAGACAGTGATGAAGAGTGGAATGAGCTAACCAAGATGGACTCACCAACTGTCCCTAAAGACTCAAAGGCTGATGATCTTCTAACAACTAAAGACATTATGGAAGAGAGGCCCAAGTCCATCATGTTTATGACACTCATAAACAATGGTTTCCCTTATGACATGGTTATAAGGCTAAACATGATAGAGATGAAGAATCTGCTGAAAGAGTTCGAGCTTGCAAGATTCATGATTCCAAACTGTGACTATGAAGCATTCAGCACCTTTCAATCAATTCAAAAGACAAAGAAAGAGTTGGGCCATTGTGACACAGCTAAGCTAAGCAAATACAACATGACATGCTGGTTACAAGGTCATAACTACAAACCATATGAGTTAAAGGGAAGGTCAGTTGGAAAGCTTAGAAGAATGATAGAGCATGTAATGAAGGTTGAGCTTGATACAGGAGTCAGATTCAGAACTGAAGCTCCTAATCCTGCTGTTGAGCATCATAACCAAATATCTGCTGAACCAGTTGTGGTGGAAAGCAAAGATCAACACAAATCAAAGGATAAACTGATCAGAGAGCCCAGAGAAGTAATTCCAAGGAAAGTGTGGCCAATTGGAACTACTGTGAGGGAAATAACTGAACAAAAGTCCACCTTGATACAACTAATAGACCACCTCACAACTCCTAGCTCTGTTAAAGAGAACAGGATTATGGCCTGGAAATATGATCCAGAGTGGGATTGTGCAGTTATTAAAAGAACATCAGGAAGAGTTGAATACTCCCATGATGTATTAACAGTGTTGTGCTTTCTTGAGAGTGATCTGAAAAACCTACGAAGCCTCATCATTACAAATTACACAATACACCTAAAAGGAAGAGACTTCTCAACAATTGTGGGTAAGCTGAAGACAAAATTTAAAGATGATGTGCTAGCTGAGGCTAAGAGAGAGGATGATGAGCACAGAAGGAGAATTAAAGGGGTCAAAAGATACAAGTCCAATGCCTCAGAATTAGTAGATGAAGAATTTTTGAAGAGGGTTGGATACAATAACAGGAAATCAGCAGCAATCAAGTGCATTGAAGGAACTCAATACACATTCCCAATAACTGAATGGGGTTATGTTGAGAAAATGAAAGAGCTTGTGCTGCTGAGAAATGCAGAAAATAAAAGGGCTGATCGGATCAGGATTTTTGATCCTGTGGAAATCAAGCTACTTCATCCCAGCTACACCTCTTACCTGCATGACAAATTCTTTCCAAAGTTGGATGATGAAAAAGCACAGCATGATCTGTTCCTGCATGTCCATGTCATTCAAGTAGTTGATAAGCTACATGCCAAAGCATACAAAAGAAGAAGACATAATACTGGACTGCTGAAGGGAACATCTTTTGATGAAGTAACAGAACTTAGAATTTTAGAGCAAGATGAGCTAGAAGTGGTGAATAACAATAAAGTGTTAGACACACTCACTACAGAGGAAGATGTTCTGGGACTGAGCTATGAAACTCTGAAGAAGATCAGCAAGATGAAGATCAATTACAAATATGATGATCAGAAGTCTGTTGTATCTTATTTTTACAACAAAATAATTGCCAGAGTTAAGGAGCTTTCAGTTTTGAAGGAATGATTCAAGGATCTAAGCCTAAGGGGGAGTTTTGTTAGATCTAGGAATAATAGGTCTAGATCAATTTGTATAGGCCTAGAACTTTAATCAATTCTTGCAATAAATGATTGTAACTGATTATCAGTATATATATATATATATATATATATATATATATATATATATATATATATATATGCATTGAGTATATAGTTAACCCATGTATATGTGTGTTGCTTTTTATGTATGATGATAGGCACAAACATTATACTTGGATGATTTTTTAAATCAGCCAAGTGTAAGAAACATCTATGGATGAACATTTGTGTTCTTCCGTAGATATGTTTCTTACAAGATCAAGCATCCAAAGATTGTCTACGGATGAACATGATTATTTACTGATGGAATCACCACTAGAAGATGGTGGACTCCTGCGGAAGAGCAGAAGTTCCAACGGAAGACAAGATTCCTGCGGAAGAACAAGTTTCCTACGGAAGAACAAGACTCCTGCAGAAGACAAGACTCCTGCGAAAGACCAGAACACTTGTACAATCTCAACCAGTAAACAAGTCAACAAGTCAATAACAAATCCCAAGAGATCCGGTGGTTCCTTAACTGACTCAAAGTGCCTATAAATATGAGTCCTAGGTTTCACATCTCGAAAATACACTTAAGCAATATTACGGCTGGCAATCATCACATCATTGTGCAACCCTAGCCGCCGTCACATCAACAACAACATTCATTCGATTGAAGAAATCAATGTTCATAGTATTTATAATTATTCTTTTGTAATCACTATTCAATAATTAATGAAATACTTTTGAATCAATTATTGTGTTCGTATTTACTGTGACATCATGTTTGTGTTCTTCAATTAACAATTAACACAATTAAACAGCAATTAATGATTATTTTGCGATCATTAACTTGTTTTTGTTCTTAATACTGATAATTCCTGAATTGAGATCCTTGGATTCACATACCTGATTGTCAAACTTTTCAGTAGCGATGATTTTATCAGCGTATATGGTGTAAACCCTAGAATGTTAATTATCTTTGTTATGTTAAATTATGTTCAAATTAAACCTGAACACATTATACTTATGGTGGGTTTTTTGTTTAGAAAAATTGAATTTTGGTTTTTAGACATCACCTTGAATGACATTAAAGCACAAGTGTACTGTATACAGACCCAATTCAAGCCCCCTTCTTGAATTACATTCCAAGCATAGGGGTACTGTGTACAGCCCCGAGCAAAATGTCTGGTTTTTACCAACATCCTGACATTTATTTTAATATTTTAGAGTTCTTTTCCCCACGAACAGGGGAGTAAATGATAACGCCTTGTTTGAAGTTTTTGATAAATTATGTGAAAATAAAGCTTTAGGAACTAGATATTGGTAGAAACATCTTTTGACAAATATGTGAAAAACATTTTGGGCATGCCCCAAAGTAAATCATACACCGAAAAAGCACATGGATCCATGTAGGCAGGATAAGTTGGGCAATTTAAGAAAGCTCACAGTCGTATGGGGCTGATTTGTAACGTTTGACACCCAGAAAACACAAACAAACAAACTTTGATTACAGAAATGATTCATGGAAAAAAATCAATTTTTATGATGCGACTTAATTGATCAAAATTTGTCATGTTTATACTTGTATGTTAAGGCTCATTTGTGAATACTGCTCAAGTAGATAGACATCATACAAGTTTAATTTGTTTTGTTCAAAGTTTTAATGGTCAACTCATGTTGCTTTCATAATAGTAGTCTTCACATGAACCACGCCACCATACAACAAGTTTCACATTAACCATGCCACAATACATTAGGATACTTTTATAATGGGTGTGTTGCCATGAATTATGACATAACAAATTGTTTCACAATATTCATGTTTGTACTCAAAGGTCTTTTCTTCCTTATGTAAGTATTAAAATATATAATTAGCAGAAGGTTTTATTACTTATGTATCTTTTTTTAATGGTACAGAAACAGAAGGCGGAAGAATATCTTTCAATTCAGTAATTCTAAAGAATGGAGACACTCAAGAGTTTTTACAATCTACATAGTAATTATTTGTTTGTTTTTTGTTTTAGTACAATGTATTCTAACCTTCTTGTGATTAATGGAACAGTTAGGAGTAGCGAACGAATAACACTTAAATCACTAAGCCGATTTAAAAACACCGCCGAAAGCCCTATAAAGATAGACGCTTCAAAGATCCCTTAATTACCTTCAACCGAATTAGAGCCTTATAATCAGTTACTTTGAATGGACAACCACGAGTTGGCAAAAGGGTGGCGGGATCTATGGTATCGATACTCTTCCCTTTTGGCTTAACCCATTGTTACATAACAATGTTTGATGAGTAATGGTGTCATTCCATCTCTTAAACCCTCTAACACGTACAACAAAACCTGATGACTCCGCGTAACGTTGGTACATGTTTATGACATGTTCCCATGAACTAAAAATAGCACCAACATAGGGCTTCTCAACAACAGAAACCTCAGGAACACATGACCTTCTGTATTTTCACCAAACTTAAAACGTCTAACATCAGATTGATTAAAAAAAATAAGAAATCTTAAGTTATCAATAAAAACATTACATACATTATTGAAAAAAAATAGTTGAAGTACATTATGTGTATTAAAATAAAATTTTGCTTCAAGTAAACACATGGTATGATAAAGAATAAAAAAGAAATTTTAGGTTATCAATAAAAACATTTCAGTCGTTAATAAATATACCTTTGATGGTAACTTCTTCATGATTTGCCACATACACAAACAGTGGTGAGATTTCCCGAAACTGCTGACACAACAACCTTCATTGCGGGATCCTGATCAGTTAAAACTAAAGATGGATGAGTCTTGTGAGTTTTCAAATTAGAACATAGGAGCCACATGTACGACTCGGCCGTTTCATCAGAAAACAAACCCGCAGCAAATGTTACACATTTTTTATGGTGGTCTACGCCAGTAAACGGAACAAAAATCATGTTGTACCTATGTGTGGAAAATGAACAAAACCAACAGAAAAATCGTTAGAAAGATACAAAAAAAAACAAAAACATTGAGCATCCCCTATTATAGGTGACATGTAAGAAAGAAAGTGTACCTGTTTGTTGAATATGTAGCATCAAATGCAATAACATCACCAAATGAATGATAGTTGATCTGAGATATTTCATCAGCCCAATAGATTGCCTTCACTTCACCACCAACATGGTGAATGTCATATGCAAAGTTACGGTGGTTTTTAGCAAATTGTTCCAACTTACTAACTACAAACAACATGTCACGGTCACCGATAAACATATTAATGTCACGACTGACATTCT
>CM044003.1:19149160-19427598 GCA_024085815.1 Flaveria linearis
TCGAAGGGTGGGGGTGTCAACCCAGTAGTACTACCAATACCTATCCGTTGGTTCCCAAACCCGGGAATTAATGGTTGTAAGAATCATAGAATAACACCATGTATGTATTAGAGTATGAGAATAGTATCACGTCGATTCCAAGTATGAAAATTGTATGTAAGATTGTACAACATCGAAAATGGGTGAGCATACTTTTCCCCCAAGTTTGAAAAACATTGAAACAATTATAAAAGCATAAAAAGGGGCCACGGAACTCACCTTGGATTGATGTAATGTATATGAATAAGAACTTCAAAGAATTAAGCAAGCACGATCAAACACGTTCAACACCTATTATTGATTTGTAATTTAGTCTTTAATACGAATGAATATATTTGTAAGGTTCGGGTTGATTTGATTTAACACGTGTCACACACGCATTATATATATGTTACAATCTTTTTATATATTCGTATATATTTTAATAAGTATCTATCAATAAATATTAAGTTTTACAAAATAATTATTTATATTTTGATTTCATTAAAAAGATTTCATAGGTGTATTATATATTTTTAGGATTAAATATAAAAATAATGTGGTCTAATTATATAATTTATAATTATCCAATAATATTTATAAATAAGAATATTCACACTTATAGTATTTTTGATTAATAAATAGGTATTAATTTATACCTTTGGTTCAAATATATATTTTATAAGAAATAACCCACAATTTCATAAATAATTTATGGATTTATAAAATATATTAATTTGTATTTAAAGATAATAAAGTGTCCATTTTATAAAAATAATTATTTATAATATTTATAAATAATATTATATGATTTTTGTGATTATTTCATAATTAACTTGATTTAGAATTATTTATAAAAATAAGTTTTAATATTTCTAAATAATATTTTATAAAAATCTATTAAAGTTTTTAAATAAAATAAATTTACAGGAAACTGTTTTGTAAGATTTAAAATAAGGGAAACTTATAAAATTTATTTTATAATTTTTAGAAATTTTTCCATATTTTTAAAGTATTTATAAAGCTTTAAAAAAAATAAAACAATAAAAGGAGGTTGGCCCGGGTCGAACCCGGGACCCCAAGCTCACACACACGCGCGCCTAACCACTGAGACAAGGCTCTGAACAGCGATAAGACACGGTTTTCATTAAATTTAAACACTGTTTTCAAAATTTCCCCAAATCCGAAGAACCCTAATTCGGTTTACACAAAATTGAACCCCAATTCGAAGTTGATAATCAAATTGATGTTAGGGCTTTTATTCCCTACATAAAATCGAGTATATGGGTATGTTCAATTACCTGTTTATGTTTCGGATTATGGATGAACACTTCGAAGAACAACCGTGGCTAACTCGGATTCGAATGGTGATCAAACGTTGATGAAATTCAAATTGTTTGCACAGAAAGCTTCTAATGATATCAATGGTCAAAAGCCCTATGTTATTTGTTAGTTATAAGGCTCGGAAGGTGACTGTTGATCGAGTTGCAGGTCGAGTATGAGTGTGAAGATTAAACTCTACGATTGTGTCCTTATATAGCAATTGGAATTCAGTGGATGATTGGAAACGACAAAATGTTCCTAATTATGCGATTTCTTTTGTTTATTTTTGTGTTTAGTGCTCGATTTAGTGCCGCACTTCGACCGAAAGTTAAAGTGGTCAATTATTGATTCTAGAAGCTGAAATTTGAACGATTAATGCGTGTGTTAGGTTCGATTTTTGTCCACGAGCGATTTGGTATAATTTTCGGTGTTTAAAACCGTGTATTTCGTGAGTTTCGGCTTCGCCGGAGGTCCGCCGGAGTTGGCCGGACCGGTGGCCGGAAAATCGGGGATGGGGAGGGGCCGGTTATGTAAATTTGTAATTTATATAATTGGTCCCTGTGGTTTAGTTTTTATTATTTTTAGTTTTAAAACTTCTTTGAAGTTTCAAAATTTGCAATTTACCCCCCCCCAACTTTTAATATTATTATTATAATTATTATTATTATATTAGTATCATTATTATTATTATTACAATTATTATTATTATCATTATAATTATTGAATTTAACTTAAAATTAATTTTTAAATAAATAAATAAATAAAGAAATAAAGAAATAAGTGAATAAATAGATAAATAAATAAATACAAATTTTTTTTTTTTTTTTTTTTACGAGATGTTACAGTCTCCCCTACTTCGGGAAATTTCGTCCCGAAATTTATTCATGAGGAGCTGAAATGAAAAGATGAGGGTACTTGGATTTCATTTGGTCCTCACGTTCCCAGGTGAACTCTGGACCTCGCCTTGAGTTCCACCTCACTCGGACAATTGGGATTTTGCTGCGTTTTAATTGTTTGACCTCCCGATCCATTATTTCTATTGGTTCTTCCATAAAATGGAGTTTCTCATCAATCTTGATTTCTTCAATTGGCACATGTAAGGACTCGTCCGCCAAACACTTCTTGAGGTTTGACACGTGAAAAGTATCGTGTACACCGCTGAGTTCTTGTGGCAACCTCAATCGGTAAGCCACCGGACCGATTCTTTCTGTAATCTCGAATGGTCCTACGTATCGAGGGCTAACTTCCCTTTCTTTCCAAATCGTACAATCCCTTTCCAGGGAGAGACTTTGAGTAAGACATGATCTCCAACATTGAATTCTAGGGGCTTCCGACGGTTGTCGGCATAGCTCTTTTGGCGATCTCTTGCAGCTTTTAATCTGTCTTTAATTTGGAAAATCTTGTCAGTCGTTTCTTGAATGATTTCTGGACCTGTTAGCTGGCTTTCACCAATCTCAGCCCAACAAACTGGGGATCTACATTTCCTCCCGTATAATGCTTCAAATGGAGCGCATCCAATGCTTGTGTGGTAACTGTTGTTGTAAGAGAACTCAATCAATGGTAAATGAGTATCCCAGCTACTACCAAAATCGATTACACAAGCTCTAAGCATGTCTTCCAACGTTTGTATCGTTCGTTCACTTTGGCCATCCGTTTGTGGGTGATAGGCGGTACTCATATCTAGTCGAGTGCCCATCGCTTTCTGCAACGTCTGCCAAAAGCGTGAAGTAAATCGACTGTCTCGGTCGGATATGATTGACACCGGCACCCCATGCCGTGTCACGACCTCCTTGATGTACAATCTTGCCAGCTTATCCATTTTATAATCTTCTCGGATAGGCAAGAAGTGAGCAGATTTTGTCAGTCGATCCACTACGACCCATATCGAGTCGTGTCCACTTGGCATTCTCGGAAGTTTGGTAATGAAATCCATGGTGATGTTCTCCCATTTCCACTCGGGAATTTCGGGTTGTTGCAATAGTCCCGATGGCTTCTGATGTTCAGCTTTTACCTTGGAACACGTCAAGCATTTGCTCACATATAGAGCAATGTCTTTCTTCATACCCGGCCACCAGTATAGATCCTTCAGATCATGGTACATCTTGTCTGCACCGGGATGAACTGAATATCGAGTCTTGTGTGCTTCATCCAAGACTAGTGTGCGTACACCTCCCCATTTGGGAATCCACATGCGATCAATGAAATAATATGCGCCGTCATCCTTGCGATTCATTTGTTTATCCAACCCTCGGAATTCTTCTCCTGCAAGGTTTTCTTCTTTTAGAGCCTCTCCTTGCGCGCTTTGAATTTGAGCTTTCAAGTTTGTTTGTATAGTCAATCCCAAAGCTCTAACACGTAGTGGTTTTATGCGTTCTTTACGACTGAGGGCGTCAGCCACCACATTTGCTTTCCCCGGATGATACCGGATTTCGCAATCGTAGTCACTAAGTAGTTCTACCCATCGTCGTTGTCGCATGTTGAGCTCTTTCTGATTCAGGATGTGTTGAAGGCTCTTATGATCAGTGTAGATGATGCATTTGGTTCCATACAGATAGTGCCTCCATATCTTCAGTGCAAAAACTACGGCGCCCAACTCCAAATCATGAGTCGTGTAGTTCTTTTCGTGCACCTTTAGTTGTCGTGAGGCGTAAGCAATCACCTTATCTCTTTGCATTAACACACATCCCAATCCCTGATGCGAAGCATCGCAATACACCACGAAGTCATCAGTTCCATCCGGAAGGGATAGTATTGGAGCATTGCACAGTTTTTCCTTTAGCGTCTGGAAAGCTTGTTCTTGTGCATGTCCCCAATCAAACTTCTTATCCTTCTGGGTTAGCATAGTCAACGGTTGTGCGATTTTTGAAAAGTTCGCAATAAACCGTCGATAATACCCGGCCAATCCTAAAAATTGTCGGATTTCTGATGGCGTTTGGGGTGTATCCCATTTCTTCACAGCTTCAATTTTGCCGGGGTCCACGTGAATTCCATCTTTGTTAACCACATGGCCCAAAAACTTACTTCCTGGAGCCAGAACTCACACTTCGAGAATTTAGCGAAAAGTTTCTCTTCCCGCAATAGTTCAAGAATTGCTCGGAGGTGTTTCTCGTGATCTTCTTTCGAACGAGAATAGATAAGTATATCGTCTATGAACACGATCACGAACTTATCCAAGTATGGTTTGCACACCTGATTCATCAGATCCATGAACACAGCTGGTGCATTAGTCAATCCGAATGGCATGACTAAGAACTCATAGTGCCCATAACGAGTCCTGAACGCTGTCTTCGGTATATCATCTTCAAAAACTCTCAGTTGATGATATCCAGAACGAAGATCAATCTTGGAGAAATATGAAGCTCCTTGTAGTTGATCAAACAAATCATCAATTCTGGGAAGAGGGTATCGATTCTTCACCGTCAACTTGTTCAGCTCGCGATAATCGATACACATACGAAATGACCCGTCTTTCTTCTTGACAAATAGAACCGGTGCTCCCCATGGTGAATGACTCGGCCGAATGAATCCCTTTTCCAATAGCTCTTGTAGTTGACTGGATAATTCCTGCATTTCAGATGGTGCTAAACGATATGGTGCTTTTGCTACCGGCGTAGCTCCAGGAACCAACTCGATACGAAATTCCACCTGTCGTAGAGGAGGTAAACCCGACAAATCATCAGGAAATACTTCCGGGTAATCTCGCACCACAGGAATATCTGCCAACTTGATGCCTTCTTCCTTCTTTTCTACCACATGAGCCAGGAGTGCGTAGCACTGCTTCCGTAGACATCGACGCGTCTTCATGCAGGAAATAAGCTTCAGAGTTCTCCCTGGTCGTTCACCTTGAATCTTGAGTACCTCCCCATTAGGCATGGGGATTCGTACTACTTTCTCTCGACAAATCGATCTCGGCTCCGTGCTTTGACAACCAATCCATTCCCACGATTACGTCGAAGCTCCCTAGCTCGAAAGGTATTAAGTCTATGTCGAAAACATGGTCTTCTAATATTATAGAGCACTGTTTAATGATCTTATCTGCTGGTACGAATCTACCATTGGCCATTTCTACGGAAAAGCTGATTTCTAACTTACTAGGATTCAAGGCAAGCATGCGCGCAAAATCAGAAGATATGAAACTATTGTCTGCCCCGGTATCAAATAATATGGATGCAAAGTGGTTGTTGAGAAGATACGTACCCGTGACAACATTTGGATCTTGACGGGCATCATTAGTTCCAATGACGAAGGCACGTCCCCTTGCAGCATTTCCTTGGTTTCCCTGGTTCGGATTACCAGCTATAGCCAGCACTTGCTGCTGATTATTCCCCTGTTGTCCAGGTGCTCTATTCAGTCGGGGGCACGTGTTCCTGTAGTGATCGAGGCCCCCACATTCGTAACATGCCCTGGCATTCCCGGCGGGGTTAACCGCGTTGATAGGTGCTACCAGATTCAGCGCAGTTCTACAGTCCTTCGCCCAGTGTCCCAGGCGTCCACAGTTTGTACATACACGACACGGCTTTTCTGGGAAGTGGTGATAATTACACTTGTTGCACTTGGGGTGCGATCCAGTGTATTCCTTCCTTCCATGCGTTACAGCCACAAAGTTTCGGGCTGTCTTAGTCTTCTTATCGGATCTTCCAGTATTAGACCCGGACTCCTTTCTTTTCTCAGTTCCCTTCCCCAGTACTCCGGTTCTCACCATTTCGTCAGTAAGAGCGCCAGCTTTCATAATCGCGCTCTGGATCGTAGGAGGAGCAGCTGCAGTTACCAGTGCTCGGATTTGAGGCGCGAGTCCCCAAATATACCTCTCGATCCTCTTGGACTCTGGTGTCACTAAATGTGGAACCAATTTTGCCAATTCGTGGAAACGATCGGTGTATGTTACGTGTCCAGCTCCAATCATGGCATGGTTCCAGAATTCCTGCTCCAGTTTCTGCATTTCGTTAAGAGGACAGTATTCCTCAGTGATCAACGCCTTGAATTCATCCCAGGTTAGCTGCATTGCAGACTCCCTTCCTCTGGCCTGAACCTGGGTGTTCCACCAGGTTAATGCCTTGCCCTGTAATGAGCATGTGGCATATTTGATACGTTGACTATCGAGGCATCCACTAATGTCAATGACTGCCTCCATCTTTTCCAACCATCTGGTCAAGGCTATTGCTCCGCCTTTTCCATCGAAATCTCGGGGTTTGCAGGCCACAAATTCTTTGTAGGAACATCCCCGTTTAACCTGGTTGATTCCAACTTCGTTTCCAGCGTTATCCCCTATTCCTGGTTGTGTTGACCATTGGTGTTGTGATCTTCGTGGGGAGGTTGGTTTAGCAGAGTGTCACTCACTTGGGTTACAATGGTTGGGATCAAAGTGGCTAGCTGCTGGGCAATCATAGCAGCTATGTCAGGGTTTCGGTTCCCTGATTATTGCCAGTTGGAGCAGCACCTGCCCTTGTTGGTCTGCCCCTACGCCTGTTCTGCGGGGCCTCACCCTCTTGGTTGGTTCTACGGTTAGCTCTCTTAGGTGCCATTTTCTAGACACAGACAGATGAATACTTTAGTTATCTTGAGATATATGCATGATTCACTGTTAAATCCTAATAATCTATGCTTCAGTCCATTAAGATTATTATGTAGCCCAGTTTAAGCACATTTGGTATATCGGTGATGTTTATATATAGGGTTCCCCGCAGCGTTCCCACCACATCCACGATATACCTTGAACGACACTTAAACTAGTTACGTAACATCTCAATTTTCCTTAGCATTAATTCAAATAATAATGTTATGTATGTGTAGAGAGTATTATGTATCCCACTTTTATTTTAGCATTTAATAGTTATTGAAATGCTAAGTGGAGAAACGTCTCACAAGGTCAATTTAATGATTTGGAAATACCATAAAGGCTCTAAATAGGACAGGACTTGAGTATATGGTAATAATGTTTGATTACCCTTAACAGGATCTTACTAGAATTATGATTCTAGCACCCTAGGGTATAAAATAGAGACTTGTGATACTCATGATCGTTACCTCACGATAAGATTAGCCAGACTTCTCATGCATGGCGAATTGCAATTACGTGTGCACCCGTAATGGTAATTGCCTTGCATGATTACCCTTAGCTTCACTTACCCCAAGTTAACATCATAGTATTATTGAGCATAGATTATGTGATGTCCTTATGTCCATGAACCCATAGTATTTCATTAATAGCATGTAATAACAACTAGATTTCCAAGCACATAAGCACAATATATTTAAATGATAACTGCATATCCGTCATACTTTCAGGATTTCAGTCGTAACCATGATAGGGTCGGATTTAATATCCGAGATCAACGCTCCGCGTGATCACCTAAGTTCCCTTATGTTTAGATATTCCATAGAGAAAGACTAAGAGTAATGATCAGGTAACAAGCACATATGTATAAAATCAGGTATGTAGGAACATACTGTATATTAAGTTCATAGACTTAATATATTTGACCTATTTGCCTTGTAGATTTGTGTATTGACCATAGTTTATCACTCATCCCAGAAATCCCCAGGTAAGCTTACCAGGTCTCGCAATGAGATATATGCGATATGCTTGCCTTAGCCCGAGGGCCTTTTGCCAGGAAATCCAGAATACAGGTGTCTATGTGTCACACAAATCATGAAAGACATTTAGGTAAAATCAAATGCACATAATTCCTAGCATGCATTCTATATGAAGGTTCTTAGGTTATAGTCTAGGTCGAATTTTCCACCTAATTCTCTATAACCAAGGCTCTGATACCAATCTGTCACACCCTCGCTTAGAGCGGAAACACGAGGATGCGATGGACGGGATCGTCATAACACTTGGTATAAATACAGAGATATAATACATGCAGTCTTCTCGCGTCATGACGTCCCCCGACACAATGGTGACTTGTGTCGTGGTTAGTCAGTTCCACGACTATCATAGTCTTATTGGTTCTAAATCCAAATACACAATGTTCAAATATGGAAACAAACGACAAATAATACATATGCAAATCTATTGAAATCCTGAGGTCTCTGCTAAGGCATCTGCACTAGCTATCCTCTTTGATTATGTTCACCTGAAAAGATATGCTCAAAAATGTCAACACATAATGTTGGTGAGTTCCGCAGGTTTAAATTGAAAACATGTAGTTGATGCTGTATAGAATTTGATATGGAATCATACTGTAAGCACAAACCACATAACATGTGTTTAAAGACAACCAAACCTAATGACGTTATGCATATAAATCTGTCGGAATATATTCACCCTTGGCCTGATTGCTGGCAGCTGTGTTGGTAACTCACAAGTTAACCAATCGTCGAAGGGTGGGGGTGTCAACCCAGTAGTACTACCAATACCTATCCGTTGGTTCCCAAACCCGGGAATTAATGGTTGTAAGAATCATAGAATAACACCATGTATGTATTAGAGTATGAGAATAGTATCACGTCGATTCCAAGTATGAAAATTGTATGTAAGATTGTACAACATCGAAAATGGGTGAGCATACTTTTCCCCCAAGTTTGAAAAACATTGAAACAATTATAAAAGCATAAAAAGGGGCCACGGAACTCACCTTGGATTGATGTAATGTATATGAATAAGAACTTCAAAGAATTAAGCAAGCACGATCAAACACGTTCAACACCTATTATTGATTTGTAATTTAGTCTTTAATACGAATGAATATATTTGGTAAGGTTCGGGTTGATTTGATTTAACACGTGTCACACACGCATTATATATATGTTACAATCTTTTTATATATTCGTATATTTTAATAAGTATTTATCAATAAATATTAAGTTTTACAAAATAATTATTTATATTTTGATTTCATTAAAAAGATTTCATAGGTGTATTTATATATTTTTAGGATTAAATATAAAAATAATGTGGTCTAATTATATAATTTATAATTATCCAATAATATTTATAAATAAGAATATTCACACTTATAGTATTTTTGATTAATAAATAGGTATTAATTTATACCTTTGGTTCAAATATATATTTTATAAGAAATAACCCACAATTTCATAAATAATTTATGGATTTATAAAATATATTAATTTGTATTTAAAGAAAATAAAGTGTCCATTTTATAAAAATAATTATTTATAATATTTATAAATAATATTTATATGATTTTTGTGATTATTTCATAATTAACTTGATTTAGAATTTATTTTATAAAAATAAGTTTTAATATTTTTAAATAATATTTTATAAAAATCTATTAAAGTTTTTAAATAAAATAAATTTACAGGAAACTGTTTTTTAAGATTTAAAATAAGGGAAACTTATAAAATTTATTTTTATAATTTTTAGAAATTTTTCCATATTTTTAAAGTATTTATAAAGCTTTAAAAAAAATAAAACAATAAAAAGGAGGTTGGCCCGGGTCGAACCCGGGACCCCAAGCTCACACACACGCGCGCCTAACCACTGAGACAAGGCTCTGAACAGCGATAAGACGCGGTTTTCATTAAATTTAAACACTGTTTTCAAAATTTCCCCAAATCCGAAGAACCCTAATTCGGTTTACACAAAATTGAACCCCAATTCGAAGTTGATAATCAAATTGATGTTAGGGCTTTTATTCCCTACATAAAATCGAGTATATGGGTATGTTCAATTACCTGTTTATGTTTCGGATTATGGATGAACACTTCGAAGAACAACCGTGGCTAACTCGGATTCGAATGGTGATCAAACGTTGATGAAATTCAAATTGTTTGCACAGAAAGCTTCTAATGATATCAATGGTCAAAAGCCCTATGTTATTTGTTAGTTATAAGGCTCGGAAGGTGACTGTTGATCGAGTTGAAGGTCGAGTATGAGTGTGAAGATTAAACTCTACGATTGTGTCCTTATATAGCAATTGAAATTCAGTGGATGATTGGAAACGACAAAATGTTCCTAATTATGCGATTTCTTTTGTTTATTTTTGTGTTTAGTGCTCGATTTAGTGCCGCACTTCGACCGAAAGTTAAAGTGGTCGATTATTGATTCTAGAAGCTGAAATTTGAACGATTAAATGCGTGTGTTAGGTTCGATTTTTGTCCACGAGCGATTTGGTATAATTTTCGGTGTTTAAAACCGTGTATTTCGTGAGTTTCGGCTTCGCCGGAGGTCCGCCGGAGTTGGCCGGACCGGTGGCCGGAAAATCGGGGTGGGGAGGGGCCGGTTATGTAAATTTGTAATTTATATAATTGGTCCCTGTGGTTTAGTTTTTATTATTTTTAGTTTTAAAACTTCTTTTGAAGTTTCAAAATTTGCAATTTACCCCCCCCCCCCCCAACTTTTAATATTATTATATAATTATTATTATTATTATAGTATCATTATTATTATTATAATTATTATTATTATCATTATAATTATTGAATTTAACTTAAAATTAATTTTTAAATAAATAAATAAATAAAGAAATAAAGAAATAAGTGAATAAATAGATAAATAAATAAATACATTTTTTTTTTTACGAGATGTTACATTATATATAAAACTCAACATAATCTTATGTTCAGCATTCCAATATATCATTCAATTCATCCGTTAAACTCATTAAAATTCAAATAATTTAAAAAGAAAAGAAAAATCCCAAAATCCGGCCCAACCCCCGAACCGGGTCCTGGCCGGACCACTGAACCGGGATGAACCGGACGCTTGAACCAATACCAAATGAACTGGGGCTGCTCGGATCGGTCAACTTGGCCGAACCGATCCGATCTTCAAAACACCGGTGGATTGCTTATGGATTTGGTGCCAAATTATTAAATTGGCCCGATTAGGAGATTAAAAGAAATGAGTGCAGCAACCCATTACGTGTTTAATGGCCCAAATAACTTGGAACAAGAGAACGCAGGTCGCAGGCTTGGGAGCCAATGACGGAGCTTAAACATTCTCGTAAGGGATGGAGGCGGAATTAATTTTTGTTAGAGGGGCGAACATCGTTATTTATATACAAATTTACATTACCGGATCAAAAATTTACACTACGGACCAACGAAAAAAAGAAGGGGGCGGCCGCCCTCCGCCTCCTACTATCCTCTGCCAGTGATGGGAGCCTGGGACCGTATGATGCAAGAGTTTTGTTTGATATTATGATTGGTTGAATTATCTCTAATCATAACCACATGTAGGTTTGTAGGTTTGGATATGCAAATTTGTTTAAGCTAATTTATGAACCGAAAGAACATTGGATGTTTTTTTATTATGATGTTTACTATTGAATAATTTTAAATGTTTATGTGATTAGGTTTGTGTTTAGCCTTGTTTAAAAAAAAATTAGTCATTTGTTGAATTAGTTTTATGCATCTCATATTGTACGAATTGAATTTCATAGCGATGAAATTGTGTGGTCAATGTGTGTGGTTTCCTTTGTCTTGTATTAATCTGGTATTAAAAAAGTCGATGTTGGTTGAGATTGCATTCTAGTTAGGTTTTTTGTTTCTGTCACAAATCATAAAGTCAATACACTCTAGTTTAGGTAATATCCTAGTTATGTTCTTTTTTGATATTTAAAATCGTGAAGTCAAGACAGTCTTGCAACTGTCTTTCACTCCGAACGTTTTAACAAGTAATGTCTATGTAGCATTTTCAATATGTTACATAATTTGTTACAAATGGTGTTGTCAAATCCGAATCTGAATTTGATTACTGGTTCATTATCTCATATTTTCATGTATATTAGTTTTCTTAGTTTTATTTCAATTTAGGTTAACGGTAGTTTAATTCAAAATCAATCAATTCTTTTCGTGTTAAGTTTCACAATCAAATCCTCGTAGGGTACAACAACTACACTCACTACTTAGCAAGTTGGGCATTAAGAATTTAGATGCTCCATCTTGAGAGAGAATATAAGAGAGAATTTTTGTTTGAATTAAGAGTCTTATCTAGTCCTAATATGTAATAGAGACTTTGTTGTTGTGTTTTCTGTTTTTGCTCTTCTGTTGTAGGGTGTATACATTTATTTTATGAGAAATCGGTATGTTTGTATCCTATGAAATAGATATAAAGTTTGTACTCATCTCATCCTTTATAGATTCTACTCATTGACTGAGATTTCACTATATTGTTTGTTTGGAGCATTATTTGTTGC
Source organism: Flaveria linearis (assembly GCA_024085815.1). Taxonomy (NCBI): domain Eukaryota; kingdom Viridiplantae; phylum Streptophyta; class Magnoliopsida; order Asterales; family Asteraceae; genus Flaveria; species Flaveria linearis. The sequence continues at coordinate 19,161,613 of CM044003.1, forward strand.
ATTTTTTTGGGGGGTGGGGGGGTGGTGTTGTAACTATTTACCACATGACATAGATCCTGTCACACCCTCAAAATCCGCTAACGGGGTTTTACCGTCAGGCGTGTGACATAACCAGGATCTCAGATAAGCATTAGCTACACCAAACGACTCGATAATTACAAAACATATAGATTGCTTAATAATAATGAAACAAACCAACTATGTTTAAGTAATGCGGAAGCGAATACAGTAAAATATTTAACAATAGTTTTGAAACACACAAACACGTGTCCAGTCCAGTTTATGTAAAGTAAATGCAAATTAAATCTTGAAAACAGTTTGTGGTGAATACAGAATGACATGCTGTAGATGCTGTGCTCCTAAACATGCCACATCAATGTCCTGAGAGAAAACATGCAAAATCTCAGTACAAGACTGGTGAGTTCACAGGTTTATCAGAAAACAGTAAATATCAGTAATGAAGTTCTCGGATTGTGTAATCCGTCAGGTATGTAATTCCCGGATTATGTAATCCGATAAGTATGTAATTCCCGGATTATGTAATCCGATAAGTATCAGTAATGAAATCCCCGGATTATGTAATCCGATAAGTATCAGTAATGAAATCCCCGGATTATGTAATCCGATAAGTATAAGTAATGAAATCTCCGGATTATGTAATCCGAATAGTATAATGAAATTCCCGGATTTAGTAATCCGTCAAGTATAATGAAATTTCCCGGATTATGTAATTAAAGCATATAATGGGTAGCTAGTCCATAATGATCACTATGTGTATGAAGTCGCGACCGAGCTGACATGTAATCAAATAATAAAGTAGGCCGATTGTGGATCACACACCACAACCTTTAACAGGCTAACTGTTCACCGTTTGCGAACGTTGTGCTAGCGCGACTAGCCCGGGTGGGGTATGTCACTCCCAGTAGATCTACTAACAATCACCTCGCTATTTGCATATTAACGGTCCGAAGGGCAAAGTATAACACCATAGTATCAAGTATATGCAGTATTACAAAAACCCAATGTAATGTAACGTTTATGAAAACAGCATGTTTCTCTCCCCAAAAAGAGTATAAAGTAAAAGTGGGGCTGTAAACTCACCTTGGTTGCGTTGCAAAGAAATAATGTTCGCACGACGATTAGAATTTCAGTTAACCTGTGTTTCGTTTAGTATGAACATAGTTAATGTTAGTTATTATTTACGAGTTTATAATATGATTAACATTAGAATATGGATTAAGGTTTTGATAGAATTATATGTTTTGTTTAAGTAATTAAATTTATAAAATAAATATCATATTTCTATTTGGTAAATTATTAAGTGTTTTATAAACGAATTTTGATGTAACGATGATGTTCAACATGTAATTAAGTCCGTATGATTACCGAAGAATAATTACAAAAATATTATTATAAACCGTGCATTTAAAGTATATTTTATAAAATAAATCATATTTGTAAATAATTTGGTAAACTTTAATATAATCCAGAAAATTATTTAATGCTCAAAAAATATAAACAAGATTTATAAAAATAATTTTTATAATTTTTATAATTTTTCTGTAATTTTTAAAAGTCCAAAAGGCCCTTAAAAAAATAAAGGAGGTTGCCCGGGTTCGAACCCGGGACCTCTCGGAGTACAAATGGACAGGGAACCGGTGAACCAAGGCCGCAGCCGCGGTATTCTCTGGTTCCAATTACTTTTAAACAAACCCGAAAGCCTTTCCCCCAAATCAAGAACCCTAGTTTCGACTTCTGATCAATTGACCATCGATTCGAAGTTGTTAATGAAATTAAACATAGGGCTTTTGTTCCCTATGTGAAACCGAGCATGTAGATGCATTCAATTACTGTTTTGAAGTTATATGGACGATAAACACTCGATGAGCAGTCGCGACCGTGGTTTGATTCCAATTCGTGTGCAAACGTTTATGTAAATCAAATTAACTTCGTGTGAAGATTCGTGTGAAGATTCGTGTGATGCTCTAGTTGCAAAGCCCTATGTTAATTGCTACAAATGTTGCTCCGAACAGGTCCTTCGATTGAGTTGCAGGTCCGAATAATGGTGGTGTTCGAATGAGGTGTTTGTGCACATTTTATACGAAATTGAATTTAGTGGAACATCATGATCGATTATCCTTTCGTTAGTGCACCACTAATTTTCATTATTAAGTTTAGTGCCGCATTTTGTGAGTGGGTCGGCCGACTTTCGGTCGAAGGTGGAAACCACACTAAACCGACACCATTATTCAATTTTCAAGACCCCAGGAGTTCGAAACTCCCACTCAAATCTGTCGGGAGCTTTTGTTTGCATTAAAACTGCGTTATTTTGGCGTTTAGGGGGTCGCCGGATGTTGGGTTTACTAGAACACAAAATCCATGTTTAACCTTTTAAACATTCTGAAAAACGCAGCGGAGGTGATGGATTATAACAAGTTTATAATCTGAAAAATTCGTGTTCTAAATGTTGTTTTAAGATGAAAACAAAACCCAAAACAATAGGATCTTTAATATGTGAATGGACAAGCTATATGACATGTAAAAACACATAAAATCACAGCCACAATGAGCTGTGATTTCTACCTCTTTGAGCAGCAAGAAACGACCAAAAGTGGAGGTGTTAGATTCTCCAAGATAGCCAAAACTTCATGGTTGGAAGTCTTTGAACGTTGGCTCCCACAAAGCTCCAAGATAGCCTCACACTTGCTTGGATTTGGACATCAAATACCAAGATATGAGCTGCCAGAATACCTTCCAAAACCGTGGGTTTGAGCAGCAATTATAATGATGTTAGAAGATAGAATCGGCCCAAAGGTTCCAAGAAAGGAACCCTCAAGTGTTTATACCCCAAGCCTTGTACAACACCACTCTTGCTAGGTAGAGATACACCAAGATCAAGCTCCAAAAACCCCATTTTCTGCTGCTTATTTCCGTGAACAAGAGGAGAGAAAGAGAGCATTTTTGGTCTTTGAATTGCATGTCTTGTGTGTGGTTGAGAGAGTTGAGAGTTAAATGTCCAAGACAAACTTAAGGTGTGTAGTTATCAAACAAGCTTGGTCCAATAGAAAACAAGGAGGGGGGCGGCCGATTTTTTGGGTTTTAAAACCCTTTCCCTCTCAAATTTTATATATCACACATTAAGAATGTCTTGTTAACTAGACATACAATTACTAAATAAATTGTATGTACAAGTTATATATTTTTATTTACATACTTATACAATTAACCATTTAATTTATAAGTTGTAATTTCTCACTATTATTTGATGTCATCTAACTAATTTAAATAACACTTCAAATAATATTATTGAACAAAATATCCTAATAAGTTGTTCCCTCTCACATGCAACTTATTTAGAAAACTCATTTTCTAAATCGGTGTTAATATTTAATTGCATGATTACATCATCAATTAAATATTTAATCGGTGTTTGCTAAGCTTGTTATTGGGTATAACCCGACTTGGATCATTACGTACTAACCACATCAATATTCTAAGTGTCTTGGGCACACAGAATCCTACAATCTCCCACTTGCCCAAGATTCATAGAAGATTGATGCAAGCAGTAAATACCGCCTAACAACGGTTTACTACCCTTAATACGCATGACTTATAGCCATTCAATAACATCATCCCTTTCAAGTACCCTACTTGAAATGATTTAGGTGAATTAATCATCTATCCTTTTGTTACAGATGTCATGTTAAATCCAAGGACACAGAATGATCATTCCTTGTTGATTTAACTTAATCAGGCCTTAGACATCTAACTCTCAACGAATAAGAGGAACAAATTCCATCTTGACTATATACGTTTCTCACAAACACCTCGTGTTATACCTGAACATACCCTTATGTACTGTCCACTATTTTAGGACAGTGAAGAATTTGCTCAAGGTATAATACTTGGTGAATATCAAAACCCAATATGTATCTCAGGTCAGAGGATACCAAATGATATTCGCCTTTACTCAAATTTACTTATGATCAATCAATAAGATTCCATGTAGTAAAATTTGAGATGCGGGTTAGTCCAATATTTGTATCCCACAAATATCTATGAACCTTGGTAGCAACCAATTGCTCTATATTCATGCCTTATGAATATCCACCAATCCAAGTTCATAATAGTCTTACATTCATATTTGTTCCCACAAGTATGACCGACTACGGACATTTAGAATAATAAAATTATTCATGGATGTAAACATGCTAAAAGGAACATCACTTAAAATATCGTAAATACATAGATAAGTTAAGTATTACAATTGTTCCATATTAATAATATTAATACTAAACAGATCAATTCCAATCACTAGAATATCGAAGTCCTAAGGCACAAGTATGACTTTCATGCTTTGCCCTTTCAAGGAGCTTCGTGAGTGGATCCGCAATGTTTTGATCAAAGTGAACTTTACGAATACATATCTTTCCCTTTTCAACTTCATCCCTTATGTAGTTGAATTTCCGCTCATTGTACCTAATCTTTTGATGTGCACGGGGTTCCTTGATTTGAACAATCGCACCCTCGTCATGACAAAAGATTTCTAAGGGGTCTTGAATGGTAGAGACCATTCTTAGATTGGTGATAAACCTTTTTATCCATGCAGCTTCCCAAGCTGCTAATGAGGCGGCTATGTATTCGAATTCTGTAGTGGACAATGCTACCCTATTCATAATGGAGACATACCCCGATTGTGATCGAGGATCATCTCTATCAGTTTGGAAACTAGCATCCGTGTAACCCTTTACAACTAGTTCCTCTTCATCAAATCCGTATATTAGAAACTTATCCTTAGTCCTCCTAAGGTATTCCAATATACTTTCAACAGCCATCCAATGGCTGTTACTTGGATTCTGCTGATATCTACTTGTCATGCTTAATGCGCATGACATGTCAAGTCTAGTGCATATCATCGCATACATGATGGATCCTATAGCAGACGCATATGGGATGTCCTTCATGCGATCTTGCTCCTCCTTTGAGCTTGGACATTGAGATGCACTCAATATTGTCCCTCTTTGAATAGGTACTATACCTTTCTTAGAGTTTACCATCTTAAACCTTTTTAAGATTTTTTCAATGTATGCATTTTGGCTTAACCCTATCAACCGCCTCGATCTATCCCTATAGATCTTTATTTCCAAAATGTAGACGGCTTCACGGAGATCCCTTTTGGAGAAACAATTTCCAAGTGTAGTATGTCATCAACATACAATACTAAGAACGTAATTACACTCCCACTAGCCCCTTGATACACACAATCCTCATCAGCGTTCTTGATGAAACCCAATTTCTTGATCTTTTCATCAAAATGTTGATTCCAACTTCTCGATGCTTGTTACAATCCATAGACTGATATCTTTAACTTGCATACTTTATCAGGATGATTTGGATCGACAAAACCTTCAGGCTGAACCATATGGACAGTCTCTTCGATATGTCCATTAAGAAAAGCGGTTTTGACATCCATTTGTCAAATCTCATTATCATAATGAGCAGTTATGGCAAACAATATCCTGATAGACTTTAGCATTGCCATTGGCGAGAAGGTTTCATCATAATCAACCCTTTGACTTAGTGTGAAACCTTTCGCTACAAGTCTTGCCTTGTAAGTATCCAAGTTTTCATGCATGTCAGTTTTCTTCTTGAAAACCAACTTGCATCCAACCGGTTTGGAGTTAAGTGAAGAGTCAACCAATTCCCAAACTTGGTTGTCATACATGGATTGCATCTCTATGTTCATGGCTCCTAGCCACATGTCACAATCCGAATTGGACATTGCATCATGGTGTGTAGTTGGCTCTTCGGAGTCAACAACGTAGCATCCATCTATGAAAAATCCACATCTTTCATGTGGAATGCTAACTTTACCAGATCTGCGAATGTTTTGTGTGTATTGATCAACCTCTTGATCATGATCAACAACCTCTTGTTGATTGCTAGTGTCAACCAAACGTGTATCGGCTTTTGGATCTTGATTCTCATCAATTCCACTGTTCTATGCGTCATTCCTTCCATAAGGAACTTGGCTTCCAAGAACTCTGCCTTTTGAGCAATGAATACCTTTTGCTCTGTTGGATCAAAGAAGTAGTATCCTATACAGTCCTTTTGGATATCCAACAAATATACACTTAGTGAATCGACTTTTAGTTGGTTTGGGTGTTAAGCTTAACATAAGCTTCATAACCCATAATTTTAAATATGATAGCGATGGAACTATTCCATTTCATATTTCAAAAGGCGTCGAATCCACCTTTTTGGTTTGGACCATATTCAAAATATGAGCCGCGGAGAGTAGTGCGAAACTCCAAAATTATAGAGGTAGTGAGCTTATAGCCATCATAGGTCGAACTATATCCAATAGGGTTCGATCTCCTTTCAGACACACCATTATGTTATGGTGTTCTGCGAGGAGTAAGTTGTGAGACAATCTTACAACTTCCTAGATGATCCCTAAAAGTCTCACTTAGGTATTCACCTTCTCTATCTAAACGGAGAACTTTGGTAGTTCTATCGAGTTGATTTCCTACTTCATTCTTGAAGTTTTTGAACATTTCAAATTCTTCATGTTTATGTGCCATCAAGTACACATAACCATAGCGACTATAATCGTCGGTTAAGGTAATAAAGTAAGTTTCACCATACCTTGTCATTCTCTTAAAAGGACCACATACATCCAAATGTATGACTCCTAATAAGTCTTTTGCCCTCTCATTAGTACCACTAAAGGGCGTGTTGGTCATCTTACCTTGTAAACAAGATTCACACTTATCAAATGAACAATTTCATTTGTTTTCAAAAGACCATTCTTTTAAAGTGTTTAAATCCGATTCTTGTTTATGTAACCAAGATGATAATGACAAGAATAAGAGTCACTTAAATCATTTTAAGTCTCTTAGTGCATGATGGGTATAATGTTTTATTATAGGACGAATCATCATGAACCAATTCATCAACATCATTAGAAGGCATAGCCTTGAAATAATGTACATCATCCATATAAATATAAATACCATCATTTACTAACTTTAAATCATAACCATATCATTTTAAAAGGGAAACTAAAATCATGTTCCTAGTCAAACTAGGAGCATATAACAAGTTTTGAAGAACAACTTCCAAACCTTTTGAAAGTTTCAAAACATAGTCTCCTTTCTTAAAGTGCTTATTTCTTTTGAACCCTTGCAACAAATTGCAATAGTGAGTTCCACATGTGGTATCCAATTACCCATGTGCTTTGAGGAAATAACATTTTAGTCAATATGGATTATGAAAGTTGTGCTTGAGGTTTGCCCAGCATCCCTCTTATTTCTCAACTCATTGAGATAGGTTGGACAATCTGTAACATCGCGTATTTTCGTTAAAAAAAAGGGTAATTTATAAACAATCAAGTTTAATACGTTGATGGTAATTCCAATAATTACAATAAAAAAATATAATAATAATAATAATAATAATAATAATAATAATATAAGTTTTATTATATTAAAACCTATAATTAATAGCCTTTTCACATAAAATAATAACCTTTCAAGCATCAAGGGTTGGATTGTAATTTATAAAACTAAATCAAAACCTTATGTTTCAGTTGTCAAATGATACAAATCACAGGGACCATTCTTGTAAAATTTCAAAACATCCCAACCCCACCCCCCATTTCCCTACGCTGTGTTCCCTGCTTTTTTTCCCCACAAATTCGACCACTATCTCACCATTGTCGACCACCAAATTCTTAATAATAATTGAAATTATTGAACATGAACGATCATTTACCTACTTATAATTGACCACCACTCTCAATTTCAATTCAAACAACACATACACCTCCATTTTTTCCCGTTTTCTTTTCTTCCCACTGTCGGCCAAAGTTCCTCCACAAACGAGCACCAAACCTCCACTATAATCAAATTAATCAAAAAGGAACAATTATCTATCTATATCTAATCGTATGCAGCTCTTAATTTCATTTGAAAACACACAAACATCATGATTCGACTACCTCCTGCGGTCGCGACCTGCAACTCCGTGGAACACCATTAATCGAGCTTCAAACTTCGAAATTAACATTGGGTTTTGTTTCTATATCATCATTCTAAGCTACCCTAGAGTTTAATTTGATTATAAACAAGATTTGAGCATCAAACGACCACCCACTGTGCCGCGACCTGTTCTTCACTGGGTAAAACTCGATTTGATCATCATACATTTAATTACACACACACACACACTCGGTTTCACATGGGGAACAGAAGCCCCATGTTTTTAATCGCTAATTGAATCGTTTGGGGGTTCAATTTGGGAGGATTCGAACCTAGGGCTCGAATGGAGTTTGGGGAATTGGGGTTTAAACGCGATTGAGCACAAAACAATTAAAAACCCACTCTTAACCGCGGCTTATGTCTTGGTCTGATGGTTCCTGCGCTCTATCACAAACAGGAGGTCCCAGGTTCGACCCCGGGCAGCCTCACTGTTTTTTTATGCCATTTTTAAAGCTTTAAAAATTATGAAAAAATTTCTAAAAATTATAAAAAGGTTTCTGCAAACATTAGAAATTTTTAAAACAACCAAATTAATTTCTAAAATTTATTTCAACATTTATTTTATTTATTTTATTAATTGTTTCAAATAAATAACATAACTAGTTAAATTTTTATAAAAAAAATAGATTTTAAATCACATCATCCAATTATTTCAATATATACACCTGTTTAACAATCAAATATAATATTCATTATTTTTATCTTGATATTTTATTTATTTTATTAATCGTGTAAACCATGATTAAATATAAAAGTTTTATATTTAAATCTTTCCAAATTCATTTTCATTTCTTTTAGTCATTTAAATAATTAAATATTTTAATTAATTAATTATCATATAATTGATTAATAAAATTAATTATTTATTTTTCCACACTTTAATAATAAACCAAACAATTACGAGTATTGATACAAATACATTTATTAAAATCTAAACATAATCAATTCTAATAAATTCATTTTATTTATTTCAAAACATTTTAACTAAATAAATTATTTAATTTAAACCACCATTCAAAATCAAATGAAAACCTTAATCTATTCCCAATTCTCACATTATTATTCTAAACTCGAGGCGCCATTCCTTAGGTTAATCATAAGGAAATCGTAGGTGTCAAATCTATCACGTTCAAAATCCAATCTCATCAATCAAGTGAGTATTCATATCCCCTTTTATATCATTTCTTATTTGGGGGAAATCATGTGATACAATATATTCAATCATGATATTCTATTGTTATTTCATTCTAAATTCAATTCAAGACAGGTTATGTTATTACTTGCAATTATGTGAACATACTGTGATAAACTGGACGACAGTAAAACCCTAATTCAATCAATCAATCAATCCTGGCAACAATGTAGATCTACTGGTTTGGATAACCCACCCCATATGGCTTACGAGTGGTGATTGTGCCAGAGGCAGGAGTTAATCTATGGTGTATGTGTGGAGTCTATTATGTGTAAGTGTCAAGTCAAGGGGTTGTTATTGTGTCGGTTTATCTATATGCTTTACTATTGCAATATAAGTCTTAACGTTACCTGGTGAATTGAATTATTCTCAATCAATCAATCAATCTATATGTATACTCAAAACTATGATTACTCACCAGCTAATTCGTTAGCTGACTTTATTTTCTCACATGATTTCAGGTTAAGCAAGCTAGTGGACTTCTACTTGATCATATAAGACCTGGACTTAGTCAAAACAAAGACAATTATTATTTGTAACTTTAACTGTTGCATTTGTATCTGTTAAATTCATGTTATCCTGAAATCTGATTTTAATATTATTTACACAATTAGACAATCATGAGTTATGAACAATCAATCATTCCCTCGTCCGCTCCGATGATTCCGCCGTCGGTCGGGGTGTGACAGATTGGTATCAGAGCCATGGTTATAGGGAATTAGGTTATTAGAAATGGAATGACCTAGACTATAACTAAGTACCCTTACACATGAGTCCTCTCATGTATTTTATATGCTTAGATAGGATTTTTATGTGCCTTATATGTTTATATTTGATTATGTGATTATCTGCCTTATGTGGTTCTTTTTATGCTTTGAATCTTATCAATGTACACACGAATCTTAAATCATATTCTAAGGCATTGTGTGCATAATTCAAGTGATTTCAAACTCCAAAACTCGATTGTTATTCATGGTTTTCAAATCTCGTCAAAGTCCGTGTCACATGACCGAGAACATGCAATGCTGGAAAGTGGGATACCTGTATCTTAAGGTGTTCTGTCTAGGTAAGGTATTCATACAACTTGATTACCTTACCTGGGAACCCTCGGGATGAGTATTCGCTTATAGGTACGCATGTCCTCATTAAGGTTGTGGTGGACACAAATACTTTGATAAGTCACCGTATTCGCTTTGGTTTGCGAGCCGAACGTTTACACTCCTAAACTCTCATTGTTATTTTAAACAATCTCATTAACGATTTTATTATTTTGAAAAGTTTTAAAAACCAATTACCCGTTTCTCATAGAGGTTTCTTCTTTCCATATTATACAGCATGTCTTCTCGTCAAATCCGTTCACGGTCTAGAAACTCCGGCCGTAAGATTTCTGCTATTGTAGCACGTGAAGTTACTGCGGTCATCCCAACTCTACTTACCCATTTGAACCAAGGCAACAATGTTGTTCAAAACCCAACTGCACCAAACCCTCCCCGAACTTGTACTTACAAACATTTCAGTTTTTGCAACCCCACTAAGTTCAGTGGAACTGAAGGAGCTACTGGATTACTACAGTGGTTCGAAAGCATCGAGAGCACTTTCCTAAACAGCGAATGCCCTGAAAATCTAAAAGTCCGATATGCCACAAGTGTTCTCCAGAAACGCGCACTTACTTGGTGGAACGGAGAGAAACGAACCCGTGGAACTGAAACTGCTCTAGCCTTAACATGGACTGAAGTTAAGGAGCTCATGACTAAATAGTTCTGCCCAAGAAACGAAGTCCGAAAACTGGAAGCTGAATTCTGGGAATTAACCCAAGACAGTGGCGAGAACCTAGCATACACTAATCGATTTCACGAACTAAGCCTTTGGTACCGCATCTTGCTACCCCTATCTCCCGAGCCATCGAGAAATACATTGGTGGACTACCTATGCAGATTCAGGATACGGTGTTAGGAAGAAATCCTTCGACACTAGAAGATGCTATCAGGCTGGCTGCACAGTTAACCGATAATCATGTGAAAGCTGGTTCCTTAACCAGGAAAGGATCGAAGAAGAATACCGATAAACTTCATAACGAAACCGTCAAAACCGATCAACCTGAGCTTTCCAAGAACAAGAAGAGGAAGGCTCAATCTCAAAACTTTGCTGTAATTACCCCTGCTGTGCCAATTACTCAAGTCCCTCCAACACATCAACAAGCGGTAAACAACCAATCGCTGATGAGAAAGCCATACGCCGGACCCCATCCACTGTGTAACATCTGCAATTACCATCATCCCGCTAACACTCAGTGTCGTCAATGCACAAACTGTGGTCGTTTGGGTCATACATTCAACGTGTGCAGGAGTGCTGCTAAAGCTCCGACCAATGCACCAGTTCACCAACATCTTCCTGCAATTACCCAGGGTCGTGCATGCTATCAATGTGGTGATCCGAACCATTTTCGCAATCGATGCCCTCAACTTGTCAGCCTAGTTCCTACGGCTCAAGGACGTGCTTTCAACATTAATGCTCAACAAGCTCAAACCACCAATGATGTGGTGTTGAATAATTCTTGTCCTTGATTTTGTCTTCATGATGTAATTCAAGATTTATAATCGTGATTTTCCTTTTTGTTACATTGATGTAATTTGAAAATTTCTGAATTTCTAATTGAAATAATTTTCCTTTCGTTGTTAAGTCGAACTTTGAACCGTTTGCACCGTGGAAGACGAAAGAGTTTGCAAGTCAACCTATGACTAAGGACACTCATATCTCCTAAATGATTTTAAATCATCAAAACAGGGGTGATTCCCTTACTTTGGTGATGATTCTTTATTCATTTCAATAAATGGTTTTCCAATGATGTGTTTTATGAAATTTCATCCTCGGGATTAGGGTGATTTCCTTATCTCGAGGACTGACTTCAATTATTCTCTTTGGAACTTACATTTCACAAATGACATGATCTCACCAAAATAGGATTGAAACCCGTACTTTGGTGACAAATGTCAATCTTCGATTGTTTTCTTGTAACATCAAGCTCAACCATCAAGATACGCGTGAAATTCATACCTTGATGATAATTTTATTTTATGGATTGTATTTTCTCAAATGAAACGACCTCGTCAAAGTAGGAATGAATTCTGGATTTTGACGAGGAAGTCTATCTTATTATATTTGTTTTTGTAAAAATTCATCGTTAAGATAGGAGTGATTTCCCTTACCTTAATGGTGAGTTACCTTGTCTTATTTCTAAAGATCCTCAGATCGAACATTTTGGATTGGTAAGCTAGTGGTCATACCTTAAGAGTACACCATCAAGTTAGGAGTGAAAACCATACCTTGAGGACTATTCTCATTTCTTGATCTCCAACTTACCATGGTTGTAATCAAGTGACGAGACGCATGTAGTAACTTGAAGGGTGAAATAATGTTAGTGTTTCGACCTATCAAGCCAAAGCATGATCTCTGAACTTGAACAGAGACCTGATCGTTTTAAGTTGATTTTGATTTCAAGTTTGGAGCATTTAAATTCTTAAATCGATTTCTTTTATTCTCATGTTTTGACTCGATCTAGCTACATCAAACCATTTATTCCTTATCTATCGATTTTCATTGTGAGATATCATCAACACCTGATTACGTGATGGTAGTCTTCTTAAACAATCTTTTGTCAAGTAAAGATATTATCTCTGATCACGATGGTCGCTTCATCTCTCATTTCTGGAAAAGTCTCCAATCATCTATCGAAACTCAACCGAATCTTAACACAGCTTATCAACCGCAAACCAACGGTCAGACTGAAAGAATGATACAAACCCTCAAGGATATGCTCCGGGCTAGTGTCATTGATTTCAGTGGATCGTGGGATTCTCATCTTCCGTTGATCGAATATGTGACATCCGTCACCAAAGGTCCGTCATTTAACGTGTTTTACTTAGCCTTTATTTACAGACATTCCTTATTTTGACGAGCCAATTACGTGAAAACCATATTTGCTTTACTTGATTGCCTTATATGTGTAGCATCTTAAGACATTCTCCAAGATTTGCCCCGTTAACACTAAACATGTCGTTTTTATAATAAAATAATCTTCACAAATAAAATCATTTTTAACTTACAAATAACATAGATAAACATTTTATCATCAATAAAACAAGACTAAATTATAACGTTTTCAACCGAAACAAAATTTAGGAACTCGGGGCAAAGTGCGGGGACTAAACTTGAAACTTTGAGAAACTAGGTTGGGTATAAATACCCCTTCCCAGCCACTTTTCACACTTTTCACCCTCTCACCACTTCACCTTTCTCTCTACTCTCTCTCTCTAGAAACCAACACCAAAACCAACCCGTTTCTAGCATTTTCGTCTTCAAATCTCGAGTATCATCGTGAACACTAGTTCCTAGCAGGTAGATAACCTCACTACCTCGTTCTTAACTCGATTTTACAGCTGCATTCGAGGGTTTTCGGGTGCTCGGGTTCATCCGAGCACAAGAGGTCGTGTGGACTTGCATGTCTTGTTCCTGAGTGTGTTTCTTGTCTAGATAGGTTAGAATATGAGTTCTGGAGGTTCTGGTTGGGTAACACTCGCGATCGGGCAGCCGAAGGCCGACCTGAAACTCACTGCCGTCGCGACTCCCGATGGCGCGAATGGGGTTGTCGCGCGCGAAAGGGCGTGCGACTGCATGTGTGTGTGCGAGTTGAGCGTACGACTGGGAATGTGTGCGACTTGAGACTTGAGCGAATAGGTAAGTCGCACGACTATGTCGCGCGACTGTCGGTGGGTGCGAAACAGAGGATGTCACGCGATTAGTAATGTCACGCGATTGGAGATGTCACGCGACAGGGGTTGTCGCGTGACTGGGCTACGCGAAAGTGTGTGTGTGCGATTGTGCGAGAGTCGCACGGTCAGATGCCTGTCGCGCGAAAAGAAGTCCACTCGCGCGAATTAAGCTGATTCGCGCGGAGGGACTTTGAGTCGCGCGGTTGGCTGTTGGGACGTGCGACTGGTATTGCGTGGTACGACTGAAGGCTTAGTCACACGAATGGAGGATCAATTGTACGAAAGTAGCTAATTCGTACGACTGAAAGTCCACTCGTGTGAATGGGGTGTCAGTCGTGCGTCCGGTCCCACTGTATGACTTAATGGTGTGTGCGTGTGTGGATCCCCTCTTCGGAGATCTCACGACGATAATAAAATATAATTAAGTGTCATAGCTTGATCACAAAGATTAAAATCAACGCCATTAACAGGCACGTACTATTTAAAACAATCTAGTCTAAGATGTGTGTGACTGCTTGTGTGTACTACTCACGACCGAACCGAAACGACCCGACTCAATTAAACAATATTATTAACAATAGTCCACAAGATTAATTCTTAACATGACTATCAATAGGTGATTGACTGTTCATACATACATACAAGTTTGGGAAGTTTCATCAGACATACTTACCACTTAACAAGTGAGTTTCGTGGCCCCTTTTTACGCTTATACATTGTTTCAATCTTTTACAAACATGGGGGAAGAATATGCTCACACATTTTCAATGCTGTACACTATACATACAATTTTTATACTTGGAATCAACGTGATACTGTCTTGTGAGTACTTATCTGATACATACGTGATGTTACTGTGTGGACTGTCTTACAACCATTAATTCCGGTGTTGGAACCAACAGATAGGTATTAGTAGTACTACTGGGTTGACACCCCCACCCTTGACAGATGGTTACTTGTGAGTACCATCACACTGCCAGGAACGGGCCTGGGTGAATATATTCTGACAAGATCTTTGTGTACGTCATTAGGTTTGGTTGTATAAAACTCATGGTATGTGATTTTGCTTACTTATAACTGTATGCACGGTATTCCACTACAAACAATATACAGCATCAATTACAAGTTTACAATTTAAACCTGCGAAGCTCACCAACATTATTGTTGACCGTTTTGAGCATATTTTTCAGGTAACAATGAGAACTGAAGATCTAGGAGTGCTGCCTTGTAGAGGAGACCCTAGGATGCATTTGTGTTTATTCTTTTGTAAAGCTTGAACATGAATATGATCTTTTGTATACTTGTTCCCATGTTGTGGGAATATTACATTACAAGCTATTATCTATGTTTTTGTAATCATTGTGTTGTGCTTATGGCTATGCTGTCGTGAACTTGATTATACACGACACAAGTCTCCATTTGTGTTCGGGTGTCGTCATGACACGCTTGTCATCATATTTTATTGCTACTCTATCATATACCATGTGTTATGACGATCCCGTCTAGCTCGCATTCCTCGTGTTTCCGCTTTAGCGGGGGGTGTGACAGACTGGTATCAGAGCCATTGGTTATAGAGAATTAGGCAATTACACTTGACCTAGACTATAACCTAGGAACCTTCATGTAGATTTGCATGCTTAAGCTTGTGTGCAATTATATATCTCGTGTATGTGTTTCTCTTACATGATTGATTATCCTTCTGTTATGTGATCCTTCACCTTGTGCTTGAGCCTTGTGCTCGTCACTGATGAGGTGCTTCCTATTGGATCTTCCGTTCCCTCTACGCCAAGTTATCATAGCCAAAATTCGGGTATTGAGACCCGAAGAGATCTTCACAGATCATACATCGCGCCTGACCTCATACACTGAGAGGCCGACCCGAGGAGGCCATGTCTGAGTCCTCCCAAGGACGCGATATAGACAACCTCCGCTAGACTATACGTGATTACATGATTGGCTCTCAGTTGACTTGATGGATTATTATGGATATGATGTGAAGGAAGGTCGGATGTCATGTAACCGGATTAGGCATCATTCTCGGTACATCGTGGGTGTGGTGGGAACGCTGCGGGGAACCCTATATATAAACACCACCGATATACCGAGAATATGCTTAAAATGGCTGCATGGTGGTCTTGACCGACCGGAGCATCGAATGTTGGAACTTGATAAGTGGAGTACTTGATTATCATAAGGCGACTAAAGCTTATATGTTGCCTCTTTTATGAATAGAACATGCCGCCTCGAAGATCTAACCGCAGAAGTAGTAGCGGAAGTGAAGCCCCGAGGGGCAGAGGCAGAGGCAGAGGCAGATCTTCAGGAGCAAATGAGGGTCCTATTGGCAATACCCAAGGGACTGGAAGCTCTGATATGGCAACCCTGATTGCTCAACAACTGACTGCCTTGATTCCCACTATTGTAGCTCAAGTGAGCGATGCTTTGCAACAGCAAAACCACTCCCACGGGGATGGTGGTAACGAGAAAGAGGGTAATGGGAACCCGACTGGGAATGAAAGCAACCAGGAAACCGGAAATGGTGGTACAGCCGGTAACGAAACTGGGGTTGCTAATACCAAACGGGGCTGTTCTTACAAGGAGTTTGTGGCCTGTAAGCCCCGGGATTTTGATGGCAAAGGTGGGGCGATAGCCCTGATCAGATGGCTCGAGAAAATGGAGGCTGTGATCGACATCAGCGAATGCCTCGACAGCCAACGCATCAAATATGTTACGTGCTCACTGCAGGGCCGAGCACTAACCTGGTGGAACACCCAGGTTCAAGCGAGAGGAAGGGAATCTGCGATGCAGATGACCTGGGATGAATTTAAAGCTTTGATTACCGAGGAGTACTGCCCTCACAACGAGATGCAAAAGCTTGAGCATGAGTTCTGGAATCATGCCATGGTGGGGGCGGGGCATGCAGCTTACACTGATCGATTCCACGAGTTGGCTAGGCTAGTTCCACACCTGGTCACTTCGGAATTTAAGAGGATTGAGAGGTACATTTGGGGACTCGCGCCTCAAATACGGGCAATGGTAACTGCAGCTGCTCCTCCTACGATTCAGAGCGCAATTCTGAAGGCTGGCGCTCTGACCGATGAGATGGTACGAACAGGGGTATTGGGCAAGGGATCAGAGAAGCGAAAGGATGCTGGGGAAACAAGCCATTCGAGTGCCGGTAAATCTGATAAAAGGGCCAAGGTCACCAGAAACTTTGCGGCCGTGACTCAAGGGAAGAGGGAATATGTTGGGCCATATCCCAAGTGTGACAGATGCAGCTATCATCATCCCCCAGAGACGCAGTGTCGGGTGTGCGCAAACTGTAGGCGCCCGGGGCACCTAGCAAGAGATTGTAGAGTGGCACCGAATCTGGTTGCACCCGTCAACGCGGTTAACCCCGCCGGGAATGCCAGAGTCTGTTACGAATGTGGAAATCCGGGTCACTTCAGAAACATGTGCCCCCGACTGAACAGGGCACCGGGTCAACAGGGGGATAACCAACAGCAAGTGATGGCCATAGCAGGCGCTCAAGGTCATGGAAACCAAGGAAATGCTACACGGGGACGCGCCTTCGTCATTGGAGCTAATGATGCCCGTCAGGACCCGAACGTTGTTACGGGTACGTATCTGCTCAATCACCATTTTGCATCCATACTATTTGATACTGGGGCAGACAATAGCTTTATATCCTTTGAGTTCGTGCATATGCTTGGTTTAAGTACTAGTAGGCTAGAAACTAGTTACTCTGTAGAAATGGCCAATGGTAGGGTTGAACAAGCAGACGAGATTATTAAGAATTGCACCCTAATGTTAGAAGACCAGGCCTTTAGCATAGACTTGATACCATTCGAGTTAGGCAGCTTCGATGTGATAGTGGGTATGGATTGGTTGTCAAATCATGGAGCTGAGATTGTTTGTCGGGAGAAAGTAGTACGAATCCCCATGCCAAACGGGGAGGTACTCAAGATTCAAGGCGAACGACCGGGAAGAACACTGAAGCTCATTTCCTGCATGAAAGCCCGCCGAAGTTTACGGAAGCAGTGTTACACTTTTCTGGCTCACATCGTAGAAAAGAAAGAAGAAGAGACAAACTTGGCAGACATTCCAATCGTACAGGATTATCCGGAGGTGTTCCCTGATGATTTGTCTGGATTGCCTCCTCCACGACAGGTGGAATTCCATATAGAGCTGGTTCCTGGAGCTACACCGATAGCAAAGACACCGTATCGGTTAGCACCCTCAGAGATGCAAGAGTTATCCAGCCAACTACAGGAACTACTGGAGAAGGGTTTCATCCGACCAAGTCAATCACCGTGGGGAGCACCGGTATTATTTGTCAAGAAGAAGGATGGGTCGTTTCGTATGTGCATCGACTACAGGGAGCTGAACAAATTGACCGTGAAGAATCGGTATCCTCTCCCCAGGATCGACGACCTGTTCGATCAATTGCAAGGAGCCTCGTATTTCTCTAAGATCGACCTTCGATCTGGTTATCATCAACTCAGAGTATTCGAGGACGATATCCCTAAGACAGCATTCAGAACTCGTTACGGGCACTATGAGTTCTTGGTCATGCCATTCGGATTGACCAACGCTCCAGCTGTCTTTATGGATTTAATGAATCGGGTGTGTAAGCCTTATCTTGATAAGTTCGTGATCGTGTTCATAGATGATATACTTATCTACTCCCGTTCAAAGGAGGATCACGAAAAACACCTCCAAACGATTCTAGAACTGTTGAAGGAAGAGAAACTTTTCGCCAAGTTCTCGAAGTGTGAATTCTGGCTTCGAGAAGTGAAGTTCTTGGGTCATATAGTTAACGAAAATGGGATTCATGTGGACCCCGGTAAGATTGAAGCTGTGAAGAAGTGGGATACTCCCCAAACACCCTTAGAAATACGGCAATTCTTGGGATTGGCCGGATACTATCGTCGCTTCATTGCCAATTTCTCCAAGATTGCCCAACCGTTAACTTTGCTGACTCAGAAAGACAAGAAGTTCGATTGGGGGAAAGCACAAGAACAGGCGTTCCAAACATTAAAGGAGAAGTTGTGCAACGCACCGATATTGTCCCTCCCAGACGGAACTGATGATTTTGTGGTGTACTGTGATGCCTCACATCAAGGTTTGGGCTGTGTACTAATGCAGAAAGATAAGGTAATTGCTTACGCTTCGCGGCAACTCAAAGTGCATGAAAAGAACTACACAACTCACGATTTGGAGTTGGGTGCCGTAGTATTTGCACTCAAGATATGGAGGCATTATCTATACGGAACCAAATGCATCATCTACACAGACCATAAGAGCCTTCAACACATCATGAACCAGAAAGAACTTAACATGCGGCAGCGCCGCTGGGTAGAGCTGCTTAGCGACTACGATTGTGAAATCCGGTATCATCCGGGGAAAGCTAACGTGGTGGCTGATGCATTAAGCCGCAAAGAACGTGTGAAACCATTACGTGCTCGAGCGCTAGGTTTGACTATTCAAACCAATTTAAAGGCTCAGATTCAATTAGCACAAAACGAGGCGTTGAAAGAAGAGAACCTTGCGGGAGAAGAGTTCCGAGGGTTGGATAAACAAATGACACGCAAGGATGACGGCGTCCATTACTTCATAGATCGTATATGGGTCCCCAAGTGGGGAGGTGTACGTACACTAGTCTTGGATGAAGCACACAAGACTCGATACTCTGTTCATCCTGGTGCAGACAAGATGTACCACGATCTGAAAGAACTATACTGGTGGCCAGGTATGAAGAAAGATGTTGCTGTATACGTGAGCAAATGCTTGACTTGTTCAAAGGTCAAGGCTGAACACCAGAAACCATCGGGATTATTGCAACAACCTGAAATTCCCGAGTGGAAATGGGAGAACATCACTATGGATTTTATTACCAAACTCCCAAGAACGCCAAGTGGGCACGACTCGATATGGGTCGTGGTGGATCGAATGACGAAATCTGCTCACTTCTTGCCTATCCGAGAAGACTACAAGATGGATAAGCTGGCAAGGTTGTACATCAAAGAGGTCGTGACACGGCACGGGGTGCCGGTGTCAATCATATCCGACCGAGACAGTCGATTTACTTCTCGCTTTTGGCAGACGTTACAGAAAGCGATGGGCACTCGGTTAGACATGAGTACAGCCTATCACCCCAGACAGACGGCCAAAGCGAGCGAACAATACAGACGCTTGAGGACATGCTGAGGGCATGCGTCATTGATTTTGGTGGCAGTTGGGATACTCATCTACCGCTGATCGAGTTTTCCTACAACAACAGTTACCATACTAGCATTGGATGTGCACCATTCGAAGCATTGTATGGCCGGAAATGTAGATCACCAGTTTGTTGGGCTGAAGTTGGTGAAAGCCAGCTTACGGGCCCAGAGATCATCCAAGAAACCACTGATAAAATCTTCCAAATCAAAGACCGACTTAAAGCAGCTAGAGATCGCCAAAAGAGCTATGCCGACAACCGTCGGAAGCCTCTAGAATTCAATGTTGGAGATCATGTCTTACTTAAGGTCTCTCCTTGGAAAGGGATCGTACGATTTGGTAAGAAAGGGAAGTTAGCCCCTCGATACGTAGGACCATTCGAGATTACAGAAAGAATCGGTCCGGTGGCTTACCGATTGAGGTTGCCACAAGAACTTAGCGGTGTGCATGATACTTTTCACGTGTCGAACCTCAAAAAGTGTTTGGCAGACGAGTCCTTACACGTACCGTTTGAGGAAATCAAGATCGACGAAAAGCTTCATTTTATTGAGGAACCTATTGAGGTCATGGACCGAAAAGTCAAAAAGCTAAGGCGCAGCAAGATACCTATCGTCCGTGTGAGATGGAATGCCAAACGAGGGCCAGAGTTTACATGGGAACGTGAAGATCAGATGAGACTCAAATATCCACATTTATTCGCGGATGACGTTCTAGGGCCTAGCACCAGTTGAATTTCGGGACGAAATTCCCTCAACTGGGGGATACTGTGACATCCGTCACCAAAGGTCCGTCATTTAACGTGTTTTACTTAGCCTTTATTTACAGACATTCCTTATTTTGACGAGCCAATTACGTAAAAACCATATTTGCTTTACTTGATTGCCTTATATGTGTAGCATCTTAAGACATTCTCCAAGATTTGCCCCGTTAACACTAAACATGTCGTTTTTATAATAAAATAATCTTCACAAATAAAATCATTTTTAACTTACAAATAACATAAATAAACATTTTATCATCAATAAAACAAGACTAAATTATAACGTTTTCAACCGAAACAAAATTTAGGAACTCGGGGCAAAGTGCGGGGACTAAACTTGGAACTTTGAGAAACTAGGTTGGGTATAAATACCCCTTCCCAGCCACTTTTCACACTTTTCACCCTCTCACCACTTCACCTTTCTCTCTACTCTCTCTCTCTAGAAACCAACACCAAAACCAACCCGTTTCTAGCATTTTCGTCTTCAAATCTCGAGTATCATCGTGAACACTAGTTCCTAGCAGGTAGATAACCTCACTACCTCGTTCTTAACTCGATTTTACAGCTGCATTCGAGGGTTTTCGGGTGCTCGGGTTCATCCGAGCACAAGAGGTCGTGTGGACTTGCATGTCTTGTTCCTGAGTGTGTTTCTTGTCTAGATAGGTTAGAATATGAGTTCTGGAGGTTCTGGTTGGGTAACACTCGCGATCGGGCAGCCGAAGGCCGACCTGAAACTCACTGCCGTCGCGACTCCCGATGGCGCGAATGGGGTTGTCGCGCGCGAAAGGGCGTGCGACTGCATGTGTGTGTGCGAGTTGAGCGTACGACTGGGAATGTGTGCGACTTGAGACTTGAGCGAATAGGTAAGTCGCACGACTATGTCGCGCGACTGTCGTGGGTGCGAAACAGAGGATGTCACGCGATTAGTAATGTCACGCGATTGGAGATGTCACGCGACAGGGGTTGTCGCGTGACTGGGCTACGCGAAAGTGTGTGTGTGCGATTGTGCGAGAGTCGCACGGTCAGATGCCTGTCGCGCGAAAAGAAGTCCACTCGCGCGAATTAAGCTGATTCGCGCGGAGGGACTTTGAGTCGCGCGGTTGGCTGTTGGGACGTGCGACTGGTATTGCGTGGTACGACTGAAGGCTTAGTCACACGAATGGAGGATCAATTGTACGAAAGTAGCTAATTCGTACGACTGAAAGTCCACTCGTGTGAATGGGGTGTCAGTCGTGCGTCCGGTCCCACTGTATGACTTAATGGTGTGTGCGTGTGTGGATCCCCTCTTCGGAGATCTCACGACGATAATAAATATAATTAAGTGTCATAGCTTGATCACAAAGATTAAAATCAACGCCATTAACAGGCACGTACTATTTAAAACAATCTAGTCTAAGATGTGTGTGACTGCTTGTGTGTACTACTCACGACCGAACCGAAACGACCCGACTCAATTAAACAATATTATTAACAATAGTCCACAAGATTAATTCTTAACATGACTATCAATAGGTGATTGACTGTTCATACATACATACAAGTTTGGGAAGTTTCATCAGACATACTTACCACTTAACAAGTGAGTTTCGTGGCCCCTTTTTACGCTTATACATTGTTTCAATCTTTTACAAACATGGGGGAAGAATATGCTCACACATTTTCAATGCTGTACACTATACATACAATTTTTATACTTGGAATCAACGTGATATTGTCTTGTGAGTACTTATCTGATACATACGTGATGTTACTGTGTGGACTGTCTTACAACCATTAATTCCGGTGTTGGAACCAACAGATAGGTATTAGTAGTACTACTGGGTTGACACCCCCACCCTTGACAGATGGTTACTTGTGAGTACCATCACACTGCCAGGAACGGGCCTGGGGTGAATATATTCTGACAAGATCTTTGTGTACGTCATTAGGTTTGGTTGTATAAAACTCATGGTATGTGATTTTGCTTACTTATAACTGTATGCACGGTATTCCACTACAAACAATATACAGCATCAATTACAAGTTTACAATTTAAACCTGCGAAGCTCACCAACATTATTGTTGACCGTTTTGAGCATATTTTTCAGGTAACAATGAGAACTGAAGATCTAGGAGTGCTGCCTTGTAGAGGAAACCCTAGGATGCATTTGTGTTTATTCTTTTGTAAAGCTTGAACATGAATATGATCTTTTGTATACTTGTTCCCATGTTGTGGGAATATTACATTACAAGCTATTATCTATGTTTTTGTAATCATTGTGTTGTGCTTATGGCTATGCTGTCGTGAACTTGATTATACACGACACAAGTCTCCATTTGTGTTCGGGTGTCGTCATGACACGCTTGTCATCATATTTTATTGCTACTCTATCATATACCATGTGTTATGACGATCCCGTCTAGCTCGCATTCCTCGTGTTTCCGCTTTAGCGGGGGGTGTGACAGAATACTCTTACAATAACAGTTACAAGACCACAGATGGCACCATCTGAGGCCTTGTATGGTCTAAAGTTGGTGAATCACAGATTACTGGTCCAGAATTAATACAAGAAACAACCGACAAATTCATAAGATCCGTGATAACTTGGTCGCTGCTAGAAATCGTCAAAAGCATTATGCTGACAAAAGACGTAAGCCCATGGAATACAATGTCGAAAATCTCGTACTTCTTAAGGTATCACCTTGGAAGGGAGTGATTCGTTTTGGAAAGAAAGGGAAACTAGCACCTCGTTACGTGGGTCCATTCAAAGTACACGAACGAATTGGGAAAGTGGCCTACAAGCTTGAACTACCACAAGAGCTCAGCAATATACATCCGACGTTTCATGTTTCAAATCTCAAGAAATGTCTTGCTGACGAAAATCTCCACATTCCACTCGACGAAGTCCAGATTGATGAATCTATGCACTTTATTGAGAAACCCGTGGAAATTATGGATCAGGAAGTCAAACACTCAAACGTAGTAGGATACCCATTGTCAAGGTCCGCTGGGAATTTAAACGTGGCCCAGAATTCACCTGGGAACGTGAGGACCAAATGAAATCCCAGTACCCTCATCTTTCGTTTCAGCCTCCTCGTGAATAAATTTCGGGACGAAATTTCCTAAAGCAGGGGAGACTGTAACATCGCGTATTTTCGTTAAAAAAAACGGGTAATTTATAAACAATCAAGTTTAATACGTTGATGGTAATTCCAATAATTACAATAAAATAATAATAATAATAATAATAATAATAATAATAATAATATAAGTTTTATTATATTAAAACCTATAATTAATAGCCTTTTCACATAAAATAATAACCTTTCAAGCATCAAGGGTTGGATTGTAATTTATAAAACTAAATCAAAACCTTATGTTTCAGTTGTCAAATGATACAAATCACAGGGACCATTCTTGTAAAATTTCAAAACATCCCAACCCCACCCCCCATTTCCCTACGCTGTGTTCCCTGCTTTTTTTCCCCCAAATTCGACCACTATCTCACCATTGTCGACCACCAAATTCTTAATAATAATTGAAATTATTGAACATGAACGATCATTTACCTACTTATAATTGACCACCATTCTCAATTTCAATTCAAACAACACATACACCTCCATTTTTTCCCGTTTTCTTTTCTTCCCACTGTCGGCCAAAGTTCCTCCACAAACGAGCACCAAACCTCCACTATAATCAAATTAATCAAAAAGGAACAATTATCTACCTATATCTAATCGTATGCAGCTCTTAATTTCATTTGAAAACACACAAACATCATGATTCGACTACCTCCTGCGGTCGCGACCTGCAACTCCGTGGAACACCATTAATCGAGCTTCAAACTTCGAAATTAACATTGGGTTTTGTTTCTATATCATCATTCTAAGCTACCCTAGAGTTTAATTTGATTATAAACAAGATTTGAGCATCAAACGACCACCCACTGTGCCGCGACCTGTTCTTCACTGGGTAAAACTCGATTTGATCATCATACATTTAATTACACACACACACACACTCGTTTCACATGGGGAACAGAAGCCCCATGTTTTTAATCGCTAATTGAATCGTTTGGGGGTTCAATTTGGGAGGATTCGAACCTAGGGCTCGAATGGAGTTTGGGGAATTGGGGTTTAAACGCGATTGAGCACAAAACAATTAAAAACCCACTCTTAACCGCGGCTTATGTCTTGGTCTGATGGTTCCTGCGCTCTATCACAAACAGGAGGTCCCGGGTTCGACCCGGGCAGCCTCACTGTTTTTTTTATGCCATTTTTAAAGCTTTAAAAATTATGAAAAAATTTCTAAAAATTATAAAAAGGTTTCTGCAAATATTAGAAATTTTTAAAACAACCAAATTAATTTCTAAAATTTATTTCAACATTTATTTTATTTATTTTATTAATTGTTTCAAATAAATAACATAACTAGTTAAATTTTTATAAAAAAAATAGATTTTAAATCACATCATCCAATTATTTCAATATATACACCTGTTTAACAATCAAATATAATATTCGTTATTTTTATCTTGATATTTTATTTATTTTATTAATCGTGTAACCATGATTAAATATAAAAGTTTTATATTTAAATCTTTCCAAATTCATTTTCATTTCTTTTAGTCATTTAAATAATTAAATATTTTAATTAATTAATTATCATATAATTGATTAATAAAATTAATTATTTATTTTTCCACACTTTAATAATAAACCAAACAATTACGAGTATTGATACAAATACATTTATTAAAATCTAAACATAATCAATTCTAATAAATTCATTTTATTTATTTCAAAACATTTTTAACTAAATAAATTATTTAATTTAAACCACCATTCAAAATCAAATGAAAACCTTAATCTATTCCCAATTCTCACATTATTATTCTAAACTCGAGGCGCCATTCCTTAGGTTAATCATAAGGAAATCGTAGGTGTCAAATCTATCACGTTCAAAATCCAATCTCATCAATCAAGTGAGTATTCATATCCCCTTTTTATATCATTTCTTATTTGGGGGAAATCATGTGATACAATATATTCAATCATGATATTCTATTGTTATTTCATTCTAAATTCAATTCAAGACAGGTTATGTTATTACTTGCAATTATGTGAACATACTGTGATAAACTGGACGACAGTAAAACCCTAATTCAATCAATCAATCAATCCTGGCAACAATGTAGATCTACTGGTTTGGATAACCCACCCCATATGGCTTACGAGTGGTGATTGTGCCAGAGGCAGGAGTTAATCTATGGTGTATGTGTGGAGTCTATTATGTGCAAGTGTCAAGTCAAGGGGTTGTTATTGTGTCGGTTTATCTATATGCTTTACTATTGCAATATAAGTCTTAACGTTACCTGGTGAATTGAATTATTCTCAATCAATCAATCAATCTATATGTATACTCAAAACTATGATTACTCACCAGCTAATTCGTTAGCTGACTTTATTTTCTCACATGATTTCAGGTTAAGCAAGCTAGTGGACTTCTACTTGATCATATAAGACCTGGACTTAGTCAAAACAAAAGACAATTATTATTTGTAACTTTAACTGTTGCATTTGTATCTGTTAAATTCATGTTATCCTGAAATCTGATTTTAATATTATTTACACAATTAGACAATCATGAGTTATGAACAATCAATCATTCCCTCGTCCGCTCCGATGATTCCGCCGTCGGTCGGGGTGTGACACAATCCCCTTTCAAATGACCTATCTTACCATACTCAAAGCATGGATCGTTTTCGGTTACCTTAGGCTTCATAAGCTTAGGTTTTGGAGGTTCCGCTTTGATCTTCCCTTCCCCTTTGCCTTTGATGTGCCCCTCTCCTTTGGCAACATTTGCCTTGGGATCGGGAATGGCCTTTCCAATGCCTCCCTTATCGATCTAGAGCATAGGTAGAACCTTTCTACCCATCCCTGCCTTAGCTGTTATGAGCATTGCGCGAAACTCACCAATGCTCTTGTCCTATCCATTCATATTGTAATTCATTATGAATGTCTAAAACTTTTAGTTAGGCCATTAAGGATCAAATCCTTAGCCAACTCCTTTGAGACAGGACAGCTAAGCCTCTCGAGGCGGCCTAAACATCGTCGGGGTCGGGTTGGTTAGGAATAGGATCGTCAAGGACATTTGCCTTTGCTCTTGCTTGAGAACAATTCTCAAGTTTCGAGACCAGTCCATAAGGTTATTATGGTACAGGCGATCCCTCTCTAAAATAGTTCTCAGTGATAGGGTATGGACGGTCGGGGTGGTAGCATTATTGTTTGCGGCCATTCTACAAATTTTTACAAAGTTCTTTTTAGTATTTCTGAAAAATTTCATTTTAATTATTAATACCCTTTATGTCTCATAGACAATTAATAATTAAAATCTAGAATCCAACGTTACATTCTAATAATGGTTAGGTGACCTTTATCCCATTATTCAAATTAACAAGGTAGTCAACATTTGACAATTGCAACCTTTTGCAACTTCTAGCGGTATGGGATCGACTTTAAACATCATATGCAAAGTCGGCATGTTAATCCCATCAACAACATTTGGAAACCATATTTTAGGTGATCCATTCAACATGGTTTGCAAATCAAGTTACCCTACTTGCACACACATGTGAGTTTACCAACACAAGTGGTTAGGTGACCTTTATCCCACCAATGTGGTATTCCCACCTTAAGTCATCAGTTCCCTCAAAAATGGTTAGGTGACCTTTATCCCATTAAGAGTTTCCAAATGACTTAAGTGTTGTGCAAAAGGACGGTATTAAACTTGTTTGAAAAGGGATTTTTAGTTTTCATTGATTCTAGTTTGAAAACTCTATTTACCTTGTATTTGCATGCTTTCAAATACAAGGTATCCTATGGTTCATTTTTAATAAAACCTTTTTTATTAAATCATTAATCCTTTTAATAACCTCTTATTAATCGCTTAATGATTAAGAACAATAAAATTCAGCTTGTTAAGTTGTTAATTAGTTTGTTATGCATATCCAAATATCAAATAACAATCATACAACAAACAACCAAACAAGCACAATCATACAAACATATGTGCATAACTATAGCCACTAAGTTGACTACACTTGTTTGCCATCACAAGTGTTGTCATAAGGTCTTTCCTAAGGGTTGAACACAATACAAATGATGAGGTCTCCAAAGACTCCCACTTGAACTTGCATCCAAATGCTTCAAGTTCATTCTTTGTGTCTTCCTTTTGTGCTTCCTTCCCAAGCATCTTCTTTTATAAAATATATATCCTAATACATATTTTCTAGTAAAAGAAAAATACTCCTAATCTATTTATTACATTGCCAAATGAATAAATAAATTACAACCCAAATAGAAACACCAAAAGGAATTATTACAACCCAAATAGAAAGAATACAACCAACATGACAATTCCATAATCAACCAAATCCAAAACATACATGGTCAAGGCTATGTTATGCACTAAACCATGTATCCATATACATCATTTCAAGAACTAAATGAACGCCATTTGACCCTAAATTTTCAGCCAACACAAACTAAGAATTTAGGGTCTTTTGTCCAAACAAAACACAATCAACCAATTTGACATCATTCCATTCAAGATTTAATCTAAGCATGCAAGATATAACCTTGAAAGGTTGGGGTATCAACAAGACATAATATTCCAGCCCAAAAACAGCCTATAACATGTCTAATAACATCTTTTAAAACCAATTTCAAAAGATAAAACAAGCAAGTCATCCACATAACCGGCTCTTGATGCCATTGTTGGGTTTACTAGAACACAAAATCCATGTTTAACCTTTTAAACATTCTGAAAAACGCAGCGGAGGTGATGGATTATAACAAGTTTATAATCTGAAAAATTCGTGTTCTAAATGTTGTTTTAAGATGAAAACAAAACCCAAAACAATAGGATCTTTAATATGTGAATGGACAAGCTATATGACATGTAAAAACACATAAAATCACAGCCACAATGAGCTGTGATTTCTACCTCTTTGAGCAGCAAGAAACGACCAAAAGTGGAGGTGTTAGATTCTCCAAGATAGCCAAAACTTCAAGGTTGGAAGTCTTTGAACGTTGACTCCCACAAAGCTCCAAGATAGCCTCACACTTGCTTGGATTTGGACATCAAAATACCAAGATATGAGCTGCCAGAATACCTTCTAAAACCGTGGGTTTGAGCAGCAATTATAATGATGTTAGAAGATAAAGTCGGCCCAAATGTTCCAAGAAAGGAACCCTCAAGTGTTTATACCCCAAGCCTTGTACAAACACCACTCTTGCTAGGTAGAGATACACCAAGATCAAGCTCCAAAAACCCCATTTTCTGCTGCTTATTTCCGTGAACAAGAGGAGAGAAAGAGAGCATTTTTGGTCTTTGAATTGCATGTCTTGTGTGTGGTTGAGAGAGTTGAGAGTTAAAAGTCCAAGACAAACTTAAGGTGTGTAGTTATCAAACAAGCTTGGTCCAATAGAAAACAAGGAGGGGGGCGGCCGATTTTTGGGTTTTAAAACCCTTTCCCTCTCAAATTTTATATATCACACATTAAGAATGTCTTGTTAACTAGACATACAATTACTAAATAAATTGTATGTACAAGTTATATATTTTTATTTACATACTTATACAATTAACCATTTAATTTATAAGTTGTAATTTCTCACTATTATTTGATGTCATCTAACTAATTTAAATAACACTTCAAATAATATTATTGAACAAAATATCCTAATAAGTTGTTCCCTCTCACATGCAACTTATTTAGAAAACTCATTTTCTAAATCGGTGTTAATATTTAATTGCATGATTACATCATCAATTAAATATTTAATCGGTGTTTGCTAAGCTTGTTATTGGGTATAACCCGACTTGTATCATTACGTACTAACCACATCAATATTCTAAATGTCTTGGGCACACAGAATCCTACAGCCGGAGTGATGGCCGGAGTTGGCCGGCCGGTGAGGACTGTCGAGGGGGGGGGGGATGGGTTTAAAAGGGAAATTACACAATTGGTCCCTGGGGTTTTATAAGGTTATTATTTCAGGCTGAAAGTTTCTAAAATAAATTTTAAATTTTACATTTTAACCCCCTAAATTTTATAAAACAAAATTATTATTATTATTATTATTAGTATTAGTATTAGTATTATTATTATAATTATTATTATTATTATCCTTGCAAAATAGTAAAGTAAATTAATTCGCGCTAAACGGAGAAAGTTATTTTTAATAACATTAACCGAAAAAAAAATTCGGGTTGTCACATATCCAGCCTTAATGAAAGTTTATTTTGTCTATACATTCTACAACTATGTAAATATGTAATGTAATGTAGACACTCAAATCATATCAATGTGAATACTTGTTATAAACTTATAATGTACAACAGGTTAGGCTATTTGGATCGGAAACCAGCAGCTTCTCCAAGTGCTTCAACTTCTTTTGCAAGCATTTCCACTTTATTTGCAATCTCCATCAACAAAAACAAGAAGTTTGCTATGGCAAGTGATTCAATGTTTGCAATCCCTTTAAGTTGTGACGAAGTTGAAAGTAAGACGAGTTCTTGTTTAATCGACTGCAACTTTGGCATTGTTTGGACCGTTGTGTGACATCTTTTCATGTTCATAATACCTCTCCCTACCTCTCGGATGGTTAGCCCAAGCGACAACCCGACACTTTTGCATGGCTCTTTGATTGCTTGTTGCAACGGCGTTGAGGGCTGAGTATGAAATGGTAGCAGTGTGAGTCGGTTGACTTAATATCTTGAAAAAATATGACGCGTGTTACGAACCTGCAATGGTGATTCAAGGCACTCGTGCATTGATAGAATGATAGAAGCAAGTTCCCTTGTGAGCTCTCCTATTTGTAAATATTTCTCCCAGGGATAATAGAATCCAAATCTTCCATGCCAAGGTTCCCATCTTGCAAAATTTGCCTAAAAATCAAATGGGATTTGAATATTTTCTCATGTTAGTTGATCCATAGTCTTGAATAACTCTCTTTATTTGGTAACCATATGACCCACTACAAGACTCACACCGAACGGAACTAGTGAAGTCACAGATGACGAATTTTGTGGATTTCTGTAGAAAGTTTTTGAAAGTGTTCTGTTTTATATGAAGTTCGCTACCCTGATGAATGTTTGAAATCGCTGAGGTGCACGTGAAGGGCAGCGAACTTTAAAAAAAAATCTGACAAAAAATGTTTGGAATCACCAAAGTGGCACGTGAAATTATTTACCACGTGTCACATTTTTTGACACATTCAAAACCTCCTAGTTAGAAACTATTACGATTTCTCTCACGAGCTAAAAATCCAAAAGAATCACGGATGACCTTATAAAGGGGGTTAAAAGTAGAAAACCAACGGAATCCGAATGGATTTAAACTTAGTACCTCTGTTAGAGAAACTTAAACGCTTGCTACTGTACTAACCCCTTAAGGTTTTAATTAAGTGTAGACCAAGAACTATTAAGAGATGTTACCAATGATTCATCACTTGATTTGGAGGACAATACTGCCTTGCAATCACTGACATTAATTTTTGGCTTGCTTTCTTTTCCACTATCTACATTAAAGTATGCTTTCATGCAATCTGCAACTCACCATTTAAATATTTTAGCAAAATAATATATAATACCACAAAAAAGATATTTAAATCTCCTTTTATGTGGCTGTAACTACCTTCAATGCAACAAGCTAATTTGTCAAACTTGGAGGATGTCACACGATGAAGCTCATCACTAGCCCACATTGGAAAAATGAGTAGACTAGTGAATATGCATACAGCAAAACCCATGCCAATCGTTGAGAGGCGCTCGCGGGCTAATTCAAGAACTTTATCAGCGCGTAAACCAGATACAGCTACGAGATTAAAAGTGAGGATGAATATCATGATCCCATAATCATATTTGGCTTTTATGCTGGGAATCAAACGACAGTATGTAGCTGCTGCACCTGCACATCACAAAAAAAATCTTTATATGTACTTATGTATGTATATGTATATGTTAATATGTACATGTTATGTGTATGTTTAACTTGTTATGCTATGATATCCTTGACGATTTGTAATGGATGACAAATATCTTTGTGGTGATTTGCATACTTACCAAAAATAAAAACTGATGAACCAACCACTGCTGCATTTCCAATCTTTCCCAAATCATCTGCTACAACTGCTGCAAAACATCCTAATCCACCTCCAAGTATAGTCCCTACTCCGCGGAGTAAGCCTTTGCTTAATGTGGCACCTATCATACGTATCGATTATTAGAATTAAATTTTAACATGAATAGGTTAAAAGTGTACTTTTTATTGGTATTTTAGTAGAAGTTTATACAAGAGTTGACAGATTCACATTTAGAACAACAAGACGTAGGCAAGTGATCCATCTAGGCCCATATGATACGATTGAAACGTCTTAACAGAACAAACTCTATGAAACCACCATTCCTTCTTGTGGAGCCTTGATTTTGCATTTTATAACTTTTCTCGAAATTTAGGTTTTTTGATTGATTTCTTTCTATTGTAAAAACATGTAGATTGTAGATTCTATTAATTTGAGCTTTATTTAGGCCTTGAATTTCATTCTCACCCTCTAAATTTAATTTTACACGATTTGACAACACCTGTCGAATTTAGAAGGGATATGTTATAAATACATTCATTACCTTCACATTCTCTCTCTCTTTTTATACATACATATATATACATAGAGAAAGATAAAGAGATATGGGTGTTCATATAACAATTTTTGGGTGTTCATATATCCGTAACTATAAGAATCTTCCTAGAAAATAGAGTTTGATGTACTTTTTTTTATTATTCAATGATAAATTAATTTTCTTAAAGAGTTTCTCTTTTATCTTTTATCCTTGTGCTTCCTCTTTACGTTATATTTACCCTTCTTATAGACGATAAATCAAGTACTAAGAGTAAGAAAATAAATACGGTGTTTTGAGTTTGACGACGAACCTGCATAGAACTCAAAGACAACCACAACAGTCATGATAGCCCACATGGCATTTTCGCCAACTTGTTCGAAAAGTGGATCAAGAAGATAGAGAAGCGAAACTAAAACTAGAGCAACTCCAACCTTAATGCTATGAATGATCTGTTGCATATGTTTCCCCCACTGTTTTTCTATAAGAGAAGAAATACTATCAACAAAATACAGTTTCTTTTGTTTCTTGTAGTTGGTAGAGTTCTCATCTTCATCATGAATGTGAATAGCAGTGCTCATGGTTAATCGTTTCTTCACGACCGTCGAGCAAACGGTTGAGCTAGAACTCTTTGTTATGTAAGTTAGTTTGTGAAGATGGAACTTATATACACATGACCATTGTTCATTTGATATGAGACATAGGTAAGTGCTAAAGTACACATCAGTTTCCTGGAAAGTCTTATCATTTTGACCACTCACGCTTCATGGGATTTGATTATATATTATTGTTAGTAAGTGGTATCATTTGTGAACTTGGTGAATTAAGTGGAACACATTTTGTCTTTTTCTTTTCCTTCAATTCTTATATTTTGTATATACATATGGAGCATGTCTTTTCACCACAAGTTATGTTAGTGCAATGCCTGTAGTTATTTGATTATTTGAGCAAAGAGAAAGTGCTCTATGCTAATTTCTCAATGACCAAACATTTTATTTGTTTTGAATATGTTTTTGATGAGCAAAACGATAATGTCATCGAGTGCTAGCTATGCATGATCAATACCGAACATAAGTTATATACTTAATTTCTCTAATCGTTCTATATTACTGTCATACTCTTAACTTGTTTGCTGCACATAATCAGATGGCGTTTAAATATTTAATCATTTGTTTAACATGATAAATTCTATCTCATATGCTTAATTCGAATAAGATTATTAAAGGGACCAACATGTTAAAAGTTCCTAAAACATAAACTTAATGCATAGAAGCTCCAAAATCATACAAGAAAATTCCTATGCACGTAATCAGATGGACCTAAGATCAAGTTGTCGGAGAAGATGTATGTGTGGGGTTACCTGGGTTCGGATCCCATACCAAATTTTTTTTGAAGTGTTTACAACACATTTGCGACCACTGTGATATTTTAAATAAATTTGTGATAAATATTATTGTTTAAACAACTATTGTTACGAATATTGTTAGGGTTGGGTTATTTTAAAAAATGGTTTTTTATCTAAAAAGGCTGATAAGAATTTTGGGTTTAACATGTGTTATTTTATCGTTTTTTAAGAATTATATTATGGTCATTTTGTTTAATACGTCAAATCATTGTGTTAAATATCATGTCAATGTTTTAAAATTTTTTCATCATTTGTTATGTGTATTTATTTTTTATTTTACGTTTTAGATTATTTTATTTATTTGTCATTGTTTTTATATATTATATTATATAAATTTATTTTTATTTTTATCATTGTATTTTGTAATTAGAAATACATAATGACATTATTTCACCAATATATTTTTCAAAACTTAAAATTTTGAGAAAACATAATAACGAGCAATACAACGGAGTGAAATATTTTATCATTATATTTTACGTTTTATTTCACTTTGTATTACTAAAGTCGTTGTTTTTTATATATATTAGACTAATAGTTGTTATTTTATAATTATATTTTACATACTAAAAGTGCACAACAATATTATTTCATAATAATATTTATTTTAAAATTCATCATTTTATAAAAACAAAATAGTGTTTAGGAAAACAAGATAAAAACATAAAAACATAATAACCCGAATAAAGACACTATGACAAGCATAAATCATACGAGCTGAAATATGTAAAAAAAAGTTTACATTGCCTTAATAAATTAAGAACACTCGTTTTATGGTGTGAGTTTATAAAAGTTATAAACGTCATAAGCATTTAAGAAAAAGTGCGGGAATTTAAGAAAAAGTGCGGGAATTTAAGAAAAAGTGCGGGAATTTAAAAAAAATCATTTAAGTAAAGTTATAAACATTATAAACGTTTTTATAATGATATCACACCCTCAAATTCCGGGACTGGAATTTATCACGGAGGGGTGAACAAACAGGATCGAACACAGTAGTCACACATGAGATGCAGTTATCTATATGATAAGTTTTAGATAAACATTTCATTAATAATCAGAGCAGCGGAAATAAAAGATAGATTGTTTTCTTGACAACATTTCTTAATCATAATTCAAATAATAATCAATAGGTATCTTGAGCTCTTATATGATCCTGCGTGCATGTCCATAAGCTCCTAGTAGATACCTGAGAATACATGTAAATCAAGTGTCAACACAGGGTTGGTGAGTTCATAGGTAAGTAAAACATAATGATAAATCATCAATTATCATCCAGTAGGATTTAAAACAAAAGTGTGAGTTTTATTTACTCACCGCTATATGAATAACCTGTCGGAACCCTTTTTAATAAGGTGAACCCGCTATCCCACATACCCACTATGTACAAGCCAACAATCCTTCATATAGGATTTGCCCATGCATCATAGTTTAATATCTTTTTTTTCATGTGTATATTATGTTATTTTTAATAATTCCAAATCAGAGGGAGCAAATCCTCCTTTACATTTATCATCATATGGGTTGTAAGGGAAACTATAATGGCAAACTTTATATAGTGCACATCTGCCTTCTCACACCAGAACAGTCATCCCGAATGACAATAAGATCTTTGTGCATCTTGGTAAGGACCACATGTCCAAACCTTTTTGTGGGGGTAAGTCACTCCCCGATAGTACTATCCAAAAGATCCCTGCTTGTTTATAGTCCAGTATACAGAGAAGGATTTTCATAGTAACCATATGTAATCATAAATGTGATTCAATTATTATTTAACATAATACACAAAATAATTTGTAATTTCAATTACAACATGTATTCCAGCCCCAAAATATTTAAATGATTAAAAAGGAAAATTGTTATGAACTCACCTCAGTTCTTGTGTAGTGTTGACAAGCTAGTAAATTCCTGCTAAGGAATTATATTTCACGTAAGCAAACAGATACAAATCCAAAACCTAAATAAGTTAGATCTTGAACCTGGTGTTCAATTGATCTAGGATTTGGTTTTCGGGGATTTATTATAAACATATAATTAAATCATTTAGTTATCTTGTTAATTCTTTAATAACTAAAGATTTACATTTCATAATATTTAATTAGTTTAATAATGATTTTTAACATACCATTATGTTCCAAATAAATCTTAGACATTACATATGAATTTATATTTAATTTTGTAGGATTTTATAAATAGACACAAATTATCTAAACATTATATTTATATGATAATGTTATTATAACTGAACATAGATTATGTATAAATAATGAATAATAACATATTATTAAAGTATAACATATTTACAGGATAAAACATAATATAATTTATCTAATTATTAATTATGTTCAATAATTAATAATCATAACATAATAGATTATGTTCAATAAATAATATAAATTATCTAATTATTAATTATGTTATCCATAATTACAGATAATATAACGTCTAATAATAAATTAATAATTTACATTATTATTTAGAGTCCATTTTTATAAAAATGACTATTTATAATATTTTATAACATTTGTAATAATTAAATAAATAAATAAATAAGGTTTTTAAAGAAATAGTTTTCCAGAAAATAATTATATAACTTCTAAAATGAACAACGTTTATAAAAAATATTTTTATAATTTTTAATAATTTTTCTGTATTTTTAAAAAGGCCAAAAAGGCTTTTTAAAAATAATAAGTTGGTGGCCGGGTTCGAACCCGCGACCACACACCCACACTCCCACACCGTAACCAGTGAACCAAAGGCACAAGACCGCGATAGAAACCCTTTCCAAATTCCCTTAAACAGATTAAACCCCCTTTTCCCCCAAATCATAAACCCTAGAATTCAATTTGATCCAATTGAACCCAAATTCGAATCTGTTAATAATTATAATCATGGGGCTTTTGTTCCCCATGATGAATCGAGTTGGATTGTATGTTCAATTACCTGTTTTGATGTTCAAATCGTCAAGAGAAATCGAAGAACAGGTCGCGGCCAATGAGGAGTTCAAACGATGATCAAACGTTGATGAAAATGAAATTAACTTCACAGGAAGTTTCCAATAATCTTAGGGAGCAAAAGCCCTCTAACAATTTCTAATGAAATCGAACAGAAGGTGGTGTTCGACACACTTGTAGGTTTGCGGAGGTGATGGTGATCGAATGTGATATTTTTGATAATTTCAGATGAAATTGAAGTTGATGATAGGTTTTAAATGTTTAAAAGATTGTTAGTGCGCAATCAATTTTGATTATTATTATTGTTCAGTGGGCAATTATGGTGATTGTCGGCCGAACTTTCGGTCGAAGTGGGAATCTGGTCAAACCGATGCAATTATACAAATTCCAGTGGCACACGAGTTCGAAACTCCCACTCAAATGTGTCGGGAGCTTTTGATTGATGAAAAACCGTGTATTTTTGGCGTTTTGGGGGTCGCCGAAATCATCACCGGTGACCGGCCGGCGGTGGACGGAAAATCGGGGAAAGGGGCGGGGGTTTGGGATTTGTTTAAAGAAATTACAGAAGTGGTCCCTATGGTTTAACATGTTGTCAATTTATGTTATAATTTTTAGTTTAAGTTTGATAAATAACCAACTACCCCCTGGACTTCATTACTATTATTATTATCATTTATTATTATCATTATTTTTATTATTTTTATTACTATTATTATTTATTATTATTATTATCATTATTATTCTTAACAACATTATTATTATTATTGTTATTATTATTATTATTACTATTGTTATTTATATTTTTATTATTAATAATATTATTATCAAATAATAATAAAAATATAGAAACAATTTTGTATAATCACATAAATACTAGATTTATATATATATAAATCATGAAAATTTTCCGAGTTGTCACATTATCCCCCTGTTACAGGAATTTTCGTCCCGAAAATTAAGAAGTACTGGCAACATTCTTGAACAGGTTAGGATACTTGCGCATCATTTCGTCCTCTCGTTCCCAAGTGAACTCAGGACCACGCCGGGAGTTCCACCGAACCCTGACAATCGGAATTTTCCTGTGCTTTAGTTGTTTAACCTCTCTTGGTTCCTTAATAAATCTGAGTTTCTCATCCACTTGTAGTTCCTCTAAAGGCACAACCAGGGATTCATCGGATAAACATTTCCTTAGATTGGATACGTGAAAAACACTGTGCACACCACCAAGTTCAGTAGGTAGATTTAATTCATAGGCTACTGGGCTGATCCTTCTGACAATTTCAAAAGGCCCCACGTAGCGAGGGTTCAATTTCCCCCGTTTCCCAAAGCGTATAACTCCCTTCCAGGGAGATACCTTTAGCAAAACTTTATCGCCTTCCTGAAATTCCAGTGGCTTGCGGCGTTTATCAGCATAGCTTTTCTGGCGATCCCTGGTAGCAGCCATGCGTTCTCTTATCTGGACAATTTTCTCATGAGTTTCAAAGATCAACTCGGGACCAGTAAGTTGACTATCTCCAACTCCTGCCCAGCAAAGCGGTGATCTACATTTACGTCCATATAAGGCCTCGAATGGTGCCGCCTTGATGCTCGCATGATAGCTATTATTATATGAGAACTCTACCAAAGGTAAATGACCTTCCCAGTTCTTCCCAAAGTCAATAACACAAGCCCTAAGCATATCCTCAAGAGTCTGTATGGTTCTTTCACTTTGACCATCAGTTTGAGGGTGATAGGCTATGCTCATATCTAAGCGAGTGCCTAGAGCTTTCTGAAGTTTTCCCCAGAAGATTGATGTAAACCGTGCGTCACGATCAGAGATAATAGACACTGGCACTCCGTGTCTAGAGATAATTTCTTTGATGTACATCCTTGCAAGCTTCTCCATCTTGTCTTTCTCACGGATAGGTATGAAATGAGCGGATTTGGTGAGACGGTCAACAATAACCCAAATGGTGTCACTGCCCATTTGAGATTTGGGCAAACCAGTGACGAAATCCATGGTTATCATTTCCCACTTCCACACGGGAATTTCTGGCTGAGTCAACATTCCTGAAGGCTTTTGGTATTCGACCTTGACTTTAGAACAGGTCAAACACTTTGAGACATAGGTCGCAATATCTGCCTTCATTCTTGGCCACCAGTAAACAAGCTTTAAGTCGTAATACATCTTATCTGCACCTGGGTGGATAGAGTATCTAGACTTGTGGGCTTCATCCATGATCAAGCTTCTCAGATTCCCGTATAGGGGTACCCAAATCCTTCCTGCTATAAAGCGTATCCCATCCGAATGAACTTCAAACTGTTGGTCTAGCCCTCGAAGGTTTTCATCTTTAATGTTCTCTTCTTTCAGGGCTTCAGTCTGAGCATTCAAGATTTGTGCCGGCAGGTTGCTTTGAATGGTAAGTTGTAGAGCTCGTACTCTACGAGCCTTCATATGTTCTTTCTTACTCAAAGCATCAGCCATAACATCTGCCTTACCAGGATGGTACTTGATGGCACAACCGTAATCATTTAGTAGTTCAAGCCATCTCCTCTGCCTCATGTTCAGCTCCTTTTGATTATACAGGTGTTGAAGACTCTTGTGGTCGGTATAAATAGTCACTTAGTACCGTACAAGTAATGTCTCTATAATTTAAGAGCAAACACAACAGCTCCCAGTTCTAGGTAATGAGTTGCATAGTTCTTCTCATGAGCATTTAACTGTCTTGAGGCATAAGCTATGACTTTGTCTCGTTGCATCAAGACACATCCCAGTCCCTGAACAGAAGCATCACAGTAGACTACAAAGTCTTCAATACCGTCGGGTTGGGACAATATAGGTGCACTGCATAACTTCTGTTTCAGTGTTTGAAAAGCAGCCTCTTGCTTGAATTCCCAATGATATGCTACTCCCTTTTGGGTAAGCATGGTCAATGGTTGAGCTATCTTGGAGAATCCCTCAATAAATCTCCTATAATAGCCCGCTAGGCCAAGAAATTGCCTAATTCCGTTGGATTAGAAGGTGTAGGCCAACTTTTGATGGATTCAATTTTTGCTGGGTCTACATGAATTCCATTAGCATCAATCACATGACCAAGGAATTGAACTTCTTTAAGCCAGAAATCACATTTCGAGAACTTAGCATAGAGCTCCTCTCTCTTTAGTAGTTCAAGGACCAATCTCAGATGTTCTTCATGCTCATGCTCATTTTTGGAATAGATCAAGATGTCATCAATGAAGACAATGACAAACTTGTCTAGGTAAGGCTTGCATACACGATTCATGAGGTCCATGAATACGGCGGGTGCATTTGTTAGCCCAAACGGCATGACTGTGAATTCAAAGTGACCGTATCGAGTTCTGAAAGCCGTCTTCATAATATCTTCATCTCTGACTCTCAGCTGATGATAACCGCTTCTAAGATCTATCTTGGAGTAAATGCTCGAACCTTGCAGTTGGTCGAATAAGTCGTCAATACGTGGCAAGGGATAACGGTTCTTGATCGTCACTTTGTTCAGTTCTCGATAGTCAATACACATCCGGAAGGTTCCGTCTTTCTTCTTCACAAATAACACTGGTGCTCCCCATGGTGACAAGCTAGGTCGGATGAATCCTTTATCAAGGAGTTCCCTAAGC
Organism: Flaveria linearis; assembly: GCA_024085815.1. Lineage (NCBI taxonomy): Eukaryota > Viridiplantae > Streptophyta > Magnoliopsida > Asterales > Asteraceae > Flaveria > Flaveria linearis. The sequence continues at coordinate 19,202,228 of CM044003.1, forward strand.
TGGTCAGATAGTTCTTTTAGTTCAGAAGGTGCGAGACGGTATGGTGCCCGAGCTATAGGTGTAGCTCCAGGTACTAACTCGATTGAAAACTCGACCTCTCTTCTAGGGGGCAACCCAGGCAGTTCATCAGGAAACACTTCAGGAAATTCCCTGACGACTGGTACATCTTCAATCTTCCTTTCCTTCTTATCTTTGTCAGTGACCAAGGCTAGGATAGCAGTATGTCCTTTTCGAAGACACTTTTGGGCCTTCAAGTAAGAAATAACTCCCATCACAACACCAGTCTTATCTCCCTCCACACATAGGACTTCATTATTTGGTAGGGGGATACGAATCATTTTGTCTTTACAGATAATTTCTGCGGAGTTTTTGGATAACCATTCCATACCAACTACCACATCGAAGCTTCCCAAAGTAATGGGCATGAGGTCTATTGGTAGGGTATGACCTGATAAGTCTAGTGTACAGTTTTTCAAGATTTGTGATGTGGTCAGGGATTTACCATTTGCTACTTCTACAACATATGGATCATCTAGGGGTACAGGTTTTACATTCAAGTGCTTATAGAAAGTATTGGATACGAAGCTTCTATCAGCTCCCATGTCAAATAATACTATAGCATAAACATCATTCACCAAAAATTTTCCCATAATAACGTTAGGGTCTTTTAGAGCCTCACCTTTTCCAATAACAAAAGCTCTGCCCTTAGTTGTATCTTTCTTTTCCCCAGTGCAGTCTTTAGTAATATGGCCCTTTTCTCCACATCTGAAACAAATAACTCCCTTCTTGCCATCATTTTGCTGATTACCATCCTTCTTTCCTTGGTCTTGAGTCTTGGTCCTACATTCAGGAGCAGTGTGCCCCCTCCTGTTGCATTTATAGCAGATGATTGCAGTACACTTGCCATGGTGACGCTTGCCACACCTCTGACATCTAGGCGGAATGCCCTGATTGTCATGGTGCTTTTTCTGATCTGGCTTCTTGCTTGTACCTTGACTCTCACTTTCTTTAGCATCTTCAAACTTTCTCTTTCCTGAGCTTTCAGCAGCAATACCCTTACCCTTGTTTCTTGGTGGTAACTTCCCTTGAGCCACAGCCTCATTAGTCAGCTTGTGAACTATCCTAATGGCCTGTTGGATTGAAGTTGGGTTGGAGGAAGTGACCATAGACTGAATAACCGGAGACAGTCCACGGATATAGCCTTCAATTCTTCTGTGAGAAGGCTCCATCATATGAGGACACAAAGTTGCGTACTCATGATTTTCGGTGGTATACTTCTCAATTTCAGATCCCACCATTTTATGGTTCCAGCACTCGATTTCAAACCTTTGTACTTCTTCCCTCGGACAGAATTCTTCTATCATCAGTTGTTTGAATTCCTCCCAAGCCATAGCATTGGCTAGGGAGAGAGTAATTCTTGAAACTTTCATCTTCCAGAACGAGAGTGCAGCTCCACTCAAGGCTCCGGAGGCATATTTGGTCCTACTCTCATCGGGACATTCAGATATAGCGAAGATGGATTCACATTTTTCAAACCACCTTATGAGCCCAATGGCCCCTTCTGCCCCAGTGAAGATATCTGGTTTGCAGTCTAGGAACTTTTTATATGAATAATGATGACCATTCTGAGCAGCCTGAGTGGCTAGGGCTGCAGCAACACCTTGATTGACCAAGGCTTGTATTTCTTCAGGAGTCATCCTTGTTGGGACAGTTCTTCTAGCGCGTCCTCTACCTCTGCCTCTGCCCGCTGGTGCGTCCATCTATCATGAAATTGTTTGGTGAGAATTCACACTTTGACATATTCAATAGATGCATTTTATATCAAATATTCAAAGTATGGACAATTACTATAGGACAGATGGGAATTTAAGAAAACTGGGTTTTTCGATTAAATTCGGCAAGGCACGAGTACTAAGGTAACAAGTCTCGCTTTAGGTTAGGACAAACATAGCTTAGATTACCAAATGCAACATATCAAGGTAATTTGACATATTTGCCTTAAAGACTTGTGTATGACCGTAGTAACTTCACGTGCTATAATAACAGCAATTCTTACGGCCAGAGCTTCTAGACCGTGAACGGATTTGACGAGAAGCCATTCTGAAATATCATTAAGAATTTTCATGGAAATTGGGTAATATGAGCTATTCAACACGAAAACGACAGTCGAGAATTTGATATAATAGCAATGAGATGTTCCAGGTGTAATCGTTTGATTCGTAAATCAAAGCGAGTACGTTGACTAATCAAAGTATTGGGTCAATCACAACTTTGTTGAAGACATGCGTACCTATAAGCAGATACTCATCCCAAGGGTTCCCAGGTAAGGTAAACAGGTCCATTGGTTGATTTGGATTTATACGAATACCTTGCCTAGACAGAACACCTCGAGATACAGGCATCACGCTCTTCCAGCATTACATGTTTCAAGTTGTAAGACACAGACTTTGACGAATTTTAAAAAAAAATTGATTTAGGCACGATGATAAGTGTAGATCCCACATGTCGTTGAGAATAAGTTTAGGAATTATCGAAAAGAGTCAATGAGTCAAAGTTATGTTTAGGAAAACAACTATCTAAGTTTAAGCATATAACTTCTTAATTCTATTCGATCTCTAACTAAGAAGGTTCACTTTGTGCAACTATTGTGTGTGGCTATAGGCTAGATGCAATTCCTAACTCAGTATAACCAATGGCTCTGATACCAATCTGTCACACCCTCAAATTCCGGGACTGGAATTTATCACGAAGGGGTGAACAAACAGGATCGAACACAGTAGTCACACATGAGATGCAGTTATCTATATGATAAGTTTTAGATAAACATTTCATTAATAATCAGAGCAGCGGAAATAAAAGATAGATTGTTTTCTTGACAACATTTCTTAATCATAATTCAAATAATAATCAATAGGTATTTTGAGCTCTTATATGATCCTACGTGCATGTCCATAAGCTCCTAGTAGATACCTGAGAATACATGTAAATCAAGTGTCAACATAGGGTTGGTGAGTTCATAGGTAAGTAAAACATAATGATAAATCATCAATTATCATCCAGTAGGATTTACAACAAAAGTGTGAGTTTTATTTACTCACCGGTATATGAATAACCTGTCGGAACCCTTTTTAATAAGGTGAACCCGCTATCCCACATACCCACTATGTACAAGCCAACAATCCTTCATATAGGATTTGCCCATGCATCATAGTTTAATATCTTTTTTTTCATGTGTATATTATGTTATTTTAATAATTCCAAATCAGAGGGAGCAAATCCTCCTTTACATTATCCTCATATGGGTTGTAAGTAGAACTATAATGGCAAACTTTATATAGTGCACATCTGCCTTCTCACACCAGAACAGTCATCCCGAATGACAATAAGATCTTTGTGCATCTTGGTAAGGACCACTTGTCCAAACCTTTTGTTGGATCATGATGAGGCTGGTGCAACCAAATTCACTTCATAGTCACTTTCGGTACTACATTAAAGGGCTTCCGAAGCCAAGCAAGAGATCTTCCGAGAGTCTAAGGAACAACAGCTGAAGATATCTACTGAAGGCAAAAGCTGAAGTCAACTGCTGAAGACAACAGCTGAAGCCAACAGCTGAAGACTATCTTCCGAAGACAAAGTCTGAAAGCTTCCGAAGACAAAGTCTGATGAAAGAGCTGAAGACAAAGTCTGAGCTTCCGAAGACAAAGTCTGATGAAAGAGCTGAAGACAAAGTCTGCTTCCGAAGACAAAGAAGACTCCAAGCCTCGGAAGAAGCAGTCTTCCGAAGTATAAGTGCATTCGGAAGAAGTTATTCTTCCGAAGCACTTTATCCTTCGGAAGATATTGCTATGTCCAGCAGATAAAAGTATGGTCCCTGACAGTCCCCTGCAGACCTCTGATGCAGCATGGCATCTTCCTAAAGAGCCATGTTGTTGACCATACTTTATTCTACTGTTCACCTTTTATGATAGTACATGTTACCAACTTTAGTTGGTGACAAAAGGTAAGTCAGGGACATGTCCTGACTACCAACTTTCAGACAAAATGTCTGAAAGACCTCACCTAGAGTCTTGTAGTATAGATGTAAGGTTAGAGGTGTCCAGCTGGTATCAAAGTATATCCGGCTGTAGGTAGTATTATATATATCTTCTCCCTGTAACTCTTTAGCAAGCGATTAGAGTCCAAGCGTCTTGTAATCCTTTGAGTTGAGAAGCAATATATAAAAGTACCTTGAAAATTACTCACTGTGTTAATTTTCTTACTGCTTGCTACTTGTTATATTGTGATCAACTCTTCATAAAGACTGCTTGCCGAGTGTTGATTCACAGTGAGTTGAGAGAAAAACCACCCGAAATCGATCCTGCAATTGGTATCAGAGCGCCAGGCTCTTGATTGTGAGATCTTACCATCCTAATCAACCTGTTTTCACTCCTCACCACAATCCACTCACTCAAAATGGCTGCTCTCTCCAAGGCTGATATGGAAACTGGTACCTTGACCAAGTCCCCCATGATCACCCCTGAAGACTTTGACACATGGTGTATCAGGATGGAAGGCTTCATCAAGTGTCAAGATTCAAGGATGTGGGACTCCATTGTCAATGGTCCTTTCATACCAAGCACTACATCTGCCACTGGTAATCGCATCATTCCAAAAGATGTTGATGATTACTCAGAGGAAGATAGGAAGAGAATAGAGCTAGATCAAAGGGCTATGACTTGTCTCCAAACTGCTCTCCCCAACTCCGTCTACAGACGCTTCAAGAAGTGCAAGACTGCTAAAGATTTATGGGAAGCTTTGAAGCTGATGTATGAGGGATCCAAGGAAACTCAAGAGAACAAGAAAGATCTCTTGAAGCAGCAGTTTGAGAACTTTACTTTCAAGGCTGGTGAGACCTTGACTCAACAATACTTCAGGTATGTTGAGCTAGTAGATACTCTGGCGGATATTGGAGTAGCTCTTGAGAACAGAGACATAGTTAGGAAGTTCATGTCTTCTCTTCCTAAACTATGGACTCACTACTGTGTTGTCATCAAGAGAACTTCGGACTTAAGACTCTTTCTCTTACAGAGTTGTATGGTATCCTAAGTGCATTTCAGATGGAGATGAACATGCAGAACTCCTCTGATCACTCCAATAACCAACTGAGTTCAGCCCTTCATGTGGTTGAAAGGGAAAGCATAGAACCACAGCATCCCTTGCTATGCTACCCTGACAACTCACATACTGGACCCTTCATTACTCTACCTGAGACTCCAAAGTCTCAAAAGGTTCAACACAACTCCTTTCAGGATAGTTGTGCCTTTGTCTCTGGAAGTGGACACTCTGGTGATTTTCAATACTGCTTTGATGATCTTGAGTGCTTCAATCCAGATGATGTGGAGTACATGGACATTGTCCAGCAGATGGCTCTTTTAACTTACAGAGCGAAGAAGTTCTTCAAGAGAACTGGAAGGCAATTCCCTCAAAACCCAGTCAACAGCAAGTTTGGGTTTGATAAGAGCAAAGCAAGGTGCTACAACTGCAACCAACTTGGTCACTTTGCTAGGGAATGCAAGGCTCCCAAGAACAACCCGGGAACCCCACAGGCCTCCACACATCCCACTGCCCCCAAGCATGAAGAAAAGTCAACTGAAACAGCTGCTGTTGCTCAAGAAGTTGACTGGAGCTTCATGGTACAGGATGTGACTCCCGCTCAAGCACTCATGGCCGGAACAGATGATGATCAGGTATATGAACATCTTTGTACTGCTGCCTGTATTGCTAAAGTTAAATTGTATAAGGATTACATTTCGGAAATCAGATCTGAGGTTGAGTCTTTAAATGTGCTAAAATCTGACTTTAAAAGAGCTGAATCTGACTATCAAAGGAAAATCGATGAGTTAGAGAAAACTGTGTCTCTTTTAAAACATGAAAAGACTAATTATAAGACTCAAATCAAAGATCTGATTCCAAACTTTCTGAAGTTCAAGCCCAGTTAGTCACAGCTGAGGCTCAGGCCAGGAAGCAAGCTATTGCTGAGCAAAGCTTCCAAACTATTCTTGCATCAACCTCTCATTCCAAAATGTTTTATCAAAACAAAGAAGGGTTGGGAACCAGTGAAATAGCTCCACCACACTCTTATGAGTCTATTAGACTACCTAGATGTGGTACTGAAGAGCAAGAGGTTCCAACTGCTGACCCTTCTCCATTGGAACTAGAGGATGAAGCAAAAATAGTGGCCTCCACAGGGGAGAAACAGGAGGATACACCCATCTCCACCTGTGATGACCAAATCCTGACCACAAGGCAAGAAGAAGCAGAGCTAAAGCTGCTAGAAGGACTGCTAAGAAGGTTGCAGAGTCCAAGCTTAAGTTCGATCCTAAGCAAAAGGGTGTCTTCATTTCTGCCGGATTTCAAGTGGTAGGTACTCTGATTCAGGAAAGGAGTGTAGTACCAGCACTCCTGTCCTACTGAAGGATCAGAAGTTGAAAGGGAAAGTTGCTGATGAAGAGAAGAAACCCAAGAAACAGCAACCTGCAAATTCCCAGAAGACTAACATTGCATGTATAATGTGTGGTCTGCACAACCACATGGCTAAAGATTGTTACTACAATCCAGCAAGCACACATTATGCAAATAATGTTAGAAAAGAAGTAGCCAGAGAAGGTTTCTCAGTTGGACCACTTCAAAAGGTCCAAATGATGAAAAAGGGAAAGTTGGTCTCGGAAGCCAAGTTGCTTTCGGAAGAAACTGCTTCTTCCGAAGGGAAAGTGGCTTCGGAAGCCAAACCTTCTAAGGTTCGGAAGAACAAGAAGGCTCCCTTGAAACCATCTCAAAGAAGACTACTTCGGAAGAAAAGGTGGTGAAGGCTTCTTCCGAAAAAGAGAGAAGCTTCGGAAGAAGACCATGCTGCAAAAGCTTAACAAGCTCATCCTCAAAGATCAACCAAAGGATGGATTGGAAGATCAAGGAAGATGCTGCTGCCCAAACCTCTTCTTCAACAATGACCTCTATTGAACCCCATTGCATATCTTTTGGTTCAATTATGTCACTATCTTTGGAAGAGCCCAAGACCTGCAAGGATTGGGCTTCCAAACAAAACTAACCATCTCATCTTATGTGCAGGGACATCCATTTGACAAGAACAACAACATCTGGATTGTAGATAGTGGATGCTCCAGGCACATGACAGGGAACAGATCTCTCCTTCAACAATTCCAGAACTTTGATGGAGGGCCTGTCCAATTTGGAGGTGAGGCGGAGGATATATTTCGGGCAGAGGAAGTATATCCAATGGCAGAATAAACATTGACAAAGTTCACTTTGTCAAACAGCTTGAACACAATCTGTTAAGTGTTTCTCAATTCTGTGATCAGAAGCATCAGATGCTTTTCACAGAACATGAGTGCATTATCCTTAAACCAGGGATGACAATTCCTCCGGAATTGGTGCTTCTCAGATCTCCCAGGAAAGGGGATATGTACAAGCTGGATATGAACAAGGCTTCTCCTATGGGTGAAGTATCATGCTTTCTTTCCAAAGCTGATAGTGATGAGTCAACACTATGGCATAAACGCATGTGTCATGTGAATTTTAAAACAATGAATAAATTGGTTAAAAATAACTTGGTACATGGTTTGCCTAAAAAGGAATTTTTCTGCAAAGATAACTGTGTTGCATGCCTGAAAGGGAAACAACACAGATCATCTCATAAATCCAAATGTGTCAACTCTATCACTACTCCGTTACACTTATTGCACATGGATCTTTTTGGTCCCACAAGTATAATGAGCATTGGAAGGAAATCATACTGCCTTGTGATCGTTGATGATTTTACAAGATTTACATGGGTATTCTTTTTAAGAAGTAAAGATGAAACTGCTGAAACTTTAAAATCTTTTATTCTTAAAATAGAAAATCAAATTGATCACAAGGTTAAGATTATTAGAAGTGATCAAGGGACTGAGTTTAAGAACTTCGTTCTTGACTCATTCTGTGACTCAAAAGGGATTGCCAGACAATATAGTGCTCCCAGAACTCCTCAACAAAACGGTGTTGCTGAGAGGAGGAACAGGACACTTATTGAGGCTGCTCGGACCATGTTAGCTGATTCAAAGCTGCCTCTAACATTCTGGGCAGAGGCAGTCAGCACTGCATGCTATGTGCAGAACAGGGTTCTTGTAGTTAAGCCCCATGGAAAAACCCCTTATGAGTTATGGAACAAGAGGCCACCGTTCATTGGCTTTCTAAGGTCCTTTGGCTGCAGGTGTACCATACTTAACACAAAGGACAACTTGGCAAAGTTTGCTGAGAAGTCGGATGATGCTATCTTTATTGGATACTCTTCTAGCTCCAAAGCTTATAGAGTATACAATATTAAGAATCAACAATTTGAGGAGTCATCCAACATAGTTGTTAATGAGCACACTCCTTGTGTTAGGGGGAATGGACCTGAGTATATTTTGATTTAGAATTGTTTCCAAACTATTCTAAACCATCTTGTGAGAATGTTTCAGCTGGAACAGGTGCTCAAAGTGATGCTGATGCTGATGCAGGACAACTATATGAGCTTCCCAGACCTATTCCAAATTCTCCAAGAGCTGAAGGGCAACAAGCTTCATCTATTCACAGATCTGACAGTGTAACTATCTCCAGAAATAGTGAAGCTTCAACAAGTGAATCACTTGATCAACCTCAAGGTTCCTCAGGTGATCCACTACAACACCAGGTTGAGGGAAGTGGTATTCTGAAGGAACAGGCAACTGTTAATACTACTTCACAACCAACCATTGATGATGTTTCTCAATCATTCAATCAGTCCTCATTGAATGACTCTGAAACAGCAGTTGGACAGAGTGATCCAGTTCCTGATCAGAATATGTCTAACTTGGACTTATCTCTGCAACTGGAAGTGATTCCTCGTCTTAGGATTCACAACACTCATCCAACTGAGAACATCATAGGGGATGTCTCTGAGGGTGTGAGGACAAGAAGACAAACTAATCATGGGAATGTCTGCTTGTACTCATGCTTCCTGTCTCAGATGGAACCAAAGAAGGTAGAAGATGCCTTAAAGGATAGTAGTTGGGTTGAATCGATGCAGGAGGAGCTGCTTCAATTCAGAAGACAAAAGGTCTGGAATCTATGCCCACTACCATCTGGTCAAGTACCCATAGGCACTAAATGGGTATTCAGGAACAAGAAAGATGACAGAGGCTTGATTATCAAGAACAAGGCAAGACTAGTAGTTCAAGGATACACCCAGGAGGAAGGAATCGATTATACTGATGTCTTTGCACCTGTTGCAAGACTTGAGGCAGTTAGGATCTTCCTTGCTTATGCTGCATCCAAGAACTTCACAGTCTACCAACTTGATGTCAAGTGTGCTTTTCTATATGGGGATATAGATAGGGAAATCTATGTGTGTCAACCTCCAGGATTTGAAGACCCACAGCACCCCAACTATGTGTGCAAACTGGATAAAGCTCTATATGGGCTGCACCAAGCACCTAGGCTGTGGTATGAGACCTTGTCTCAGTTTCTCCTGAAGAATGGATACACTAGAGGTACCATTGACAAGACTCTTTTCATCAGAAAGAGTGGAGAAGACATTTTGCTTGTACAAGTCTATGTTGATGACATCATATTTGGTTCTTCAAACGACCAAATGTGCAAGGACTTTGAAAGCATTATGAAGCAGAAGTTTGAGATGAGTTCCATGGGAAAAATGGACTTTTTCCTTGGGATCCAGGTGAAACAGATGAAGGAAGGGTTCTTCATAAGTCAATCTAAGTATGTCTCTGACATCTTAGAAAGATTTGAAATGAAGGACTGTAAACCAGCCAAGACACCCATACCCAGAAACCATAATCTTTGCCCTGACCTTGAGGGGGAGGATACTGATCAACATCAGTATAGAGCAATTATTGGTTCTCTGATGTATCTCACTGCGAGTAGACCAGATATCATGTTTGCCACATGCATTTGTGCAAGATATCAGGCTGCTCCAAAGGTGTCTCACCTAGCTGCTGCAAAGAGAATCCTCAGATACCTCAAAGGAGCACCTAAACTAGGTCTCTGGTATCCAAGAAATAGTGATTTCAATCTCTATGGATACTCTGACAGTGACTATGGTGGCTGCAACATTGACAAGAAATCAACATCAGGAGGATGTCAGTTTCTTGGTGGAAGGATTATCTCATGGCAATGCAAGAAACAATCCTGTGTCTCTACATCAACTGCTGAAGCTGAATACATCGCTGCTGCTAGCTGCTGTGCTCAACTGCTATGGATTCAAAATCAGATGTTAGACTATGGATTCAACTTCATGACTACTCCTATCCATATTGACAACAACAGTGCTATCTCCATTACTGAGAATCCGGTGAAGCACTCCAAGACAAAAACACATTGACATCAGGTATCATTTCATTAGAGATATTCATGAGAAACAACTGATAAAGTTAATCAAAGTTGACTCAAATGAACAATATGCTGATTTGTTCACAAAGGCATTTGATGAACAAAGATTTAAGTATCTCATATCAGCAATTGGGATGATAAACATTGAATAACTACCCTTTTGAAAACCTTTTTAAATGAGTAATGTCTTGTGTCAATACAATTTAAGCCCTGTTACAAAAGATCTTTAAATTATTCCAAGTGTAAATTCCTTCCGAAGAGGAATAACTCTCGGAGATATCCTTGAATATCCTCCGAAGCCAAATTCCTCAATGGAAATTTCTTCTCGGAAGAGTTTGTGGTCTCGGAAGAAGCGATTGATTTTATATCAGATCTACTTCCGAAACTTATACAACTCTCCATTCGGAAAGACAACTTTACCTTAGGAAGCAATGCCTTGCTTCGGAAGATAAAGTTCCTTCAGAAGAAAATACCTTCGGAAAATGTTTTACCTTCGGAAGTTAAGATTTTACTTGTAATGGATATCTTTTGGGCCCCACTCTGTAAAAAGTAAAAATTTTGTACTTGATAGTCAGATTATTTAAAATTATCCTTGCCGCCAACATCATTTCGCTGCCGTAAACCACCATACCACCCACAGTAATCCTATTGCCACCACCATACCACTATCCACCCTTTTAAATAATCTTGACTGATCAAATTCATCTTCTTTTACCACTTTACAGCCCTAACTTTTCCCTTCACTGTAAAACCCTCAAATTCATCCAAATTTCAAGCTTACCTTTTCTTCAATGGCGCTAAACCCTCAGCACAACCAAGTCGCGTTACTTGATTCGTCAAGGGATGCCGACTTACCCAAATCATCACCTTTCTCACCGAATCCACCTATCTCACTGCACTAACAGTTAACCCCACCATATACTCCAACCATATGTCAGAATTTTGGAGCAATGGTGAAACTGTAGTACTGAATGGGGTTCGAGTCCTGAGAACCCGAGTTTGTGGCCAAGAGTTGGTCATCAATGAACAGATCATCAGGGAGCATCTTGAGCTTCACGATGATGGGGCTCCTACTGAGTTCCCCAAGGAAGACTTGGAAGGCACCTATATCCTCATGGGATATGGAGGCGATGTCAGCAGATCTACGGTATACAAGTTCAACTTCTCTTATCATTGGAAATTCTTGCTGCACATCATTCTACACTGCCTCTCCAACAAATCAGGGGGTTGGGATCAAATCCCATATGAACTAGGATGCCTAGTTCATGGGTTGGTGAGAGGCCTCAGATTCAACTACTCACGATTTGTGTTGAATAACCTAATCGCCAATCTGAGCAGAGATACATTCTTCATGTATCCCCGATTTCTTCAACATATAATCAACTGTGAGATGGAACCAAGTAAGCTTGTCTGCGCAGCTGCTCTTCCTGTTCCACAAATGAGGCCTACCATCTTCAAAATCTGAAGAAGATGTCCACCAACTTCACTGGACGGTACACTCCATTACCTCCAGCGATGACTGAGCGCATAGCTCCTGGTGACATCCTGTTATCCCCACAGGTGATGAACCCACACCAGCAACATCCACCACAATACCAAAACCTTCTTTACCCATCAAAGCCACTATCAAAGACGCCCCAAACGAACCCTTGTTCAATCTACTCTGATTGAACAAGCTCCTCCTGTTCACACCGAAACGACTAGAGTGGAATCATGGGCTCCCACTCAGTCCGAGGTCACCCATCCTTCACATTTGACCTCAATGTGGGTTTTGAGCCTCCTCAGTCTCAAACCCCTGAGCCCGAACCCAAGCCTTTAGCCCGCAGGGTGAGTCTCTACACTCCCCTGTGCAGCTTTCTAGGGACAGCCCCACCAAAGGCCCAATGCCTGTAGACATTGATCTAAGTCCGGGTCAGTAGGACTAACCACCCTCTCTTTCACTGACCTTTTACTCCGTACTGATGAAGAGATTACATCTCTCCATGGCCATGAAGTTGATCTACAACACCCTCTGAAAGATCAACAGAGCCAGGAGGGATCCCTTGTCTCTAGCCCCCATCAGCAGCCAGCTACTGAGGTGAGTCCCACTGATGTGGAAGGGACTCATGTAGACTCAGCTGCCACTACTCAGAGTTTCTCACTGAGCTCTCAGGACAGTGGTAACATCATTAGGACTGAGTCTACGGCAACTTTGCCCATTGACATCTCTGAAAGAGATGACTCTGAGCAGAGGAAACCAGGGTGCCAAGAAACCACATCTGGTGGTGAGAGTGAGCATACTAGGTATGTTATCTCATCTCCCCGTGATTCTTCTTATGAAGATGAGGGTAGTATGCAACTAACACTTCAGTACTTGCTTTCTAAGGTCTCCAACTTGGAATCACAGGTGAGGATCTTAGAATCAAGGACTGCCACTCAGCAACTTGAGATTAACTTCTCAAGGCTCAACTAGCTGAGAAACAGACGGAGAGGTCTGTTAGGCATGTACCAATTCAGGTCTCAATGACTTCTTCCTCCAGCTCATCTAGCTCTCAAGATGATGCTACCAAAAAGGGGGAGAAAGTTCAGAGACAAACACCTATGGAACCACAGACCCAATTCATTTCCACTCAACTAATACACTACCTGAGTCATCTCAATCCTTTCTGGAGATTGACTCAAGTATGCTTCAAGATCTCTACAGACTTTTCACAAAGTTTGTATTGAGATCATCCCTAGAACAGCCTAGCCCCGACACCACACTTGCTTACTTTGGGGCTGAGGAGCTTCAAAGACTGACTGCACCTTCTACCACTGTGGAAGAAGTTGGTCAACCTAAGGTCTTCATGGAACCTGAGATTAGCTTCGAAGGGGAAATGGGGACTGATGGCCCAGCAACTGAAACAGATGGGACAGAATTTGCAGCAGTCTCATCTTCCGAAGCTCAAGCTGAAGCTTCCGAAGCCTATATGAAAGCCTCGGAAGAACAAGAAAAATCTTCCGACGCCGAAATAGAAGCTGCGGAAGGCTTGTTTCAGATGTCCGAGGAGCTGACTATCACAGATGTCATTGCTGACATAGCATCCGAGGTGGGCAGGGAGGACACTTCTGAAACTCCTCCAATCCAAGCACCAGCTGAACTTCTATCTCAATCACAACCCTCCATTCAAGAACCACCACAGTCAAGCACCATCAAAGACAAAGGCAAAAGAAAACTGACTGCGGAAGAGCTTCAGGAGGAGGAAAGGATTGAGAAGGTTAAAAAGAAAGGGAGGTTTCCAACTGAAAAGGTGCTAGCTGCCAGCTCTAAGGCAGCTGCAGCCAATCAGGAAGAGATCAACCTGAAGAGAAGAACAGCACTCATTGACCAGCTCATCAGTCTTGGAGCTGTCAATGAGGAAATACTCCTGCTACCACTAGAGGAGTTGGTGACTTTGGAGAGGTCAACCAGGCTACAACAAGAAAGGGAAGCCAGGTTGGCCTTGGAGAGGGAAGAACAAGAGCAGAGGGAGGCAGCCCTGAAGCTGAGAGAGGCTAGGATCAAGTTCCTTCTCTCAAGAGGCTTCAGTCTTCCTGAACTCTCTCCACATGATGATGACATGATCCTGCTGCTCCACAACAAAGAGCAGGATCAAATGGAGAAGGAAAGGAAGAAGGCTGCTAGGGAGAAGCTGATGGTGAAGAGGAAGAGGGAGGAAGAGAAGGAGGTCGCTGCTGCCAAGAAGTCAACTGACAAAGCCTGGATGAAGGACTACCTTCGGGCTCATGGCTTCTCTGGTAGGCAGGTGGGACCTATGTCCGAAAGGACACTCCAGCGGATAGTCAGTGAAATAAAAGCTGACATCCGTTTGGGGAAAAGGAAGGAGATGTACAGGAGGGTGAAGGGAATGGTTTCACCCCAGCCACTCAATCACAGCCACAACCCACTCCAGAACCAACCCCTTTTCCCATCAAACCTGAACCCACTGATGAAACCTTCACCCCTCAACCCACAACTCTACCCAAACCTACCACATCACCTCAACCACCCAAACTACCCATCCTAAAACCCAAGACTCAACCCAAAACCACTAAACCTAAGCCTACCCAACAACAACCAAGACCATCCTCTCAGCCTCCTACATATCTCTCCTTTGAGGAGATTAAGGAGTTCAAGACAAAGCTCATCAATTGCACTACTTTGAGCAGTATCTCCTGTGAGGGAGAGGTTATCAACATCACCTATGTTAATAACTCTTCAAGCTCCCTCACCCTAGGCCAATTTCTTGAATTGCCTAGAGAAACCTTGGGCCAGGCTGCAAGACTTCTTGGTCTCAACTCTGATACCCTCAATGCTGAGGAGAAGAGACTAAGAAGAAGACTGGTGACTCTGCTGGATACCAGGAAAGAGGACAGGATTTCTGGTCAATCTCCTGGACCTAGAAATGCAATAATCCAGTGGAGGTTCGATGAAACTTCTCACAACTTTGTTGTGGAAAGAGAGAATGGTGAAACCAACAGGCTTAATGCCACTTCTCTACTGCATCTCAGCAGATATGATCTTGCTGAGCTTGCAGAGAAGCCATTCTCCAATCCCTCCAACTCTGAGACTGCTGCACACATCAGAAACCATATCAGTGGTCTCCACTTGGCTGAACGAACTAGAAGAGCCAAGATTGAAGAAGAGTTGAAGCTGAAAAGAGTGGAAGACAAGGAAAGACCAACCACCAAAGGCACAGCCTTTCTACAGATGGTGGAAGGTCCTGAATTGGAACCAATAGTTGGATGGGAATATGACTATACTTCCCATCAACTAACTCTTTTCAGAGGGCCACAACAGAGGGTACACATGATCCAAGGTGACAGAGTAGAGGTTCTGTCCACCAAAGATTTGTACAAGATTCTCAGCATCACAGCAGGAAAGAATGAAGATACTGATAAACACCTGCTCGCCTTGGTGCTGAGAACTTTGAGAAGAAGAGGGAAGTGAAGTTTTGGTAGCATCAGCCTAGGGGGAGTTTGTTGGATCATGATGAGGCTGGTGCAACCAAATTCACTTCATAGTCACTTTCGGTACTACATTAAAGGGCTTCCGAAGCCAAGCAAGAGATCTTCCGAGAGTCTAAGGAACAACAGCTGAAGATATCTACTGAAGGCAAAAGCTGAAGTCAACTGCTGAAGACAACAGCTGAAGCCAACAGCTGAAGACTATCTTCCGAAGACAAAGTCTGAAAGCTTCCGAAGACAAAGTCTGATGAAAGAGCTGAAGACAAAGTCTGAGCTTCGAAGACAAAGTCTGATGAAAGAGCTGAAGACAAAGTCTGCTTCCGAAGACAAAGAAGACTCCAAGCCTCGGAAGAAGCAGTCTTCCGAAGTATAAGTGCATTCGGAAGAAGTTATTCTTCCGAAGCACTTTATCCTTCGGAAGATATTGCTATGTCCAGCAGATAAAAGTATGGTCCCTGACAGTCCCCTGCAGACCTCTGATGCAGCATGGCATCTTCCTAAAGAGCCATGTTGTTGACCATACTTTATTCTACTGTTCACCTTTTTATGATAGTACATGTTACCAACTTTAGTTGGTGACAAAAGGTAAGTCAGGGACATGTCCTGACTACCAACTTTCAGACAAAATGTCTGAAAGACCTCACCTAGAGTCTTGTAGTATAGATGTAAGGTTAGAGGTGTCCAGCTGGTATCAAAGTATATCCGGCTGTAGGTAGTATTATATATATCTTCTCCCTGTAACTCTTTAGCAAGCGATTAGAGTCCAAGCGTCTTGTAATCCTTTGAGTTGAGAAGCAATATATAAAAGTACCTTGAAAATTACTCGCTGTGTTAATTTTCTTACTGCTTGCTACTTGTTATATTGTGATCAACTCTTCATAAAGACTGCTTGCCGAGTGTTGATTCACAGTGAGTTGAGAGAAAAACCACCCGAAATCGATCCTGCACCTTTTTGTGGGGGTAAGTCACTCCCGATAGTACTATCCAAAAGATCCCTGCTTGTTTATAGTCCAGTATACAGAGAAGGATTTCATAGTAACCATATGTAATCATAAATGTGATTCAATTATTATTTAACATAATACACAAAATAATTTGTAATTTCAATTACAACATGTATTCCAGCCCCAAAATATTTAAATGATTAAAACGGGGAATTGTTATGAACTCACCTCAGTTCTTGTGTAGTGTTGACAAGCTAGTATATTCCTGCTAAGGAACTATATTTCACGTAAGCAAACAGATACAAATCCAAAACCTAAATAAGTTAGATCTTGAACCTGGTGTTCAATTGATCTAGGATTGGTTTTCGGGGATTTATTATAAACATATAATTAAATCATTTAGTTATCTTGTTAATTCTTTAATAACTAAAGATTTACATTTCATAATATTTAATTAGTTTAATAATGATTTTTAACATACCATTATGTTCCAAATAAATCTTAGACGTTACATATGAATTTATATTTAATTTTATAGGATTTTATAAATAGACACAAATTATCTAAACATTATATTTATATGATAATGTTATTATAACTGAACATAGATTATGTATAAATAATGAATAATAACATATTATTAAAGTATAACATATTTACAGGATAAAACATAATATAATTTATCTAATTATTAATTATGTTCAATAATTAATAATCATAACATAATAGATTATGTTCAATAAATAATATAAATTATCTAATTATTAATTATGCTATCCATAATTACAGATAATATAACGTCTAATAATAAATTAATAATTTACATTATTATTTAGAGTCCATTTTTATAAAAATGAATATTTATAATATTTTATAACATTTGTAATAATTAAATAAATAAATAAATAAGGTTTTTAAAGAAATAGTTTTCCAGAAAATAATTATATAACTTCTAAAATGAACAACGTTTATAAAAAATATTTTTATAATTTTTAATAATTTTTCTCTATTTTTAAAAGGGCCAAAAAGGCTTTTTAAAAATAATAAGTTGGTGGCCAGGTTCGAACCCGCGACCACACACCCACACTCCCACACCGTAACCAGTGAACCAAAGGTACAAGGCCGCGATAGAAACCCTTTCCAAATTCCCTTAAACAGATTAAACCCCCTTTTCCCCCAAATCATAAACCCTAGAATTCAATTTGATCCAATTAAACCCAAATTCGAATCTGTTAGTGATTATAATCATGGGGCTTTTGTTCCCCATGATGAATCGAGTTGGATTGTATGTTCAATTACCTGTTTTGATGTTCAAATCGTCAAGAGAAATCGAAGAACAGGTCGCGGCCAATGAGGAGTTCAAACGATGATCAAACGTTGATGAAAATGAAATTAACTTCACAGGAAGTTTCCAATAATCTTAGGGAGCAAAACCCTCTAACAATTTCTAATGAAATCGACCAGAAGGTGGTGTTCGACACACTTGCAGGTTCGCGGAGGTGATGGTGATCGAATGTGATATTTTTGATAATTTCAGATGAAATTGAAGTTGATGATAGGTTTTAAATGTTTAAAAGATTGTTAGTGCGCAATCAATTTCGATTATTATTATTGTTCAGTGGGCAATTATGGTGATTGTCGGCCAATCTTTCGGTCGAAGTGGGAATCTGGTCAAACCGACGCAATTATACAAATTCCAGTGGCCCACGAGTTCGAAACTCCCACTCAAATGTGTCGGGAGCTTTTGATTGATGAAAAACCGTGTATTTTTGGCGTTTTGGGGGTCGCCGGAATCATCACCGGTGACCGGCCGGCGGTGGACGGAAAATCGGGAAAGGGGCGGGGGTTTGGGATTTGTTTAAAGAAATTACAGAAGTGGTCCCTGTGGTTTAACATGTTGTCAATTTATGTTATAATTTTTAGTTTAAGTTTGATAAATAACCAACTACCCCTGGACTTCATTACTATTATTATTATCATTTATTATTATCATTATTTTTATTATTTTTATTACTATTATTATTTATTATTATTATTATCATTATTATTTTTAACAACATTATTATTATTATTGTTATTATTATTATTATTACTATTGTTATTTTATTTTTATTATTAATAATATTATTATCAAATAATAATAAAATATAGAAACAATTTTGTATAATCACATAAATACTAGATTTATATATATATAAATAATGAAATTTTTCCGAGTTGTCACAAATGACGAGCATAAATCATACGAACTGAAATATGTAAAAAAATCTTTTACGAGTATATAAAAGTTATAAGCATTTAAGAAAAAGTGCAGGAATTAAAAAAAATCAACAAAAGTAGCCGCGCCTATAATAACTCTATAATAATTCTTTTCCTACAATTTACTCTTAACAATTGATTAAATAAGATTAATGGTTAAGATTTTTTTATACTTTTAGATTGGAAACTCTTTTAATTTAAACTCTTACCTTATTGTTGTCGTTATTTAATTAATTATAATTTGTTTTGTTTTGAGTGAGATTTAAACCCACAAAACCTTTTGGTTGTGAGATTCTTCTTTTACCGGTAGACGTTAATCCCTCACCTGGACACCACTTATGGATACTATTTATATTATTATTGTGACTATAAAACTTTTATTATTTATATTGTAAATTATTATTATTATTATTATTATTATTATTATTAGAGTAAATTACTATTTTGGTCCCTGGAGTTAGGGCCATGTAACCCTATTAGCCCAAAAAAAATAGTTTGACATATCAACCCTTAACATTTTATTTTATAACTATTTTGACCCTTGACAATAACTCTGTTAACGTTTTTCAGTTAAGTGTAAGGGTATTTTGATCAATTTCCATCTTAAGGACTATTTATGTAAATATTAAATCTTTAGTGTTATTTATGCTTATTTTTAACATTACCAATACAGCCACCAGACAATATCACCACCTAACACAACCATCACTACTACCTAACACCGCCATCATCAATAAAATCGACCTCTTCCTTCTTCCCTCTATCCTTAAATCTCCTACGATTAGAGTTGTGATCTCCACCGACCACAGTCACACCAATGTTCTCCACCACCACTAGCACGTAATCAACCAACGACCACCACATCTTCGACAACCACACCATCTAGATCTCCGACGACCACACCCTATTGTCCCTTTTCTCTGACAAACACATGCCTCACAGCCATCGCAACCATCGCCAGATCTGCTACGACAACAGATGTCGATCATCGCCATTGCTACCAACACCATATTTCTAATAGATTTGTGGACTTCGACCGACGAATGAAGGAAAGCCACTGTGATCTGTAAATTGACCAAGAGGAGGGACAATATGGAAAGAGTAACTTACATTAGTGATGGTGATGATGCTGATGGTCCCCATCGCCGACCAAATAGGTGGTAGGCAAGGTCGACAAGCAGCCATCGATGTTGATAGTGATGATGATGATGGTGCGTTGATGAAGGTTGTGACGATGGTGGAGGTGGAGTAAACCGTATGGTAACGGTTGATGTGGTTGTGGCCTTGCGGGACCTGGTGGTGGCGGTGGGTGGGTTTGGGCCGGTGGATGTGGTAGTGGCCTTGTCGGACCTGAATAAGATAAGATTCATTTTACTATAGTTAAGAGAAATCATGAGGTAATATTGAAGATGATCAAAATAGGAGAAATCGAAGTATGATGGCGGTGGTAGTGGTTGCGGTGGCAGTGGTGGTGGCGGTGGTGGTGGTGGGTTTTACGACGATGGCAGCCGATGGTAGCCATCGATGTGCCGGTGGTGACGATGGGCGGAGTGAGGTAGGTCTATGGTGGTTGTATTGGTACGTTTTACAAATGTGCATATATAGCCTTAATGATTTAAAATTTATTTATATTGTCCTTAAGGTGTAAAATGTCTAAAATACCCTTACATTTAACATATAGGGTTAAATGACTCTAATCCCATGGGGCAAAATAGCAATTTAATATTATTATTATTATTATTATTATTATTATTATTATTATTATTATTATTATTATTATTATTATTATTATTAGTATTAGTATTATTATTATTATTGTTGTTGTTATCATTGTTGTTATCATTGTTGTTATCATTGTTGTTATTATCGTTCTTATTATCGTTGTTATTACCCTTGTTGTTACCCTTGTTGTTACCATTGTTGTTACCCTTGTTGTTACCATTCACTACAAGGAACAAGCGCATTAGCGGCGACAACTGTCGCCGCAATTGACCCCGTCTGTCGCCGCTATTAGTATTAGCGGCGACATGTCGCCGCTAATGAGTCGCCGCTACTGATTCGTCGCTATTGTGGAAAATATCGCCGCTAATGGGTCGCCGCTATTAATGTCGCCGCTAATACCCTTATTTGCGGCGACAATATCGCCGCTATAAAGTTGGAAAAAAAATTCCGGGAAGACTATTAGCGGCGACTATGTCGCCGCTAAAAGTCAATTTTTAATTTTAAATTTTTTTTTATTTTTTTAATTTCCATTTTTATAAACCAAGAAAACTTGTAAATAGAACCAAATTTCCAAATTTCCAAACAACACAAATAACATAAGTATTAAGAAGTACAATACGAGTTTTAACAACACAAATAACAAAACATACAAATTGTTTAACATCAACTTCTAATGTCGTCAACATAAACTTAAACAACACAAATTGTTTATTCTTCGTCCTCGTCCGAATCATCATCTTCATCAGCTTGTTGTGTACCTTTTTGGGAGGCAATAAGTTGCGTCATTTGTGTCATAAAGTTTGCATTTTGAAACAAACTTGCAATTTGTGCCTAAAAAACAAAACATACATTATAAGTTGTGGTATTTGCTTCTTAATATAACTTTAAGTATATAATGATACACCAACACCTTGAAGTGTGTTTGTATCACCCATTTCAACCATAATGTACATAATTCAACTTAAATTTACCCATTTTGACCCGTTTTAACTATATCAAGTGTGTTTGTATCATTTTGACCCATTTCAACCATAATGTACATAATTCAACTTAAATTTACCCATTTGACCCGTTTTAACTATATCAAGTGTGTTTGTATCATTTTGACCCATTTCAACCATAATGTACATAATTCAACTTAAATTTACCCATTTTGACCCGTTTTAACTATATCAAGTGTGTTTGTATCATTTTGACCCATTTCAACCATAATGTACATAATTCAACTTAAATTTACCCATTTTGACCCGTTTTAACTATATCAAGTGTGTTTGTATCATTTTGACCCATTTCAACCATAATGTACATAATTCAACTTAAATTTACCCATTTTGACCCGTTTTAACTATATCAAGTGTGTTTGTATCATTTTGACCCATTTCAACCATAATGTACATAATTCAACTTAAATTTACCCATTTTGACCCGTTTTAACTATATCAAGTGTGTTTGTATCATTTTGACCCATTTCAACCATAATGTACATAATTCAACTTAAATTTACCCATTTTGACCCGTTTTAACTATATCAAGTGTGTTTGTATCATTTTGACCCATTTCAACCATAATGTACATAATTCAACTTAAATTTACCCATTTTGACCCGTTTTAACTATATCAAGTGTGTTTGTATCATTTTGACCCATTTCAACCATAATGTACATAATTCAACTTAAATTTACCCATTTTGACCCGTTTTAACTATATCAAGTGTGTTTGTATCATTTTGACCCATTTCAACCATAATGTACATAATTCAACTTAAATTTACCCATTTTGACCCGTTTTAACTATATCAAGTGTGTTTGTATCATTTTGACCCATTTCAACCATAATGTACATAATTCAACTTAAATTTACCCATTTTGACCCGTTTTAACTATATCAAGTGTGTTTGTATCATTTTGACCCATTTCAACCATAATGTACATAATTCAACTTAAATTTACCCATTTTGACCCGTTTTAACTATATCAAGTGTGTTTGTATCATTTTGACCCATTTCAACCATAATGTACATAATTCAACTTAAATTTACCCATTTTGACCCGTTTTAACTATATCAAGTGTGTTTGTATCATTTTGACCCATTTCAACCATAATGTACATAATTCAACTTAAATTTACCCATTTTGACCCGTTTTAACTATATCAAGTGTGTTTGTATCATTTTGACTCATTTCCACCATAATGTACATAATTCAACTTAAATTTACCCATTTTGACCCGTTTTAACTATATCAAGTGTATTTGTATCATTTTGACCCATTTCAACCATAATGTACATAATTCAACTTAAATTTACCCATTTTGACCCGTTTTAACTATATCAAGTGTATTTGTATCATTTTGACACATTTCAACCATAATGTACATAATTCAACTTAAATTTACCCATTTTGACCCGTCTAAGATAAACCAACAATGATACATTTAACAACTTCAAGATAAAACGTATAAAACTTTAATACCTCTGATAATGTCTGAGGTGTTTGTTCCTGATCAGGAACAAACGAAGTCGACCCTACAGATGAAGACGGTTTACGCCCAATCCCTCTAATATGCCCACGGCGTTCTCCCAACACCGACTCAAAAACTTCAACCTCGTTCAGTGATGAACTATTTCCTTCGTTTTGGGATTGACTTAGCTCATCAAACCGTCCTTTGAGCTGATTCTATATTAATTAACAAGAAGTCATTTAATATATATATACACAAAGGCTTTATCTTTAATATTTCAAAACTCTACTTTATATAAAACTTACATATTGTTGCTCAGCTATCTCCGTATCAAAGGTCCCATCTTTACTGGTATGAGCATTCTGAAATGCCTCAAGTCTGCTCTTATTCTGATTAACATTTAAAAGTATATCATATATTAAATAAATACTTATCTACAATACACATACAAATAATTAAATCATTACCTGCTTGTAACAATAACTACTATACGAGGCAGTCCCACCACGATTAGTGTATTGTTGTTGTTGCCGGTTTGCTTTGTTTGATGATGAGGCTTTTCTGTGTCCGTCACTTAAGAAAAAATCAATTGTTTTGCTCCAATTTTCATGATTCATTCCCCTTGGAGGGTTGAGCCTTGCTTGTTCCACATCTTCATATCCTCCAACACGATCAAAGTGTCTTTTGGCAACGCTTTTTCGATCTCTGAATCGTTTAAGATATACAGAACGAATGCCACCCTCAATCTGAGCGCGTTCACGATCTCGCAAAATCTCATCAAAATCAAAGCGTCGCTACATTTAAGTTTAAACAAAATGAAGTTAGTTAAATAAATACCGAACAATAAACATAAAACATATAAAGGTTACCGCCATATGCTCATCCAACGCATTCTTCTGAGCATCAGAAAGATCAGTCCACGAACGAACATTAAAGGGATAATTGGCCTCCATGTATATCCCAACCTCACGAACAAACATATCGTTAAGTTCACCGACTGGGCTATATGTAGCAGCTCTATCAAAAGGAAGAGATAAAGGTCCTCTTTTCTTTTTCTAACTCATGCTGTAACTTTTTATTTTTGGCCTTCCCTCTTCTTTTCTGGGAAGGCGAGCCTGCATTTATATTAAAAAAGCAATACTTACAATATATATTAATAATAAATAAATAAACATAAAATATAATACTTACCATCCAACTGATGGCTTCCGGGCCCACCAAAAGGAGGAATCGGTGGATCCCCCGCGCCATCACCTCCATGGCTCATTACATCAGCCATGAGATGTATCAAAACAATCCAAAAAGATATCATGTCTGTAAAAATTAGAAGATATAAAACATCAAAATTAAAATAAGAATAAAGTTTTCAACTACAACAAGATATCATATCTACAAAGTTTTAGAATAAATATATACTTAATCGGAGTCTCCCTCATATACTTCAGTCTCGCTATTAGACCCCTCAGTGTCATAATCAAAATCCTCTTCATCATAATCACCCTCGTCCTCAGACATCATATTAGCAGTAACATTTGGTGGATTAACTTCACTTGCAATTTCGCCATCGATGACATTATCAACATTTTGAAAGTATTGGGTGAAGTCAATGAAAAGTACATTATTAGATGAAGAATGATTATGAACGACGTCAAGATCTTCTGTTAATTCATTATCAACATTTTGAATGTTTTCCACGAGTTCGTCATTGGATGGCGGTCGATCCCAAATTTTACGATGATTAACATTCTCGACGACCCACCGGTGATTATTGCTTTGGTTTCTCCGAGAAGGTTCTCGGATGTAGAATACTTGTTTAGCTTGGGAAGCAAATATGAGTTGATCGTCTTTGTCCAATTCACGTTCGGTGTTGATACTGGTGATATTATTGTCGTATGAAACACCCCTTCGAGTATCGAACCATTTGCAACGAAATAGGACTGTTGAATACCCATTTGCATAGCACAACTCAATAATCTCTTCAACTTGGCCATAATATTTCTCACCATTCTCACCCTCCACTAAAAACCTGAGTTTTGTGTTGTGCGTTGCGCGTCACGTGCAAGTACCATAAACCTAACACCGTTGACTATGCAAGCAGTGTAGTTATAGGCTTTTACATCCGCACCCATTGAAAGAGCATACAACTCTGAGTGAAAATCTGGAGAATTTTGTATTTTCATCGAATAAACCTAAGAAAATAATGTGTTAAATATAAATTACCTAACAAATATAAACCTAAGAGATTTTTATACACGGAATACCTTCTCTAAAAACCATGATGGAAATTTGATTATGACATCCTCATGTGGGCGTTCAGATTTGAATTCACTATATTGTTGACAAAATATATAACAAGTGAGGAACGGAATATATTTAAGTAATGTTTAAAACTTAAAGATAGGAACTCTTACTTCATATAGTCTCTAACTTCTTGACAACTATCGAGGACAAACCATTCTAGCTTCAGTTTTTCGCTAGGAGAAAGATATTTCATCTTTTTTGCGCTAGCTGGACGACATTTTGACTCAAATGCAAATATCTTTCTCTTTTCAATAATGATATCCTCAATTCTATCAGGGCGATTGAACTGAGTCTCAACATCTCGAAGGTACCTCGAACAAAATGATAAAGCTTCTTCAGCAACATAACCTTCAGCTATACAACCTTCTGGTCTTGCTTTGTTTCTGACATAATTTTTTAGTTTTTTCATATACCTTTCAAACGGATACATCCATCTCATACACACTGGACCACCACAAATCGCTTCATCAGGTAAATGCAAAACCAAATGAACCATAATGTCAAAAAACGCTGGAGGATAGATCAATTCTAACTTGCACAATATTATAAGAATAACCTCCTTAGCTTTCTTCATATCGTCAATTAATAGTGTTCTGGAGCAAAGTTGCTTAAAAAACGTACACAAATCAACTATTGGTGTATAAGTATCTTTGGCCAAAAAACCTCTAACACCAATCGGTATCAACCGTTGCATGAGAATATGACAGTCATGAGATTTCAACCCAGTAATGTTAGTATCATTATCTATCACTCTCTTGCTTATATTAGATCCGAACCCATCAGGCAGTTTTACATTTTTTATAAACTCACAAAATAACTTTCGATCACTAGTCTTCAATGAGTATTTCGGGTGGGGGCTATACCACTTGCCATTTTTTTTCTCTAACCATTGCCTACTCCGAATATTTAGATTTTTCAAGTCAACCCGTGCATTTGGTGTATCTTTGCTCTTTTCATTCATTAGAAGAGTACCTAGCAAACTATCACACACATTTTTCTCTATATGCATCACATCTAAGTTGTGTTTTAGCTGTAGAGAAGACCAGTACTCAAGTTCAAAAAATATGCTTCGTTTGGACCAATTTAACTCATACTCCTCCCGCTTTAATTTAACACCTCCAAAATCAGGATGTTTCCCCGGTAAACGGTGGCGGAGCCGACTAAATTGAGTTTCTATGTCAGTATCACTAAATTGTTTCGGAGGGGATCTTATCTCGGGTTCCCCGTTGAAGTCCAAATTTGTTCTCCATTCATGGTTTGCATCTAAAAACCGACGGTGACCAACATAAACGACTTTATTTGTGACACGCATCGAAGGAGTGTCTTCGTTACAAGTCGGGCATGCTTTGTAGCCCTGCCCGCTCCAACCTGATAGACTACTACGAGCCGGAAAGTCGTTTATAGTCCATAACAAAGCCGCCCTCATTGTGAAAAATGTGTTTGTCGCCATGTCTTTAGTACGTACGCCCGACACCCACAACTGTTTAAGCTCATCCACCAATGGCCTAAGAAAAACATCCATGTCTTTCCCGGGGGATTTAGGACCAGGAATCAACAATGACAACATGAATGACGACTCCTTCATGCATAACCATGGAGGCAGATTGTATGTCGTGAGTATAACAGGCCACGTGCTATGAGCCGAACTCATGTTACCAAATGGATTGAAACCGTCAGCTGCAAGTCCTAGGCGGACGTTTCGGGGTTCTCTCGAGAAGGTAGGGTACTTTATATCAAAATCTTTCCATGAAGAACCATCAACAGGATGACGCATCGTACCATCTTCTGATTGTCCGGTATTATGCCAAATCATATCTTTTGCAGTGTGCCTTGAAGAATACAAGCGGCGTAGCCTGGGGGTTAAAGGAAACCATCGTAACACCTTGTGAGGTAACTTTTTGCCCTTTGTATTTGTATCGACCCACCGACTCTCGTTACAAACTGGACAATTTTGTAACAATAGATTTTCTGCCCAGAAAAGAGCACAATCATATTTGCACACGTGTATCGACTCATACCCTAAACCGATCTTCTTTAGTGTCTTCTTGGCTACATAGTGAGAAGAGGGAATTTTGTTACCTTCAGGATGTGAAGACTGCAACAACTCAAGGAGCTCATCAAATGAGCTATTTGTCCATTTATTTTTCACCTTAATATTCATAAGCTTTGCTAAAAAGTCAAGAGAAGAAAACTTAGTACAACCAGGATATAATTCTGATTGAACTTCCTCTAACAAGTCCTCAAAATCATCACGGACACCACTACTCTCTTCCATAACGTCTTCGATAACGTCAGCCATTTCGTTTGTTGGCTCAACATCATTTACAACCACAACTTCAGGAATTAAACTTTCACCATGATAGATCCAATCCTTGTACGTCTGACACATGCCCCATATTTCTAAATGATATTTCATTTTAACCCATCCTAATAATTGAGTATTCTGATATTTTCTACACGGGCATCTAATCAGGCCATATTTGTCGATATATTTTTCACTCATATCGATAAAAGAGCTGAGTCCTTGCTGATACTCGGGTGATCTACGGTTCGGATTAAGAATCCAACTTTTATCGACAGACATGATTACAGCACTGCAATATAATTTACAATTTAAATGGAGGAATATAATCATGATTAGAAAATATAACTAATTATAAAATACCAAATCTAATTAGAAAATACTTAGTTAATCATTTACATCTAATTATTTATGTACATCTTTAAAGATGTACATACTAGTATTTACAACTTTCTAATTATAAAATACCTAATCTAATTAAAGTTGTAAATAATTAGTATGTACATCTAATTAGAAATACTAATAAACCCTAATTATAAAATACCAAATCTAATTAGAAAATACTTAGTTAACCATTTACATCTTTAATAAAATAACTAATCTAATTAGTTCAAAAGTTAACTAAAATCCATCTTTAATAAAATACCTAATCTAATTAGTTCACCATAAAACAATTACAATTAAATTCCTTCTTTACATCTAATTAGTCCAATTAGTTCAAAAGTTAACTAATCTAATTACATCTAACTAATCCAATTAGTTCACCATAAAACAATTACATCTAACCATTTACATGTTTAATAAAATAACTAATCTAATTAGTTCAAAAGTTAACTAATCTAATTACATCTAAACTAGCCATGAAAGCATTCAAACTAACTAAAACTCACGAAAATGAACATGCTAGCTAGACCTCTTCTCATGTCCATTTTCACAAATTTTGAGTCAAACTTGTTCCTTCAAATGATACTGAAACGAGCACAATTTCACACAATTTCTATATATATTTTTATAAAATTACATCTATAAAGACCTCTTCGTTCCATTTTCACACAAACGAACACAATTACATCTATATTTTTTAGTCAAACTAGTTCAAAAGACCTCTTCGTTCCATTTTCACACAAACGAACACAATTTCTATATATATTTTTATAAAATTACATCTATAAAACAAAAAATTAAAAAAAATAAAAAAAATACCGAATCTTTGTAGTAGCGGCGACGGAAAATGCAGCAGCGGCGACGGCGACGTGGTGCGGACGGTGGCTGGTGGCTGGTCGGACGGTGGTGGCCGCGGGTGGTGGGTCGTGGCTGTGGTGCGGGCGCGGGGGGCCGGAGAAGAGAAGCGGATGGTGGTGTGCGGGCGGTGGGAGGTGGCCGCGGGTGGTGGTGGCTGGTCGGATGGTGGGAGGTCGCGCGGAGGAGCAGTGGTCGGAGGTGGTGGCGCCTAGGTTAATTGGTGGGAAAGTTATGACACCCTACACATATCCCATATCGGCCGTGGACAGGAGATATTCCTGGTTCATAAGGAATGTCTGGCCTCTAATATCAACAACGCGTTTTGGGCGTATTGGCTGTGGATGAGAGGAGAACTCCACAGTTAAGCGTGCTCAGGTGGGAGCAATCCAGGGATGGGTGACCTCCCTGGGAAGTTTTCACCCGGGCAACCAAAAGCAAATCCGTGAGCTCCTCGTGGGCGAAGCGGACAATATTGTTGGTGGGAGAGGCCGGGTGTGACAGAATGGTATCAGAGCCACTCCTGTGTCGTTCGGGGTGTGGGACATACCTCACCAAGGATGGTGACTTCTCGGGCTCATCGAGGACGATGAGTCCAAACAGGGGGTGCTTATGACACCCTACACATATCCCATATCGGCCGTGGACAGGAGAGATTCCTGGTTCATAAGGAATGTCTGGCCTCTAATATCAACAACGCGTTTTGGGCGTATTGGCTGTGGATGAGAGGAGAACTCCACAGTTAAGCGTGCTCAGGTGGGAGCAATCCAGGGATGGGTGACCTCCCTGGGAAGTTTTCACCCGGACAACCAAAAGCAAATCCGTGAGCTCCTCGTGGGCGAAGCGGACAATATTGTTGGTGGGAGAGGCCGGGTGTGACAAAAGTGAAGAAGGAAGGGTACTAACCCGCGTATAACCAGTAACCATTAGCGGCGACGCGTCGCCGCTAAAGGCGTCGCCGCTAAAGGTTTCAGGTACGATTTAACATGAGCCGTTCGATGTAATTGATTTTGGACGGCTAGATTTTGGTCAAATAATGAACTGTGGATCGCGATCTTTAGCGGCGACATGTCGCCGCTAATTACGTCGCCGCTAATAGGTGTCGCCGCTAATGGCGGTGTCGCTGCTAAAGGCGTCGCCCCTAATACGCGCGTTTCTTGTAGTGATTGTTGTTACCATTGTTGTTACCATTGTTGTTACCATTGTTGTTACCATTGTTGTTGTTGTTGTTGTTGTTATTATTATTATTATTATTATTATTATTATTATTATTATTATTATTATTATTATTATTTATTATTATTATTATTATTATTATTTACTATTGTTGTTATTTACTATTATTATTATTTACTATTATTATTATTTACTATTATTATTATTTACTATTATTATTTACTATTATTATTTCTTATTATTTGTTATTATTATTATTATTATTATTATTATTATTATTTACTGTTATTATTATTTACTGTTATTATTATTTACTGTTATTATTATTTACTGTTATTATTATTTACTGTTATTATAATTATTATTATTATTATTATTATTATTATTATTATTATTATTATTATTATTGTTGTTGTTGTTATTGTTGTTGTTGTTATTATTGTTGTTATTATTGTTATTGTTATTATTGTTATTGTTATTATTATTGTTGTTATTATTATTGTTATTATTATTATTCTAGTAGTGGATTATTATCAACTAATTACTATAAACTCTTGTATTATGCATAAAAGCTTGGTTATCTTTAGGCGGAAAGAGATTTGTTATTATTTTATATGAATGAAGGATTTTTATTTCACTATCACATACAGAGAAATAAAAAGATTTAGTTGTATGACCGGTAATGTAATCATTCTATATTAGTAAATGACACCACACAAACTATAGTGCAGCTATGCAGTTGTACCACCATCACTTGTCTCGGTATACTGTTCGTTAAAATATCATATCATATTTCACAGTAGTAATACAATATAACGACGTTACTGAAATCTCTAGTAAATTACTGAAAAATTGATTATTAAATGTTTATGTTGTATTAAATCTCTAAGCTCATTTTTTTAATTAAAAACCTAGCTCATATTTTATTAAAATCATTAACGTTTTCTATTCTCTAGTTATCTTTAAATTATTGTTTAAAAGTATACATAAAACGATTTTTTTTTGTCACAGTGAGAAATTTTTTATCAAAAAAGGTTCAGTTGATGATATAATGGATGTATCAAAAAGATGAAAAGTGGTAAACAACTATAAAATATAATGTAATTTTACCTAATGAAATTATATTTTTGTTAATTGTTTCATGTTATTGTATTTAGTTTATTTGATCTTACCCAAACTTTTAACATGGAGTTGAGATATACATGATTACTTCCGTAGTAGAAAAACCAACCCTAATTGGAGGCTTAGAAAGGGCCTAAAATGGTTGCTTCATATTACTCCCCCTAGGAGAGTAAATGAGCCGAGCAGATCCCAAGCTCGTTTAGGCTTGAGTTTTGTTCGTTTTGACTTTAGAAAACTCGAGCCCATTTATGGTTTATTTCTAATATTCGAACTCGACCCGTAAAGAATTTTTCAAACTTGAGCTCTCTCAGGTTCGGCTATATTATTATTAAATTATTAAAGTTTTATTTTTTATAATTAGTTTTATATTTAGTTATAATCATACTTCTTATATATAACATTAATTATATATATATATGTATATGTATATGTGTGTATATATATGTATATATATATAATTATTTGTAATAACTTTCATTCGTTAATTTTTTTTAATGAAAAACAAAATGCACATTTATCTTTAGTATTTTTAAACATTCCAATATAAATTTTATTTAAAATGATATAATTTTTAGCGACACGTGCTATAGTGTTATTGTTACTAGAATAGTGTTATTGTTCTAGGTACAATTTCGAGTGATAATAGTATTTATGACAAGGAACGCTTTGGGGTTTTACGTGTGAGTATAGTCGTCAATGCGTGTTTTTTTTGCAATCATGGTGTGATTCCCAACGTAACACACGGGGATAAAAACCTAGTTAAAATTAATTGCACCACAAAATAAAAAAAAATTATTAATACTCTACAATTTTTTTCATTATCGAATTCATATACGTAAATTTTTTAGGGATACTACTAATTGTTTGGGCTAGATCCGCCACTGTTTATTAGCAAATGAGCCATAATATAAGCTCGAGTCCGGGCTCAAGCTCGTTTAAGCTCGATTCGATTCGAGGTTTTTTCGAACCGATCTTAAGTACCTTACGAGCCGGCTTGACCCATTTACACCTCTACCTCAAGCCCCATCTAGTTTAGTTCAAGAAAATTCTTGAATAAGTTGAATCAGTTTGCGGACACCCTTATGATATGAAATGCTACAGTATCAAAGTGTGATTTAGGTATTGAAAAGACGTTTTCTTGTAGATGTATTATTGTCATGCTGAAATTTAGCACGAACATTAATCCATCATCTGATCTGATATTAGTTTATAATATAATAACAACAATCTCTCTTATCATTATATGTGGTGATGCTAACACATAGATTTAGTGCTCAAAAGGAAAGGAAAGGGAATATTGCTTTCACATCATATACACATTTGTACCACAATCCGTACTTTTCATGGTAGCTTCTTGGCCCTTGCTCCAAACATCAAGATGCGTGGCACAACCGTGTATACTATTTTATGGTTTCTCAAGATTTACGTGGGAAACATTTTTTATGCATGAATTCAACACGTGTCTTCATATATATAATATTAAGAGCCAGTTACGTACATAAATGATTCATGTGATAAGGTTGTTTTTAAATTTTAATCACCAAGTATAGTTTATTATAAGATAGTTCACTAAATATGACCGTTTATAACGAAATGACCAGTAACATGGATGAACATTAACTTTTCTGTTAAAAATTTCTAAAGTGACCAACATACCTTTTGATTTAACAAATAAAAAAAATCTAAAACGACAAATTTATGAGCTCCATCATCATTGTCTTCTTCCCTACTTCTCTGATCACCACCCCACTGCCTCCGGTCACCACCCAACCAACAGCGACCACCACCACCCCGCTTGACTGCCTGACTGTTTTCCCACCATCCACCCGCTATTGCATCCATCCTATTGGATCACCACATCACTACACCCTCTAAACCACCCCAATCCCCATGCAGCAGATCAAGATTTTTGTGCATGCTCGTTGGACTGGTGGAGGTCATCGAAGTGATAGACTAGGAAGACTAGGCAACGAAGACAACAATTTCTAAATGAAGATGGAGGCCAACAACCTGATTATATCAGAGAAGATGATGGGTGCTCGATACCCAATGTATGGTGGATGCTATGAAGATGATGAGCGACATGGGGTTTTGGTGCCTAGTCCCCGACGTGTTATGGATGGTGTTGGTGGTGGTGGGTGGTTGTGATAGTGGGTGCTTGTGCTGGTGGTGGAATGAAGTTTTGTGAAGTGAAAAGAGAAGATGAGTAATATAATTTATTCTTTTAATATTATTTTTCTTTTAACAAGGGGTGTGGTGGTCATGTCGTACCTATTTAACAGAAAAATTTATTTCTATCCAACTCATGGGTCATTTTGTTATAATTATCATACTTAATGAATTATCTTGTAATGAATCATATATTGGGACTAAATTTGAAGAACAACCTTACATTTAAATAATTAGCTCTAATATTAAATATATAGTAAATTAAATGATGATATCAAATATATATGATTTGAAAAGATTTTATTTTTACTAAAGATAATTAATGATTGGTGGGATGGGCTCTAAAGATTTTTGCTTTTACATTTTTACCAATTTTTGTTGTTTTGTACTTTTAAAATGTATACATGTCCTTTTAAATCATTTTAATTGTGTAATTGGATGATTTCTGCCAGACACGACTAATTACTCTGCTTACACGAGTTTACACTCTAACCAATTAATTAACAATAGCTAGAGTAGTTGATAGAATTTTATATAGTTTTTATTCTCTGTGGGATTAAATTTGCATCTAACATATATCAGAAAGTAATAACACATAACTAGGATAGCCTTTTGCTTAAATGTGTGATAGTTCATCAACTGCAATCGACTAGATAAAGTCCATAAAACCATGTCTTTAGATAAACGATTTAGATGTTTAAATTGCAAATATAATGATTGATTAAGTTCTAAAAGGCAGGTAACAAGAAAGGGATTTTTTTTCCGTTAGTGCTACATTAGTTATTCTACCTTTTTTTTCCTCCATTAGTGTTGATTAGATTTAGATATAAATTTTAATTTAAGTGTATTACCAATGACAATATGTTACATTAAAGCTACAGTTAAGTTTATATATCAAGTTTCAATATATTAAGTTGGCAAAAGAAAGGAATTTTCATACTCACAATAAACAATGATCATAGTATTTACATTATTAGATATAAAATATGTAACATTATATTCATAATAATTTCTTGAAGTGTAATATAGGGCGGAACTAGGGGTTAGCGAGCAGAATTTAAAAGATCGAATCTTATCTATACTATATTATAATACACGAATAAGGGTTTTCGTCATAATTTAAGAGATTTAAATATTTTAAGCACAATGTATAACTCAAAAATTTAATTTCGGATATTTATATCATTTAAACACTCCTAAAATGATGGAATTTAAAAACTATTTACATCTACACCCTTATATCTCTAATTATATGTAATTTTTTTTATGTTTATTACAATATACTTAAAAGAATGAATTAAGTTTTTAAATATAAAACTAACCAGAGATGAGTACCATAATAAAAAATGTCGCACCCGTCGTAGCGAGCAGAATTTAAAAGAATCTTATATAATAAATATCTATATCTATTATAAGAAGAATATGAGTTGAACCACTAGCTAAATATCAATTGACATAAGAGGAAAAAAAAACTTTATGCTGACCCAAAAACAAGAATGCACCATGCCGCTATGTGAAACTTGTTATTAATGAGTTTACAATAACTAGAAAAATCGCAAACTAAAATCTTGAAGATGATAATTAAGAAAAAAACCAAACAAATATATATTATCTTAAAGTAGCACTTTTATTGGTTATATAGATGGTGGTTTAAACGTGGATGCAAATGGGTTTGCTTTTCTCATGTATGATGATGATGATACGGTTGTACCAACATCCGTACGCATGTCATGGTGACGTTTTGCACTAAATCGTGATAGTCGAGGAGGATGTATCCAAACTTGCTTCTTTCATTCTTTTTCATAAATCATTCTTTAAACACACTAAATATTTTTTAATCCTTCATGTGGTTTCTAGTGTGCAATCATATTTTTTGTTTTGTAAGCCGTCTAAAGTGTGTTAGGTCATGTACCCTAATTAATAAATATTTCATTTCATTAGTGCTTAGTGTTTTTCTTGCAGGTGGTGTGTTCAAGGTTTTCACTTTTGTTTTTTATATAACAAAAATAAAAATTTACACGTTTATACTACCTAACTCATAAGAATATTAATCTTGTCTGCTAAGGTAGTAAGATGGGTATGTTCGGTAATCAATCAAATTAGATAGACTTTAGTGTTTGTTTTAGTGTGATGATCAGTTATAAGACTTCACAACAAACATTGGATGCTTTCTATTAATAATTCTCCACTGAGGTGAATCCGTAACATATCTTAATTTTTCGTTAATTACACGTTCATCCGAATACCAACACAACAATTTTGTATTTTTTTCGTTTGAAAATAATCTTTTAAGTCTCGGTATAATAGGGAGATACCATAAAATTTTAGTCGGTGGTCCAATTTTTGTCACATCATCATCACATTCATCCGAATCTTTTTTTCGTATATACCTCGATGCACCACACTTATCACATTTATGTTTATTTTCATATTCATCTCTACATAAGATGTAACTATTTGGACATGCATGTATTCTTTCAACTTCCAACCCCATCGGACACATCAACTTTTTTGCTTGGTGTATATGTTAAAATTGGTAATTCGTTGTCTTCCGGAAGAATTTCATTTAAAAGCACCAATAAACTTGTCAAACTTTTATCACTCCATCCGTTTTCAGACTTTATTTTAAACAACTTTAACATAACATCAAGTTTGTTATGTTTAGAACCAGTATATAAGGGCTTTTCAGCTTCTTCAAATATGTGTTGTAACTTTTCTTGTTCGACGTTTTTCATATTAGTCTCCATGTCATGTAACATTTCATTGTAATTGTTAGTGGATTCATTTGGAAGCTCATCATCTCTATCAAAATGTAATGAGTCGTTGTTGTATGTGTTATCATGAATGTGCAAAGTGGTCAACGAAGTATTAAACTTAAGAATTGATTCTCCATGCTCTCACCAATAATGGTATCCATGCATAAACCCATGTCGCAACAAATGATACTCTATAATATCAATATCCTCAAAATATTGAAAGGCTTTACAAACGGAACAAGGCAATAAATTTTTCGGTTTTCTGTTTTCAAACGATTTTCTTCATCTGCCTTTTTAAAATTTTAAACACCCTTCGTATAAATTTCTGATGAACGTAAACTTTTATACATGCAAGTATCACGATCCATCTGAAAAGTAAAAAACAAACAAACAAGTGACGTAGTTGTAAGTAACCCGTAATCAAATGTGGTGGATCCTAACCCATTTTTTAAATTTTTATCTCATATGTATACATTTAACATGTTGACTATTTAAGAAAAAATCAGCAGTATTTCCTCTTAACTCCACAAGAATGCGTATAAAACACAAACCCAAAGGAGTATAGGAGAGAACTGTCGATTTTTTCATAAATAGTCAAACATGTTAAAATGCATACACGTCCTAATGAGATAGAATATTTAAAAAGTAGTCCCAACGGGGACAATCCAAAAATTATCTTTATTAGATAAATTTTGGACGGGTGTACTCTAAAGTTTTATGCCTAAATTTATTTATAAATATTATCTTAACACATATGCATATACACATAAACAAATTATGATAAGTTGCATATTTTACTTTGTACATACTAATCTACAATTTGTAAGCTTGCATCTATAATTCAATCCAACATATAAACACATATTTATATATTAAACACACATTCATGTACTTACACACATATATACACATCAATTTACAATAAAAAACAATAATAAACTTTTATCTATAAATAACGAAAGTTAACAATAAAATACATTATTATGTACGATAAAGCTAGAAATAACGTCAATAGAGAGATTTGTACCTTAAATGGAGAGATTATGAAAGAAAACCCGATTTGAAGATTCAAAATT
This sequence comes from Flaveria linearis, assembly GCA_024085815.1. Taxonomy (NCBI): domain Eukaryota; kingdom Viridiplantae; phylum Streptophyta; class Magnoliopsida; order Asterales; family Asteraceae; genus Flaveria; species Flaveria linearis. The sequence goes on from CM044003.1 coordinate 19,239,120, forward strand.
AAGAGAATATTTGATTTGGAGGAAATGCTTCAATGAGGAAGATGACCTATAAATAACGAAAGATAACAATAAAATATATTATTATGTAAAATAAAACTAAAACTAATGTCAATATGTACCTTTAATGGAGAGATTTTGAAAGAAAACGTGATTTGAAATGCTAAATTAAAAGAACATTTGGTTTGCAGGTGATGCTTCACTGAGAAAGATGACAGTTTTTTATTTAATATATATAGTATTAAGGGGTGGTCTGATACCACCCCTAAAGGTGGCATAAAGGGTGGTTTTGATACCCGCCCCTAAAGGTATATATTAAATATTCAGTAGCACATAAGGGGCGGTTAAAGGAAGCATAAGGGGCGGTTAAAGGAAGCATAAGGGGCGGTTAAAGGAATCATAAGGGGCGGTTAAAGGAATCATAAGGGGCGGTCGAAATACCCGCCCCTAAAAGGTATTTATTATCTTTACTACCTTATAATACAGGAACAATGGGTAAACTTGTAATTTTACACAAACTGTTAGACGCGCCCTTTTGTTGCCCCTCCTTCACCCTCACCTCTGAATCCTCCGCCCGTTACGTCCGACTGAGGCACCATTGGTGTTACCTCCATCGTTTCCCGTCTCACAAGCCGTTTCAGTCACCAGTGGGGTTACCTCCGCCGTTTCCCGTCTCCCGAAATCAATTGCATTCATTGTTAGGTCTTAAATGGCAGCAATAATGAGGAACTCCTAATACGCAAGCATATACGTACGCCAATCGACGCAAAAGAAGATCACGCACATTCCATTGAAACGCAAACTCACCGGCGGTCAATACTCTCTGCTTCTTTCAAGGTGATGTTTCTATTTTAGTGTTTCATTTGTTTTGATTTCTGTCTACCTTTCTTGATTTGGCTTCTTATTCTTGTCATCCGCTGTGGATTATAATTGATTATGAGTGTAATTGTGGTTTTTCATTTGCCATTGTCAATCAGGGGCATACGGATTTCCTTGCTTTCATACATGCCCAAGTTTCAACACATTCTGCTTTGTAAGGTATCACATCTTTTATATTCTTGTCATCTACTGTGGATTACAATTGAGGAGGAGATCCTTGAAGATTATGGGTTCTTTGACTTCAGGAAGTAGAGGTGGTTCTAGCATAAATAAGTTCTTTAATGAGTTTAACAAGTTTGTTAGGTTCTATTATAAGAAGATTCCACTCCGGTCGGTCAAGGTTAGTTTAGAGAGTGTGTTAGGAGGATAAAATGGTGGTGCTTTGGAGGATGAAACAATGGCATTGAGTGGTTTTGAGTCAAATGGTAAGAAAAAGGTGTTGATTTTGATGACTGACACAGGTGGTGGTCATAGAGCTTTTGCTAAAGCTATTAAATGGGCTTTTAATTAGAAGTTTGGTGATGAATATGAGGTTGGTTTGTTGAATTCTTGTTCTGTAAGTTGGTGTAATTAGATTGGAATTTGATTGAATGTGTGTGTATTCAGGTGACTGATCTTTGGGCAAATCACACGCCGTAGTCGTTTTATCAGTTGCCAAGAAGTTATAACTTTTTGGTTAAACATGGATCCTTATGGAGGATTACATATTATGCTTCTACTCCTCGTGTTGTTCACTAGTCGAATTTCGCAACCACCTCCACATTTATAGCGCGGTAAAGATTCTAAATTGATAACATTTTGTTGTTTTTGTCTAGATGTTTTTGATATGATACTGTTATCTAGATAATTGGTATGTTCATGGTTTGAAAATTACCATCATAACTATTTTATTTATCATTTTTAACATGAATAACATTCGTATCATCTATGTGTATGGTGACAGAGAGGTTGTAAAGGGTCTAATGAAGTACCAACCCGATATTATCATCAGTGTACATCCTTTAATGCAACATGTCCCACTTCGTATCTTGCGATCGAAAGGTCTTTTAGATAAGATTGTGTTTACTACAATTGTGACAGATTTAAGCACTTCCCATCCTACGTTGTACGTTTAGCATCCCAAAGTTTTTGCTTAACACGCAGTTTTGAGTGTCAAGGTTATGCTGATTTTTGTTATGAATGTGATAGGTTTCATAAGCTTGTAACAAGATGCTATTGCCGACAGAAGAAGTGGCTAAACGGGCCTCAAAAGCTGGTCTGCAGTCTTCTCAGATAAAAGTTTATGGTCTCCCCATTCGACCCTCTTTCGTTAAGCATGTTCGACCCAAGGTAACATCTCTATCAGAAACAGTAGGAGTTTGGTGGGGTGATGGCTCTAAATAATACAGGGGTTTGGGTTAAAACGGGTAAATTTGGGTATGTATTTATCTAACCCAAAACAATTTTTGTTCTATATTTAAAATGTTTTTCATACATATTGTGTCAAACGTGATTGCAAAAACTATATTACTTCCATAATAATCTTTTTCCTTAATTTAATGATATAGAATTTATTATGTAAAAAATACATTTTTTATGACTTTTGACATTTTTGACCCATTGACTCCTTTCCTTCTAGATATAATTTTTGTTTCACCCATTTAACTTCTACGAGGAAAAGGATCAAAATTGTCACCTCTATTGGAGTTATTGAATAACTGTCAAACCGAACCTAAAAAGAGGTTAACTGTGTAATCTGGTTTGTTTTTGGTTTGGTAAATTTATCAATCCACATTATGTGGTTCTGTTTCATTCCAATACTCTAAAAAATAGGTATCCAAACCAAACTGCATAATTGCATATGGCTATATGTATTTTGGCACTTTTTAAAGAAATTATATTTTGTGCAAAAACAAATTTAAATATTCAAATTCTCTTCATCTCAAAACTCAAAGTTTCTAACGAGTCAAATCATAAAATCTTGATCTTAATTTACAACTTGAGGTTAGAGTTTAGACCGTTGTTTTTGCATTAAAATCGTGAAACTCCCATTAATTGTATGAATTTGCATAGGTTGAACTGATGAAGGAGCTTGGTTTGAATGAGAATATCCCTGCTGTGTTACTGATGGGTGGTGGAGAGGGGATGGGGCCCATTGAAGCTACAACTAAGGCTCTTGGGAATGCACTATATGATGAAAATCTTGGTGAGCCGATGGGTCAGGTGCTTGTAATATGTGGACGCAACAAAAAACTTGCAAATAAACTGATTTCAGCCGAGTAAAAGATTCCCGTCCTGGTGAGTATTCCCATCATCATCATAGTTATGATCACCATTCATCATTGTCATCATCGTTTGTTATCCTCGTATTTAGGATGTGTTACTTGTTCTCTGACACCTTTGGACTGAACTAAAAGCGGTCATCATATGGGTTATTTATTATTGTTAAAGTTGATCTTGTTTTCATAAGTAAATGTGGATTATATTAGTAGATAAGTGAGTATAGTAAAAGGATTTATTCTTTTCAGGTGAAGGGGTTTGTGACTAAGATGGAAGAGTGCATGGGTGCTTGTGATTGTATTATTACCAACGTAATCGGGTTCCTTCTGTTCTTCCCATTCATCCCAAAAATAAGTCCACTTTTGATCTAGCAAGATTTAAACTTAGTAATTTTTTGTACACAAACAAAATGAATCTTGCAATTTTCAACGTTGAAATATTACTTAGTCGATTCTCAAAAGCCAAATGTTACGTTGTCTGGTTAATTATTGTGAATATTTATTAATTGATTATTTATGTCTTGTAGGCTGGCCCTGGACCCATTGTCGAAGCTATGATCCGAGGGCTCCCTATAACGATTATATTGATGGCCAGGTAGTTTTGTTATTTAAGTTGATTTTCTTTCTGCTGCTTTTTCTATCTTTAGTTATTGGGTATAAACTATAATAGAACAAGAAACATGCTTTATCCATAGAGGTGGCAATATCAACTAATTTACCTGCAAACAGTTCGATTTGGGTTATTTTTACCTCTAATGGCTCAAATGTATACAACTGCTTAAACCTCTTAAATTATTTTATGAAAAACAAAATAAATTATTATCATAATGAATATAATTTGTAATTATTTACACATATTTCTGATGTTAAAATTGAAGACTTATTTACCATTTTGCAGGAAGTTGGGAATGTGCCATATGTGGTGGAACATGGGTGTGGAAAATTTTCAAAGTCAATGAAAGAGATTGCAAATATTGTTGGTCAATGGTTTGGTGTAAAAGCACATGAGCTCAAAGCTATGTCACAAAACACGTTAAGGCTAGCTAGGCCTGATTCGGTTTTCAAAATCATTCAATTGTTAGGCTAAAAAGTTTAGTTGGTTGGTATTATACTTCCTATAGAATTTGGTCACTTTAATGATAATTTGGTTACATTTAGAGGTGTAGTTATAGTTGCAGCATGTATATTCAATGAAGATGAAGTATGTGTTTCTGGTGAAAATTTCAATGTTTAGGTTAGAGGAAGAAATCACAATTCAGGCCATAAATCATGTTTTAAAACCATTTCATAATCGACATTTTCTTAAGGAGGAAGCTAAATTTCCGATTGAAGGTACAATATTAATCAAAACCATGGTTTGTTTGAACCTTGAACTTTAATTTGATTCATTTACTGAAATGAGGTGCAAGTTTAAGATTCTCATCATTTTTGTTGGTCTTTAGGTTTGTTGAGGTGCATGTTGCCATGTTGGTGCATCTTTGTTCCAGGTTTGATCTAGCTCCTGTTAGTCATTGATTTTTTATATGCATAGTATTGTAATTGGTGTTTTTGGTTGTTAATCGAAGGTTTTAGTTGTGTAATTACATTATATGTTTCTATTTTTGAAAGGATGAAGTGATCTAGAGATGATGATGATGATGCTTACCGTTGTCCTTAAAATCTCAAATCTAAGGACATTTGCCTCTCAGCAGTAAGTATGTACAAAATCCAATGTACTGCTTAAGGTTTTCAACTCATGTGGAATGCTTTGATCATTTGTTTAATACTATTATTATGTTTTTTTTTATTTTTTTGGAAGTAAAAATAGCTATTGGAGTAGTTATATAAACTACTTTGTAGTGGATAATATATGTTGAAATACATAACCTTTATGGTACAAACAAATAGATGTTGCTTAATGCCACTTTAATCTGATCCTTGAAGGCTGTATAGAGTTATTTGGTTAAATAGCAAGGAATATATAAACCTTAAGACTTTACAACCTACATGATTTATCTTAATATTTATGATGACTAGCATGAAGATATTTTTTGTTATAATTATGGAAATGACTTAGATTACTATTATTATGCAAACTTTCACTCATGAGCAATGAGGTATGACATGGGAAGTGTTTTAGAAAAGAAGCATAACAGGTTTTCTCTGAATTGGATATAGTAGTGAATTTTGATATGTTCTACTTAGATCTACATATATCTTTAAATTCGAATGAGTTCTGCCTTTTGTGTGTGTGTAGATTTGTGAGGGAAGAGGACCGAAGAATGTCTAATAGAGTTGATTAAGAATTAGAAAGAATGCCTTTTGGAGTGTAATTCCACAATTGGAGCTGCTTTGTCACTTGCATTCTTCAAATATAAATTGATTGGAGTTGCCTTTGCTCACTCTTCAAATATAAATTTATTTATTTTTTGCTATTTATTGCTTCTGTTGAATCATAAATTAATCTTTTGGTTTTGTTTGCAGCAGGTTATGTAATGTAGGGTTGCGAAGTGATATAGTTGTAATTTTGTTGCTTTGGATTGTTGATACTCACTAAAGCAATTCAAGTATAATTTTGGCCACACATGATTTACATGAAATGCTAGACAACTGCTGCCCTATGATTTCCATTTGGATGAATAATGCAAGTAGTTAGCGAGCGTTTTATTAACTTTTTAGTTACTATGTTTATTACTTATATTTTCGTATATATGTGTTTATTATTATTTAATTAAGGTCTGTAAGATTTATGACATAGTTAGGCCGCACTAATATATGAATAAGAGAATCAAAAGAAGTACTAAAAATATATAAAAAAGATTGATAAACTGATAGAAGCGAGTACCGCGTTGTAACTTGTCTTCACCGCTGCATCGCGGGTTTTCTATTAGTTATTTTAATAAGACATAAGGGGCGGTTTAGAACCGCCCTAAAGGGGGCATAATGGGCAGTCTTCATACCCGCCCCTGAATCTAACTTAAGGGACGGTTTCACTTTATTTGTTCTCATTTAAATTTTTAAAAGGCTTTAAGGAGTGGTTTTTTTGAACACCCGCCCCTTCAAAAAATTAGGCCCGCCTCATTTGCCTCTTTTTGTACTAGTGTTTAAGCGTTTACATGGTTTAAATACACACTTATTATTTTCAATATCCTTGACCCGCTTAAGCGTTTAAGCGTTTAAGCGTTTACATGGTTTAAATACACACTTATTATTTTCAATATCCTGTCAAATGGTTCCCCATCCTTTTATAGGCGGCAAAAGGATGGGTTGATGTCCTTTTCTGACATCAACTGAATATTAAAATTACAACTGACAAAACATAAAACTACTGAAGATGTCAACAGCTGATATCTTCTTACAAAAGTTTCCTAAGTACTGACAAAAGTAAAACTACTGACATCCTACAACGACTGAAGAACAAACTCTTCAGCCGTTTATAACTACTGATACTATAACAACTGAAGAACATACTCTTCAGCTGTTGTACAACTACTGAAACAAAATAAACTACTGAAAAGGAAAAAACCATCACAACAACTGAAGAAGACTTCTTCAGCTGTTGTGACAAACTCTGAGTCTTCAGTACTTGGTCTTCAGACTTGGCTTCAGATGATGTAACAACTGATGACTTCAGTTGATAACATCAGTTGTTGTCTTCAGTCTTTGTCTTCAGACTTTGTACTTCAGTAGAAGGTCTTCAGTTCTTCAGTTCTTCAGCTTTTGATTCTTCAGTACTTGTCTTCAGTACTTGAAGTCTTCAGTACTTGTAAGATCAGTACTTCAGACTTCAGTACTTGGTCTTCAGTACTTTGGAGTCTTCTTCAGCTGTTGTTCTTCAGTTCTTTGATCTTCATACTTTGTTCTTCAGACTTTGTCAGAACAGCTGATGGTTGGAGCTAAGATGCTCTCGAGTCTGACATTCAAGCAAGAGAACACAATAGCTGATAGGAGTTTTCAGCAGTTGTTGCAGTGGCATGTGGGACTTAGAGGTTTTCCTGATCTTGGCTCATTGGTTCTTTTGGTCCAACAAACTCCCCCTGAACCAATGCAGCCAAAACCTCTAATTATTGGTTGTCCCACTTATTGGTGGCATAATGATTGGTCTATTTCCTTCTAGATCAGATTAGAAGTTGACCCAGATAAGCACTGGCCTGAGAGGTAGTCTCTAGTGTTTGTTTGGCTAAGTATGGATGGGAGCTCTGTCTTGGGGAATTGGACACAGAGCTGTTGTCCCATCCATGAGATCTACCTCCCATGTACAAGCCGGTAGGATCTCTGGTGTAGGCGCGGACAAAGATCATTTGTTCTTCTTTGGTCATGCCCTCATCCCCACCATCGAACAATCCTTCACGGTCGTACGTCTCTGAGACATACTTGACCTGTTTCCCATTTTTGAGCTCAACTGTTGTGATTTGCTTGTAAGCAAATTCATCTGGATGTCTGCCTTCTAGCAACAAGTTGAGCTCATCTCTGCGGAAGTTCTCAAGCTTCTTATAAACTAAGCCTTTCCTCACCATCCTGTTCTCCAACATCATTTCAGGAGGTAGCTTAGCTTTATAAGCTTTCTCGAACTCATCCACAATTTCCCAGGGTGTTACCATACAGAGCCACTGTGATTACTTCATCTACAATCCTCTTCATCTGGCTCTTGTGTCTCACAGGAATATCTTTCTTTGTGATCCTGTGAGCCACCCTAGGATCAGGCCAAGTCCTCACTCTCTCCTTGTTATATTGGAAGGTTTGTTTGAGAGTGAAGAGTCTCAGAGCTTCTTTCTTCATATTCATGATAGAGGTAGAGGCAGCATATGCTTGGTCAATTGACTTAAGCATTTCAGCATCATGAAGCTGCTGCTGTGCCTCTTCCTCTATCTTTACCCTTACAGTTTCCATTTGTGAGGTGGGGGTGATGGTTTGGGTTTTGGCCTTTGGTAGAGGAATGACTACTGAAAGTGGCAGTCTATCCTCCTCATCCCCTCTTCTTCTTCTTCTTCTTGCAGCCTCAACACCCTTCTCTTCTTCTTCAAGGGTGGATCATTGGCTGCGGGTTTTGGTGGTGAAGGGGTTGGTTTAGTGGGTTGTGGTTGGGTTGTTGGTGTGGGAATGTTGGCAGGCACTACTAGTAACCTAGAGATAAGGGCTGGTTTGGTCTGTTTTACTAGCAGTGTCCTGTTCCCAGCACCTGCTTCAGAGAGGGCCTCTGCGACCAGTCCCTTAGTGAAATCACCAGCCGAACAGATCTTGGTGGTTATTACCAAGAGTCTGTCCCTGGTCCATACTTTTACATCAAGGACTGGCCTGCCCAGATACTTCGAAATGAATCTACTCATAGCCTCGAGTTTCTTTTGATCCTCTCGGCTATAAGTAGACCATCGGTATTCTATCTCCCTAGTTTCCATCCTCCTGATCTCCTGATCTAGCAAGGCAGTGTCCTTGTCAAAGCCTTGCCTGAACAGCTGAGCAATGGCATAATCCATTGATTTGCTGTGTTCAGCATCAGCCTCCTTGACAAGGGCTGCTAGATCAGAGTCAGCCACCATCTTTCCCTCCTCTCCCTTTTTCTTATCAGTGACACTGAAATCCTTTTGGATATCAGCCACTTCTATTTGCTCAACCTCCCTCTCTTTCCTCTTCCCTTTCTCCCTCACCTTCCTAGTCTCCTCAACCAACTCCCTCTCAACCACCACCTCTTTCTCTGCCTCTACCTCCTCCTCACTCCTCTTCCTCTTGACTTGCACTGATATCTCCCCCTTTTTGGGTGCATTGGTTGGGGTTTGACTATCAGCAAGTGCCTTAGAAATGGCAACCTCCACCATGGGTTGTATGTATGTGGGAAGCCTCTCATCAAGGGTTTGTATGACTAAGTCTTTAAGCATGGGTGTGATGAGAGGTATGGATTTCTGGAGGATAGCATCCAGCTGCTCAGGGAGGTTCTGACCCTGAGAGCTAGTGCTAGAAGCAGGGGCTGGTGGCCGAGTTTGTGGGAGTGGCTCAGTGTTTATGAGACCTTCGGGTGAAGGTGCCATCTGTGGGGTAGTGGTGGCAGATGGACTTCTATCCTGAGTCATTTGAGCAAGCAGCTCTTTGAGTCTGCTTATCTCATCCTCTAGGATAGTGTTTTGAGCTACTACATCGTAGAAGAAGCTCAGGTCATCATCAGCATGAGCTGAATCACCTGACCTCCTGACAATGTCAGGATGTACATGCCCTGAGTGTGGCTCAGTAATAGCATGTGCCCCTTGTTCATGGTACTGGGGACTTCTAGCCTCCGGATTGGATCCATCATCGGCAGTTGCCTCTGGTGAGGTCTTAGTGATGTTACCAGCTTCACCCTGCTCAGATGTTGATGCAGGGGAAGTGGCAGCCTCACCAGATTGTCCTATCTCCCTAGCCACACTGGAGATTGGACTGATTCTCTGTGCTGTGGGCTCCCACCGGCACTTGTATCCACCCCCTCTTCGGTTGGAGTCTCCCCAGTTGTAATAGGTTTCTGGGGAGAGGGTGGAGTGCTCAGATGGGTCAGCACTTTGGCGATAACCAATGTAGGGCTTTGTGGGGTGGTCTCATCAAGAGATGGGCTCGAAGCAGTGTGCACAGGGGGAGGACTGTGCTCTTCAATGGCAGTCTTCTCAAGTGAGAAAGACCCCAGTAATGTGGTTGCCCCAATATTGGTTGCATCAGGCTCCTGTCGAGAGGAAGCCTGTGCGGTTGTGGTGGGTGGAGTCGTGGTACCTGCTGGGAGAATCGAACCAGCAGGCACATCCTGCCTTTGTGTTGCAGGGGCATCCTCAGGGGACTCATCTCCCTGAGTAGCCTTTTTGGGCTTCTTTTTGGTTTTTGGTTTGGTGGGGACTTTGGATGTGGAGGTGGAGGCTGTGGGTTCCTGCTGCGTGGGTTTTCACAGCCGGCCAGCCTGTTTGAGTGTTTGGTCAGTGTTGTGCCTGGAGTATACCTCGGCTAGAACAGCTGTGGCAGGGACCCCAGTGCCAACTAGTCCCTCAGCCTGAAGCTGGTTTTCTATCATGGCCATTATGAACCGTGGATACAAGATCCAACGGTTAGAAAGAGGTTTTGTGGCCATGCCTTTAAGTTCCAAAAAGATGAGATCAGTTAAGTTCAGAGGTTGATGCTCAAAGATAGAAAACAATAGCTGTTGCCACCTTGTGGACATCTGGTCCCACGAAGAGGTTTTGGGAGCCAGACACATGTTCACCATGTGGAAGATCAGTCGTTGAGGGTCAGGGAAGTGTTTCTTCAACAAGGTGGATGCGGAGAGGTCACCCTGGTAGTCGTTGGATGTGAATGATAGATCCAGGGCACCTTTGGGGTAGGAGGTTGGGTGGTTGGCATCCTCCAGCTCTAGGGTTTGGCGTAGGGTAGCTGGAGTGATAACCACGGGGTGGTTGTTGACGGAGGACCGGAGAGAGACCTCGCCATCCTGCTCTCCGGTTTGGACAGTTATGTTTGTCCAAAACTCCATCAAGGAGTCAGTGTATATAGTGGGGTTCAGGAGAAAAGCCGTTTTGTAGGGTGAGTCGTTCATAAGATCGACGGCTTGGTGAAACTTAGGCCATAATGGCGATTTTGTGAGATGAGCGACACAGTTGTGTCGAGGTTTCAGTTGCATGGTCGCCATTAATGGTGTATGGGTATTTCAGAGGTTTTGAAGGATTAGGTCAAGTGAGGAGTAAATGCTCTGAAGGTGGGGTATTATAGGGTAGGTCAAAGGTTGAAAGAAAACTACTGAAGGTTTTGGTGTTAGTTATCAGTTGTTGTAACGACTGATGACGTGGTTTTAACCTTCAGTGGTTGTAACATCTGAGGACTTGGTGTTGGTCTTCAGTAGTTGAAACTACTGAGACTTTGGTTTTGTCCTTCAGATGTTGTAAACGTCTGAAGAGTTACTGTCAGTCTTCAGTAGTTATGAACTACTGATGACCTAATAGTCTTCTTCAGACGTAATAACTGAAGACTTGGTGTTAGCCTTCAGTAGTTGTGAAACTACTGAAGACATGGTATTGCTTCAATTGTAAACAACTGAGGACTTGGTGTTAGCCATCAGTAGTTGTGAAACTACTGAAGACATGGTTTTGTCCTTCAGTTGTTTGGGTATGAAACAGCAGTTGTTGTCATCAACTGATGAGAAATTACTCATCAGTTGTTTCCGTCAAATCAGTTGTTTCATACTAGCCTCTACACTTACTCATCAGCTCTTTGGCTGATTTTCAGATGTTTCATCGACTCTTCAGCTCTTGTGAAGATTTATGCCTTCAGCTCTTGTGATCAGATGTTCACAAGTGCTGATGAAATATTCTTCAGAGCTGGTGAACAAATTTTGTCTTCAGTACTTGTGTAAGATCACACATCAGTACTTGTGAACAAATTTGTTCTTCAGTACTTATTTATTTGAAAATCATACATCAGTAGTTGTAATCCACCTCACTACTTCAGTTGTTTTTAATAAATAATGTACATCAGTACTTTGAGTCATTTTAGTCTTCAGTAGTTGTTGCAGTGGCATGTGGGACTTAGAGGTTTTTCTGATCTTGGCTCATTGGTTCTTTTGGTCCAACATGTTTAAGCGTTTACATGGTTTAAATACACACTTATTATTTTCAATATCCTTGACCCGCGTTTAATCAACTTTTCATTTGAACCATTTAGTTTGTTTGAGATAATACATAATTTGACAGTACTAGAGCTTTATAAGTTTTTTGATTTTTTCTTCCATATAATGAATCATGATCTTTTCAAAGATGAAAAAGCTAAAATATTTGTAAACCACTCAAGTATATATCTACTATCATATACATCGTTTCTAGTTGAAACATATTTGAATTTCATAGATGAAATGAACAAATACGTATGAAACCTCATTTCTAGGAGTTCTCACATTTATATTTCACATCATGTGCATAGTTTTCATGGATGATAACAAAGAAACATTAAAAGCATTTAATCATAGAACATATTTTGTTATACGAAAACAAACTTTGTCTATAAAAGATAATCATTGCCTAATAACATAAACTTTTAACCAAGATGATAATATTTACTATGTCGGGTAGTCATCAAGACATGCCATCCAGAATCAAACAACTCAGCACAAACTTGATTAACCTAACATGCATATCAAAACACAGTATTACCGAGTGAGTTGTATTTTTTTAGAAGCCGAAATACACTTTGACAGTTATAAGTTGAAAATCTAGCAATGTTAGTAACACTATAATAATCAGTGACATGTTATAACCATACCATAACAAAACCATATGTGAAAACACCTAGGTTATGTGCTTGTACAAGTTCAACCCTCCAATGACATTCTTACATGGTACCAAGCTTTCATGACATGCTTGCACAAGGCAATGCTCTAATGATTTGTTGCACAAGGCAATGTTCTAATGATTTGTTGCACAAGGCAATGCTCTAATGATTTGTTGCACAAGGCAAGACTTTGTAACATGCTTGCATAAGACAAGACTCTAGTGACATGCTTTAGTAGCATTTATAGCACATGCATTCTTTGCATGAAGCTATGTCAGGATCATATACCTAATAGTACATTAACTATTCATAACCAGTGACTTATACTATTAGTGATAACTATCGACTAACAATGAACGAAATTTCAAGTGTAAGGAGATAGGAGGTGTAATGACAAAGTGTGGAGGCTTTGAGTAGTTATGTGGTCTTTGATCATCATGAAGTGACTAAAGGTAGTAATATGTGAAGGTTGTATTAGATGCGAATGCAATAGACTCAAGTGTGGAGGTAATCAGTGAAATACTCTAAGTCTTGCTAGATACAAGGGTTCTTTAATCAAATGCGGAGGTATAAGTCACATGCAAAGGAATGCCTATATTAACATAATCATATTTGGTAACGTATAGGTAATTACAAAGGAATTCAGTTGTAATTCTTATAATTTCATATACGAAGTTATAGTTTTCATGAAATGGCTAAGTGTGGTTAGATGTGAGGATTCATTGTCAAATAAAGGGAAATAATACCAGATGGGAAGGCAATAACGTATGAAGGGTAATGATCTATATGTGAAACGGTTAAGTATGGCTAGGTGCGAAGGTTAAGGTCCACATGCGAAGATTAGAGCTTACCTGTGAATTTTAAGGCCACATGCGAAGTAGCGAATGCTTAATCGGGCGATTTAGACTAGCTTACGTATCATCTTTGAGCAATAATCCAATGTTGAACTTCGAAACTTTGAATTAGTTTTTTTATATTTAGGATTTTACGTTAACTTTGACATACATGCATAAAAACAAGTCGTAAACTAAAAAATACCTAACATTACATATTCAAGATACAAACTTTAACATGAGACTTTATAGATCTATGATCATATTAACATAATTTACATATGTCAGTCCCAACACATTGCGAAAGCATATAAAAATTTAGTTATGAAACACATCTTAATGATCAATGAGCAAACCCTAGAAATGGTAGCCTTTTACGTCGAGATCTATGCAAAACATTCAAGATTAAAACTTTATGACTATAAACTTCCTTTAAAGCTATCTAAACATATTTCATGAATAGATCTATGTTGTTTTTATCATCAATCAATGTATAGTCTTACTTTTTTTTGTTGATCTTGCAATTTCTCTTTATGAATTAATGTTTCTTCTTTAACCCATTGCACTTTCTCTATCATTCATCTTTGGGCAGCCATGAATAGCAAGAAAAAAGAGAGGGAAAGGGTGGCGACCTACTTGCTATTTATAGTAAGATATTATGGTTGCCACCAAAACCCCATTTAAATATTTAACTTTAAGAATATTACATAATAAACTTCAAACTTTGAAGTTCACTTTATTTTCTAAAAAATAGAATGTTACACATGTTTTAAAACTCGTTATCTAAACCAATAAAATTTATACATATTGTATCCTTTTCCAAATTTATTAAGAGCATTTTCCTTCACTAGAATCTCTTGATCAAATTTATCATATATATATATATATATATATATATATATATATATATATATATATATATAAGAATTGGTTTTTTTGAAAACCCCAAAAAATATAAGAACTTCTTAACCCTCTTATGAGCCCTTGATTTAATATAAAAAATTTAGATGCTATATGAAAGGTCAAGATCTAACTAAGGACACATAGGTAATTTGTATTTTTTTGTACTCTTTACTTTGTCAGACATCTCTCATATGTTAATCTATTTTTTATTATCTCAAAATCTCATTTCAAATCCGATTTCAAACAATAATAACTCCTTATCTCAAAATCTCATTTTAAATCTTGGATCCATCTTAATATCCAACCATTGAAGCTATGCTCGTAATTTTACACTAATGTTTCATTCCATCTTCCCTCAATCTCAAGTGCAACAGCGATGGGGATTGGTAATCTCGAGAAACGCACCTGCTCAAAGACCAAGATGGGGCGAAATCTAGAAAGAGGATGGCGATCGCTGCAAGGTTATCACGTGCTTCCCGTTTGTCATCAACTGTCAGATGGTTTTGCTGGGCTACAACTTTGTGTGTCACGTCGAAGTTCTTCTTCTCCACCTGAAGAAAGGTGAATGCAATGGGATTGGGGCTTGGGGGATCAATTCAGTGTTGAATGCTGTGATTTTGCTGCTGTTTGTGAATATTCATGATAGTCATCTAAAGGGACGGAGGAAGACGTCGTCAGACCACCGTGATGGTGTCGCTGGAAAAGTTACCGATCAGATTGGTTGTAGCATGACTAAAGACAAAGACATTTGAGAGGTGTGTGGACCCGTATTTTTTTTCCTCCACATTTTATTTTAGTCTTAACTTTTGATTTTCTATTTGTGGGTGGTGGTGGTACAACAAACTTGAATAAAAAAGAAAGAAAGAAGAAGAACGATGATGATAATATCCCGTTGACAATTTGTTTCATATATCTAGTTTTTTTCATTTTTTGTTATTTTCAGATCTGGATTTATTGATGCATATTTTAATAATCATTTTTTGTTATTATTTTTGTTATTTTCAGATCTGGGTTTATTGATGCATATTTTTAATAATTTATGTTACACCTTTTTACATTTATGTTATACCTTCTTACAGTGGTGTTATACTTATTTATATTAACGTAACAGTAAGTTGCATCAGTTTATATTTGTTTTACATATTGATTTACATTGATTAATATTGGTTATATCAATTTACATTGGTGTAATATTGGTTAATATTAGGTTTTCATAGTGTAACTAGATGTTTTGTTACAAATTTGCTAAATGTTGCATTAGTATCACATAAAAACCTGATGTAACTAAATACATGTGATATTTCTTTAAATTTTTACATTTGGTTTACATTGGTTCAATGTCGCTTGGTGTAGTTACATGGTTTAATCTCGTTTGGTTGTTATGTTATTGAAATCATGTTGGTCGCGTAATGATGTATATTTTACATTTTGTTTACATTGGTTTACATTAGTTTTCATTGGTTTACGTATTATTTTCATTATAGTTTTGTTACAGTTTATAGCAGTGCAACACTTTAACATATGGTAAAATGGTGTAACTTATGGTTTTAGATGGTGTATTTTTGTTATTTTAGTATGATTACAGTGGTGTATTCTTATTATAGTGGTGTAACATATGGTTTTAGATGTTGTAAAATAGTTTTAAGTGTTGGAAATACTAATTATAGTGATGTAGCTATAGACATCCAAACTAAATCAAAAAAATATTGAGACTATATGGGAATTAAATAGAAAAAGTATACGAGTTTAATGATGTAATGTCATTTGATTGTTAGGTTGTTGTAATCACGACGTTATTAATAGTTGCAGTGGTGTAATATCGGGTGTAAGTTTTTGTTATAGTGGTGCAACAATAGTGAAAGTGTTTTACATATTGGTTTAAAGTGTTTTACATTGTAAAAGCATTAGTATTATATTGGTGTAGTTTTATTATAGTGGTGTAATATTTAGTTTTAAATGTTCTTGGGTGTGCACATGCTAGTTACAGTGATTTAACTGCTTTTGTTTGAACTGAATCACAAAAATATGTCAAGACTATATGGGAATTAACGAGAAAAATGATACGAGTTTAACGATATAATTTTTATAAAAATACAATATGGTATAAAAAAGTTATGAATGTATAAAAAAATTAGATGTAGAGTTAATTTTATATAAAAGAAAAATATATGTGAGTAAAGAGAAAATTAGGTAGTGACACTATATTCAATCTGTATTTTCTTAGGTTGGTTAAATGACTATATTATCCTTTTCTATTAAAAAAAATTAATGGACACATGGCATGATCTCTTGTCTTTCAAAGTAAATCAATGGACAATTGAGTTAATGGTTTTTACAAAAACTAAAGGTTCTTATTAGAACTAAACCCTATATATATGTATATATATATATATATATATATATATATATATATATATATATATATATATATATATATATATATATATATATATATATATATATATATATATATATAGACACACACTACATACTTAGTTGCCATGTAAAATCTTTCAATTTAAAGAAATTAATAAAACTTTTGTCACTTGTGAAAATCTCAAGTTATTCATACCACATGTCACATTATTGATGTTATTGGTAACAAATTTCATAAATTTTTAAAAATTAAATTTTGTTTTCTAATATTTGAAACTTTATGTTTAGTAAACAATTTGATATCAAACTAACTTATTTCTCTATTTAAAAAATATAATATCAAATATACAATTTTAATATTTTTAAATTTATTGACTTATTTCTCTTATACTTAGGGATCTTCGACTGAACTCAAAATTTAAATTTGTTTATTTCTTAAAATAACTTTTATTAATTATTAATTATATTATTATCCAATTTATAATTTAATATTATCTGATTTATTTTTGTCATTTTAATTGTAACTTAGTTCATGTTTTTAAGTAGCGACACACTTAAAATATTGATTTTTAATAAATAGGATATAACGACAATTATCGCAACAAATATTGTAAAAACTTTTTGTTGAATATTTGTGAATTATAATTGTAAATGTTTTATTTTCTACTAATTAATATAATGAGAAAATTTGAGTGAATAACCAATTGTATATGTTTTTGATAACACAACACGTGTAATACATGTGATTTATCATACGAGCTTAATATACAAGTGTATACTAAGTCCAATAGTTGGGTACTTTACACGTACATCTTGATAAAAAAATATAAAAACTTAGGTTTGTAGGTTTCATGTTTAATTAGTTTTTATAATATTCATTATAAATATTATACCAATAGGAATGTATAGGATTGAACGAGCATATGTATGACACAACGAATTTACAAATCTCAACAAATTACAATTTTTTAAATATTGTAATGTTATTGTTTGTTATTAATTATTAAAATTGGGACATAAGCCCATCTATCCACCCATTTACGGGAGGATGAGTTATCGGCTCCATTTATGCACTAGTTTGTGTTAAAAAAGTATCCCCACTTCAAGTTAGGTTTAAGTTATATCTTTCAACTTTCTTTTGTTGAGTCAAGTATACATATTGAAACAGAGGTACACATGAGTTTAACCGTTGATAAATTCCTTGTGATATACTCCACTAAAACTTAAATGGCGTCATGATTAACCAAGCTTGAATCTAAAATTAGCTCATTTGAAAGGTAGCTCGAGCTTGAGCTTAAATTCATACACCAACCTTGATTAGTCTAACAATCCAATTATTTTCATCACTACAATAAAAAAAACCATTATCACTGACGACATATTTCTAATGGATGATGTAGTTGGAAAGTTTCTGACAGAATTCCTACTATTCAGTTTTAAAAAATTTTTATTGTTTTTTAATATAAAACACCTATCAATAAGCCGTAACCATCGTTGAGCGAGTCTTTAGATCGGGTTATGAACTAACAAGATTTTTCTAATGATCGGCAGATGACAAATGCGAAATCTAAGTCAACTGTCTTACTAACAAACACATATACTTTTGGGTAAAACTAAATACACAAGATTTTTTTTCAGAGGATTCACTTGATTAATATTTTCTGATTACAAAACGTAAATATTAGCAGCTAACATGTGGGCTAACAAACTAACCTCAAAACTATACAAGTGATAGGTATTTATACTAAGAAAGCTAAATACTAAAAATAAATCACTTTACATCTATTTCTGGTTTAGGATAACATATTTACATCGTAGACATACAATAGGCACATCAAAGATCAGCGGCTTCAATACAATGTAGATCTCTAAAAGGTAGAACATTGCAACCGCCTGTTTACTTCGGCATAAACAGTTTTGTCTGGTGTAACAGTCGATCGGTAGCTCATCAAGTTGAGTGTCGATCGGTAGCAGTAAATCAGCAGCTCATCCAGTTGAGTGTTGGTCGGCAGTGATTTAGCACTTGACAAAAATTGACACTTGACAGTCAGTGTTAAATCTTTGAGTTTTCTATAGTTTCATTCCTTTCATAGATCAACACAAGTTGTATGTGAGGAGCCACTCTAGCGTAGATGTAGAAACGCAAGAGTGGGTCTAACTTTTTTCGAACGCTTGTGAGTATCTAGTATTTTTTTCCCTAATAAAACATATATTTTTTGCGTTTACATGTGTCTTTCTAATAAATTAGCTAACACTTCTATTTTGTTTCATTTCACTACATGTTTATAATAGAAGACAATATGAGACATTGTTTTCTGCTGTATAAGCTTAGTTCGGCGAGCTCTATCACATTATTGCTAACTTGTCGACAGGAATACAAGACCTTAGAGAAGCTTGTCCGAATGATGATGCATCTGATGCCCGATCAAGATGCTAAGGCTTAGCTACTTTTATAGCATATATTATATTTGAGTAAATTACGCTTTTCGTCCATGTGGTTTGGTGGTTATAACCATTTTCATCCAATAGTTTAAAAACGCCCGATTTTCATCCATTTTTTCTGTTAAGTAGATGTAAAAAGACAAATATACCCCTAAGCTTTTTTTTTTGAATGGTGACTTTCTTATGAGTGACTCAATGTCACATCGCCCCCTGGGCAACCCTAGCCAAGATCTGCCCCAGACTATGTTGTCTGAACCGGGTCCACGCTGGATTGTCAGACTTGGTTACGGCGTTCCCCCGGAAACCGTACTGCCTCCACAAGGGTTGCCCCTCTGGAGTAACAGCCGGATGAAAACCGGGGTCGAGCTCTGAGAATCGGCCTCTGCAACCACTGGCTTAAAGGAAAATTATCTTCATTGCTCTAAATGTCCCCAAACCTGGTACCAACGAGGTTCGAACCCCTGACCTCCACTTTGGGAGGGGGCTCTCACCGGTGAACCAAAGTCTGAAAGACCCCTAAGCTTTTATTGTTACTTTAATATATAGATATAAAAAATTATCTATAAATCACAATCTCTTTCTCCTATCTTTTTCTACTCACCCTTCTTCAACCCTTCCTTTAACCCCACCACCACCCACCACCACTTCCACTTCAAGCCACCACCACCTACACTTCAAGCCACCACCACCATCCACTCATCTTTATCTTTAAGCACCAGCCACCACTGCTACGCGTTGCCGCCACCACCATCACCCCGCTGCTGCGGCGTTACCGCACACCACCACCACGACAAATCATCAGATATCACCTCCAAATCATCAGATATCACCATAGATCCATCTGCAGCAATGCCCTAATACAGCTTCACACCTCTATCAGCACCCTACAAATCATCATTTTCATTCAGACATTTTCACAAACACTTGGTATGCAATAAAGAATGGGTCTTTTGGGTCTTTAATCTTTACAACCATGGTCCATGAATACAAAATCTTACCAGTGCAGTGAAAACAGTACCCTTTTTGCTATCAAACATAACAAACCCAAAGCTACCTTCAAGATCGCTAATCACTTGATCAGCAGGGTACGGCCCACGATCACGTAACGTACAACTCAAATTCAGATCAAAAAAACGAACTTTTTAAGAAAATAAGCGAAGGGGACGAGTAGGATGAAGGCGAGGATATTGCGATAAACTGGAAAGACGATCTTAGAGATGCCAATATTAAGGGCAGCTCTAGACACGACATGAAAGCCTGCATAACTGAACTATAACGCTAGCATGGCTAGGTGCAGTTGCACCCTCTCCGGGAACCACCCCAGTATTCTTTGAGTGGTGGTGGCACCACCGCCGACCTCCGCCATTGAGTGTGGGTTGTGTAGAACACTCCGGTACGTACTGGGGGCTACAAGGGGTTGAAAGGGGGCAAGTGATAGACTGATAGTGTGAAGAGTAAGGTTTAAGGGGGTGTAGAATACATATATACATACATATATACACACATGTGTGTGTGTATTTTATATATTTGTTTAAGAGTAACAATTTTAATCCAAGTGCATTATCGTCTTTATTAAAATATTTAACGGTGACATTGGATGGAGTTAACGGTTTGGACTTAATTGTGACAAATCTCAAACCATAGTGGTTAAATCAGTCGTTTTTAAACTATTGGATGAAAATGGTTATAACCACCAAACCATAGGGACGAAAAGCGTAATTTACTCTTATATTTTTATTTTGCTATTAATTCAAGCTTTTGATTAATGGCTCATTTCTTTATTTATTTTTGAGTCATAGTCAGGGCCGGCTCTATAGTGTTACTTATGACGGATTATGTTTGAGGCCCCCTGAAAATAAGGGCCCTCGTTTAAAAAAAGTTATAGTGAGCTTTGGTATCATACGAGCCAATGAAAATTTTAAGCGAAAATAACACTTGATAATTGAGTCCCGATGAAAATTTTGATAATTTGATCGGTTATTAGAGAAACACAATCACACAATTCACAAAACAGACGACTCTTCCTGAGTTCCTTTCTCTCTGATTGATATGATTGACTTCGGCTAGCTCTTGTTTTACTTCTTTTTTTTTCAAAAAAATGAACTTTCAAGGACTAAGGTTAGTATAACAAATTTTCATTAATTTACTGTTTTTTTTATTAGGTTGCTTTTTTATTTTTGTGACACCCGAAAATTTTATGAAATTTCGTTAGTCTCGTTAAACGTTGGTGACCTGATTATAAAAATAATAATTAATAATAGTAATAATAATAATAATAATAATAATAATAATAATAATAATAATAATAATAATGATAATAATACAAATAATAAAATAAATAAGTGCAGGGGGTATTGTGTCATTTTTAAAACTTCAAAAGAAGTTTAATAACATAAATTAATAACAACTTAAACCCCAGGGACCAAATCTGTAATTTCTGAAGTTTCAAATCCCACCTCCGCCCCTTTCGTTTTTCCGGCGACAATCCGGCCGAAATCCAGCCAAAATCCGGTGAATCCCAAAACCAACTAAAAACCTGATTTTAATAGCCCAAATTACCCCGAATCGTTTCGTGGACCAGAATCGAACACAATGCAACCGAAAAAACGCGTTAACGGTCGATTAAACGGCTAAAACTTTTTTCCACTTTATCAATCGACCGTTCAACGGCTAAATCGACCACTAAAACACCACTTTAACCAAATTGATCCAATCAACTCGAACTTTAACAGTCTGTAAATCGAATGTAACCTTCCATTTCATCAAAACACACACAAACAAACCGATTTAATTATCACCTCTGTTCGAACCTGCAACTCATTCAACCACCAACCCCCGTGCCTTATCTTCTGCAATTAACATAGGGCTATTGATTATAAACTTCATTAAACAATTTGATTTCCGTCAACGTTTGATCAACATTCGACTTCGAGTTATATCACGGCTGTTCTTCGAGTGTTCTTAGCATCAAATCAAACCAAAACAGGTAATTGAACACACTAAATTATTCGTTTTTACATAGGGAATAAAAGCCCTAACCTTAATTTGATTATTAACTGCGAATTGAGATTCAATTTGATCGATTTTAGTCTAGGGTTTATACGAATTTGGGGGTAATGGCTTAGGTTGGCTTAAAAACAAATGGAACCGAGGTATGTCGCGACTGCGGCCTTTGGTTCACTGGTTCTGTGCATGCATCCTATCCGGGAGGTCCCGGGTTCGAACCCGGTTACCTCAACTACTTTTCTAAGCCATTTTAAGCCCCAATAAAATATAGAAAAATTCTTAAAAATTATAAAAATAATTTTTATAAACCTTCCTTATTTAAAATGCTACATAAACATTTTCTGTGAATTTATTTTATTTAAAAACCTTAATAAGTTTTATAAATTATTATCTACAAACAACTATTTTTATAAAAATGAACACGAGATCGTGTTTAATTAAAGAATAACCGTGGAAATTGTAGAAATCATACAACTTGTAATTTCATAATTATTTACGAGTTACTTCTTATAAAAATATACTTTAATTAATATATAAATCACAAAGTTTATAATTAAACTTAGATATATAAAACCGATCGTGTGCGTCAAACCCAAATTGACTCAAATCCAACCAAATATATCTTTTCGTGTTGCACATATCTTAAAGACGTAATTACCATTAATAATAGGTATTGCTCGTGTTTGATCGTGCATTGCCTTGTTCTTTGAAGCTCTTGTTGCTTTCATTACATCAATTTAAGGTGAGTTTACAGCCCCACTTTTACTTATATACTCTTTTGGGAGAGAGAAACATACTGTTTTCATAAACGTTACATTACATTGGATTTTTGTAATACTGCATATACTTGATACTATGGTGTTATACTTGCCCAACGGACCGTTAATATGGACTTAGCGAGGTAATTGTTAGTAGTACTACTGGGATTGACATACCCCACCCGGGCTAGTCGCGCTAGCACAACGTTCGTCAAACGGGTGAACGGTTAGCCTAATTACAAGTGTTGTGGTGTGTGATCCACATCCGGGCCTGTTTTATTATTTGATTACATGTCAGCTCGGCCGCGACTTTATACACATAGTGATCATTATGGATTAGCTACCCACTATATGCTTTGATTACATAATCCGGGGATTTCATTACTGTTACTTATCGGATTACATAATCCGGGATTTCATTACTGTTACTTATCGGATTATATAATCCGGGGATTTCACTATTGATACTTATCGGATTACATAATCCGGGGATTTCATTACCGTTACTTATCGGATTACATAATCTGGGGATTTCATTATTGATACTTATCGGATCACAAAATCCGGGAATTTCATTACTGATACTTAATGTTTTATGATAAACCTGTGAATTCACCAGTCTTGTACTGAGAGTTTTCATGTTTTCTCTCAGGACATTGATGTGGCACGTTTAGGAGCACAGCATCTACCGCATGTCATTCAGCATTCATCACAAACTGTTTTCAAAATTAAATCTTCATTTATTTTGTATAAACTGGATTGGACGCGTGTTTACGTGTTCCAAAACTATTGTTAAAAGTATCTTGTTTACGCTTCCGCAGTACTTAAATATAATTGGATTATTTCATTATTATTAAGCAATCTATCTGTTTTGTAATTAACGAGTCGTTTGGTGTAACTGATGCTTATCTGAGATCCTGGTTATGTCACACGCCTAACGGTAAAACCCCGTTAGTGGATTTTGAGGGTGTGACAGATTGGTATCAGAGCATTAGTTATAGCAAACTAAAATGAACCTTGCATCTCATTTGCATTGCATTTTAGACTATAGCTGGATTTGCATTAGTTATACACACATAGATTACTAAGTTATGCCTACTAAATTGGTTGCCTGAGAATTTTTGCTTTAACATATCCCTGTGAGCATATGGCTACCGGGATGGTGGCTCCGAGTTGCTGTGAGTCACGGAAGAGTTTGTGTGCATTTGACATCGCCTAAGTGTTCTTCATGATTTGTGTGACGCATAGACACCCGTATTCTGGATTTCCTGCAAAAGGCCCTCGGGCTAAGGCAAGCATATCGCATAAATCTCATTGTGAGACCAGTTATGCTTATCTGGGGATTTCTAGGATGAGTGATAAACTATGGTCAAGACACAAGTCTCTAAGGCAAAAGGGTCAAATTACCTTGACGTGTCAACGATTCTTGAACCTTACTGATCTTTTCGTATACTTTGACTGATCGACCCCGATATAATACTTACCTATTTGGTACTTCTATCGTTGATGACCACTGTACTTGATAAGATATGTTAACCTGATAGGAGGAACCAGGGGTGATCATGCAAAACAAATTACCATTACGGGTGCACACGTAATTATAATCTGTCGTGCATGCTAAGTCCGGTGAATCTGGTCGGGTGGTAACATTGTAGTCAGTATAAGTCATCATTCTTACACCTTGAGCAAGAAAGTCTCGGTCTTCATTGTGACACCTCACAATATCAAGCAAAGAACATTGTGGATTACTGTCACATTAGTGTGACAGTTCAGATGATACAGATGGATTTAATGAATAAATTCTTAGAAACATTCAAGATATTCCCAAATCAGAAAGGAAACCTAAGATTCTTTTTGTTGAAGATCATGTGGTGAATGCGATGGTGTGTAGCATCTGTCACCAATAGACCGTCGAATCGGCATTAAGCTCGGTAACTCATCAACTGTATTAACTAGACACATGTATTTCTTATAGTCTCATTATTGTTTTAACCGAAATATCTTTGTGTACTCGTCCATATGTGTTAACTATCCTTATGTATTTATTATATATATATATATATATTTATATATATATATATATATCGTTTAGTTGAAATTCTCGTATACACATTCGTGTTAATAGTAATAATAATAATAATAATAATAATAATAATAATAACAATACTAATAAATAATAATAATGAAAATAATGATAATAATAAAAATAATCATAACAATAATAATAAAAGTAATAATAATAATAATAATAAGTCCAGGGGCTGTTTTGATATTTTTGAAACTTAAAAATGAATTTTATAACATAAAATAACAAAAATCAAACCGCAGGGACTAAGCATGTAAAATTTCAAATTGCATAATCAACCCCCCGCCCAAAACCCCGTGATTCCGGCAGCACTGTTCCGGCCGAAGTCCGGCGACAGCTCCGGCGACCACCAAAACCGAATAAAAACTCGATTTTAATAGCCCAAATTACTCCGAACCGCTTCGTGAACAAGATTCGAACCCTAAACACCACCAAAACGCGTCTCAACGGTCGAATAACGGCTAATTCCTTTCCACTTTATTCCCGACCAAGTTCAACGGCTAATTCATCCACTCAACACCACTTTAATCAAAATTATACCGTTGAATCGAACATTAACTCATTACACATCGAATGCTACTGCCCATTTCACACAAAACACACAAGATCAAACCGAATTAACTCACCTCTGTTCTCGAACCTGCAACTAACCGAATACTACTCTTCGAGCCATATACATTCCGATTAACAAAGGGCTTTTGATCATAAGCATCATTATAAGCAGTCTGTACAAGCAATTTGATTTCCATCCAAGTTTGATCCACATTCGAATTCAAGATTAGCCGCGACCTGTTCTTATCTGTTCCATCATCGATTCGACACATAAACAGGTAATTAAACATGCTAATCTACTCGTTTTTGTACAAGAAATAAAAGGCCCCATGATCTTAACTGTTATTAATATCGAATTCGTGTCCAATTGAACCCAAATCAAATTAGGGTTTCGGGGATTTGGGGGAAGCTAGGTTACTCAGCTTAAAAACAAATCAAATGGAGATCCATTGCGGCCACGGCCCTCTGGTTCACTGGTAAACGAGCGTGTGTGGGTGTTGGAGGTCCCGGGTTCGAACCCGGTTACCTACATTTATTTTTTTAAAAGCTTTTTAAGCTTCCAAAAATTATACAAAAATTTCAAAAAAATTATAAAATAAATTTTATAAACTACCTGTATTTTAAAACTCAAAAAATTATTTCCTGTAAATTTATTTTGTTTAGAAACCTTAAAAATATTTATAGAATCTTATTTGTAAATATTATAAATAATCATTTTTAATAAAAATGGACAATAAATAGCGTATAATTAGGAAATAACCACAAAAATCATAGAAATTATATACAAATTAATTACGAATGTAATTACATGTTATATTTTTATATACTCAAATTAATAAATTATTATTGAATATTACGGTAAATAATATTTATTTCACAGGATTACAAAGAAAATATATACGAAATATATTTAAAACATTAGCAGATGTCAAACCTTAGCATCACTAAGTTCATAATCAAACTCAAATATATATATAACTAATCATGGGCATCAAACCGAACCGATTCGAATTCAATCAAACATATCTATTCACACTGAGTATGTTTTAAAGGATTAGTTATAATCAATAATAGGTATTGATCGTATCTGAACGTGCATTGCTTGATTCTGTGAAGTCTTTGTGCATTACAACAATTCAAGGTGAGTTTCGTGGCCCCTTTTTATGTTTATACAAGTTTTTATTGTTTTCAATCAAAGGGGGAAAAGTATGCTCACCCATTTTCAATGCTGTACACTGTATATTCTGTTTTCATACTTGGAATCAACGTGATACTGTTTTGCATGCGTACATGGTGTTATTTTTGGGAACACTCATACAACCATTAATTCCCGGGTTTGGGAACCAACGGTTAGGTATTGGTAGTACTACTGGGTTGACACCCCCACCCTCGACAGATCGGTTTTACTTGTGAGTTACCGACTACAGCTGCCAGCAATCAGGCCATGGGTGAATATATTCCGTCAGATTTATATGCATAACGTCATTAGGCTTGGTTGTCTTTAAACACATGTTATGTGGTTTATGCTTGCAGTATGATTCCATATCAAATTCTATACAGCATCAAATGTTTTAAATTTAAACCTGCGGAACTCACCAACATTATGTGTTGACATTTTTGAGCATATCTTTTCAGGTGAACATAATCAAAGAGGATAGCTAGTGCAGATGTCTTAGCAGAGACCTCAGGATTTCAATAGATTTGCATATGTAATATTTGTCGTTTGTTTCCATATTTGAACATTGTGTATTTGGATTTAGAATCAATAAGACTATGATAGTCGTGGAACTGACTAACCACGACACAAGTCACCATTGTGTCAGGGGACGTCATGACACGAGAAGTTTGCATGTATTATATCTCTGTATTTATACCAAGTGTTATGACGATCCCGTCCATTCGCATCCTCGTGTTTCCGCTTTAAGCGAGGGTGTGACATTCATAGAACATAGCCACTGATGTGGAAACTATCTATCAGTTCTACTTGTAGGAATGCTCACCCTTACCTTGAATTTGGACGAAATCCAAACCATGACATTTGTGTTAATCCCTCGGATTCGAACTGATTCTCTAGCTCGTCTATTTCTTTAAATCCTTGAATTTCTCTTCCTTTTCATTCCAAGACACAAGGTCTATTTTCATATGACTGATAGCTTTTGATATTTGGTAATTTATAGAATGTCTGGAAGAGGACGTGGACGCGGGAGAGGTAACATCTCAATGACGCCCGCAGAATTGGCAGCAATAATCAATCATAGTATTACCGCAGTGTTGGCAAACCAACACCCTCCACAGTAGAACCCTATTGGACAACCGACTTGCACCTACAAGTCCTTTATGGACTGCAAGCCTAACCCGTTCAATGGAACTGAGGGAGCGGTGGGACTGCTCCGTTGGTTCGAAAAGCTGGAATCGGTGTTCGAAATCTGCAACTGCCCTGCTGGGAATAGAGTAAAATATGCTGCTGGCACACTGGATGGTGCTGCTCTGAGCTGGTGGAACACACAAGTTCAGATGTTGGGCGTTGAAGCCGCAAACGCCACGACGTGGGAAGAATTCAAGAACCTGCTGCAAGATGAGTACTGTTCACGAGATGAAGTACAAAAACTGGAAACCGAATTTTGGAACCTGAAGATGGTAGGTTCTGAAATCGAAGCCTACATGACTCGTTCTCACGAGTTGGCTACTCTGTGCCCTACTATGATTAACCCGGCTTACAAACGGGTTGAGAGGTACATTGATGGGCTAGTTCCAGAAATACAGAGCATGGTCACCACTGCAAGACCAGCTACCATACAGGAGGCTATCCGACTGGCGTACAAGCTGACGGATCAGGCCGTCGCACAGGGCAACTACCCTCGCGAGGTGCTGCATCGGGTTCCAAGGAGAACAAGAGAAAATGGGAACCTCCTGCCAGTGGGAAGCAATCATCACCCTTCCCTCATCAACAACAGCAACACAAGAAGTTTAATCCGTCCTAATCCTCTCATTCGGGCGGCTATCATGGAAATCTCCCAAAGTGCAACAAATGTCAGCTCCATCATACTGGGCAGTGCACAAGGAACACTTGTGAGAGATGCGGGAAGTTTAGGCATGTTGCCAAGTATTACCGGGTAAACCTCTCGGGAAAAGCACCTCAATAACAGCAGAACCACAATCAGACGGTGTGTTATGAATGTGGTCAACCCGGACACTTTAAAAGGGATTGCGCGAGACGGAAAAAGAATGGTGACAATGGTGTTGCTGATAAGCCCAAAGACAACAACAATGGTGGTGGCGGTGGCAGAGGCAGAGCCTTCATCATGGGTTCAGGTGAGGCTCGAAATGACCCTACTGTAGTGTCTGGTAGATTCATTATTAATGGATGTTATGACTCTATTCTATTTGACTCTGGCGTTGATAAGAGTTATGTGTCCACCAAGTTTTGTAAAACACTAGGAATGGTGCCTACTGGCTTGAGCTCTAAGTATGCCATAGAAATAGCCGATGGTAGGACGATAACAGCAACACAAGTGTTTAAAAACTGTAAGCTAGGCCTATCCGAACACATTTTCTGCATAGACCTTATTCCTGTCATACTAGGAAGCTTCGATGTAGTAGTCGGGATGGATTGGTTATCCCAGAATAGTGTTGAGATCGTTTGCAAGGAGAAGCTGATCAAGTTACCTATTTCGGACGATGAAATTCTTACAGTGGAAGGAGAAAAGGTGGGTGCGGTGGTCGGCATCATATCATATCTGAAGGCACAGAAATGTCTCAGAAAAGGACACCTTGCCTTGTTGGCACTTGTTACTGAAACAAAGGCGGATGAAAGGCGAATTGAAGATATTCCTGTTGTTAGAGACTTTCTCGAAGTATTTCCCGAAGACCTACCTGGCCTTCCTCCACACAGACAGGTGGAATTTCAGATTGAATTAGCACCTGGAGCAGTACCGATAGCTCGGGCGTCGTACCGTTTGGCACCGAACGAACTACAAGAGATATCTAAACAATTGCAAGAATTGTTAGACAAGGGATTCATACGTCCCAACTCTTCACCCTGGGGAGCTCCAGTGCTTTTCGTTAAAAAGAAAGATGGAACCTTCAGGATGTGTATTGACTACCGCGAACTGAATAAGGTGACAATCAAGAATAGGTATCCATTCCCATGCATTGATGATTTGTTCGACTAGTTGTAAGGATCCAGCTACTATTCCAAGATTGACTTGAGATCGGGTTATCATCAGTTGAGGGTTCGAGAGGAAGACATCTCCAAGACTGCGTTTCGGACACGCTATGGGCACTACGAGTTCACCGTAATGCCTTTTGGGCTGACCAATGCCCAGCAGTTTTCATGGACCTCATGAACCGTGTCTGCAAACCTTATTTGGATAAGTTTGTCATTGTCTTCATTGATGACATACTAATCTACTCCCGTAATAAGGAAGATCATGAGGGACATTTGAAGACCATACTGGAATTCCTGAGAGATGAACAGCTTTACGCGAAGTTCTCAAAATGTGACTTCTGTATGCGTGAAGTGCAATTCCTTGGGCATATGGTGAATGAAAAGGGTATACATGTTGATCCTTCAAAGATTAAAGCAATCAAGGAATGGCCGGCACCAAAGACGCCTACTAAGGTACGACAATTCCTTGGTTTGGCAGGCTATTATCGAAGGTTCATCGAAGGATTTTCGAAATTGGCGCAACCTTTGACTGCCCTAACTCGTAAGGGAGTAATATACAAGTGGAGCAGCAAAGAGGAAACGGCGTTTCAAGCGCTTAAAGACAAACTCTGCAGCGCACCAATCCTAGCCCTACCAGAAGGGACTGATGACTTTGTTGTTTACTGTGATGCATCCATCCAAGGTTTGGGATGTGTACTGATGCAACGCGACAAAGTCATAGCTTATGCATCCAGACAGCTCAAGGTGCATGAGAAGAACTACATAACGCATGATCTGGAACTAGGAGCTGTAGTGTTTGCCTTAAAGATCTGGAGGCACTACCTATATGGAACCAGGTGCACGATCTACACATATCATAAAAGCCTCTAGCACATATTTGACCAGAAGGAATTGAATATGCGGCAACGACGATGGTTAGAGTTACTCAATGATTATGACTGTGCGATCAAGTACCATCCGGGTAAGGCTAATGTAGTAGCCGATGCCCCGAGTCGCAAGGAAACTCTAAAGCCTCGTCGGGTGCGCGCATTGCAAATGACAATCCACTCTGACCTGCCAGTGCAAATCAAAGCTGCTCAATCTGAGGCCTTGAAGAAGGAGAACCTGAAAGCAGAATCCATGCGAGGCATGGAGAAACAGTTGGAGATTAAAGCTGATAGAATCCGTTATTTTATGAAACGGATCTGGGTACCCCAGCACGGGAATTTGCGAGAGCTAATAATGGATGAAGCTCATAAGTCACGTTATTCGATCCATCCAGGTTCAGACAAGATGTATCAGGACCTGAAAGAATTTTACTGGTGGCCGAGAATGAAGGCGGAGATAGCCACATACGTAAGCAAATGCCTAACTTGTTCCAAGGTTAAAGTAGAATACCAGAGACCATCTGGATTACTCCAACAACCGGAAATTCCAGTGTGGAAATGGGAGCAGATCTCCATGGACTTCATCACGAAGTTACCTAGGACTCCCAGCGGATGCGATACCATTTGGGTTATAGTAGTTCGCTTAACGAAATCCGCACACTTTCTGGCAATCCGAGAGACTGATCGAATGGAGAAGCTTACCCGTATCTATTTAAGGGAAATAGTCTCTCGGCATGGCGTACTGATATCTATCATTTCTGACCGTGATGCTCGGTTCACTTCTCACTTCTGGCAATCATTACAACGGTCATTAGGAACGCAGCTGGATATGAGTACTGCATATCACCCGCAGACCGATGGTCAAAGTGAGCGTACAATCCAAACACTGGAAGACATGTTGCGTGCCTGTGTGATCGATTTTGGCAGCAGTTGGGAAACTCATCTACCATTGGTTGAGTTCTCCAATAATAACAGTTATCACACCTCGATCAAGGCAGCTCCATTTGAGGCATTGTATGGACGTAAGTGCCGATCACCTATCTGTTGGGCAGAAGTAGGAGAAAGCCAACTTACAGGACCGGAACTTGTGCACGAAACGACTGAGAAGATCGTGCAAATTCGTAACTATATGGCGGCAGCACGTGATCGACAAAAGAGTTACGCCGACAAGCGTCGGAAGCCATTGGAGTTTCAGGTTGGTGACAAAGTACTACTGAAGGTCTCACCCTGGAAGGGTGTAATACGCTTTGGAAAGCGTGGGAAGTTAAGCCCAAGATATGTGGGGCCATTTGAGATTGTCAAACGGATTGGCCCAGTAGCCTATCAGTTGAATTTACCTGAAGAACTCAGGGGGATACTGATGTGTTTCACGTATCCAATCTGAGAAATGTCTGTCTGATGAATCATTGATCGTGCCTTTAGAGGAACTAAAGATAGATGATCAACTACATTTCATCAAAGAACCAATGGACATCATGGATCGAGAAGTCAAGACACTAAAGCGTAGCAAAATTCCCATTGTGCGCGTAAGATGGAACTCCAAACGGGGACCAGAGTTTACGTGGGAACGGGAGGATCAGATGAAGTCTAAATATCCGCACTTGTTCGTGGATACAACTTCAGAACCTAACTCCAACTGAATTTCAGGACGAAATTCTCTCAAACTGAGGGATACTGTGACATCTCACAATATCAAGCAAAGAACATTGTGGGTTTACTTTCACATTTGTTCTACCTTATAAAGTTTCACATGCGTGTGATAGCTCAGATGATACAGACGGATTTGATGATATGACTAACAACGAGTCATCAGATGATGACATCAACTCTTCAAAGTCTACCTCAGAAAAGGAAAACGCAAACTGCATCAAGAAAGAAAAAGAGAATCACTATGATCTACCTATGGTTTCATGGTCACCTTCTGATGAACAAAAGTACTGGAAACATTCAAGATATTCCCAAATCAGAAAGGAAACCTAAGATTCTTCTTGTTGAAGATCATGTCGTGAATGTGATGGTGTGTGATATCTGTCACTAACAAGTACGTCAATTAGCAGTAAGCTCGTTAACTCACGGTGTGTATTAACTGTCCTCATGTATTTTCAAAGCCTAAATATCGGTTTAACCAAATTCTCCGAATACTTGTTAGTTAACCTCGGTATTCCAATTTTCGGGACGAATATTCTTTCAACATGGGGATAATGTGACACCCGAAAATTTTACGAAATTTCGTTAGTCTCGTTAAACGTTGGTGACCTTATTTTTAAAATAATAATTAATAATAGTAATAATAATAATAATAATAATAATAATAATGATAATAATATAAATAATAAAATAAATAAGTGCAGGGGGTATTGTGTCATTTTTAAAACTTCAAAAGAAGTTTAATAACATAAATTAATAACAATTTAAACCCAGGGACCAAATCTGTAATTTCTGAAGTTTCAAATCCCACCCCGCCCCTTTCGTTTTTCCGGCGACAATCCGGCCGAAGTCCGGCCAAACTCCGGCGAATCCCAAAACCAACTAAAAACCTGATTTTAATAGCCCAAATTACCCCGAATCGTTTCGTGGACCAGAATCGAACACAATGCAACCGAAAAACGCGTTAACGGTCGATTAAACGGCTAAAACTTTTTTCCACTTTATCAATCGACCGTTCAACGGCTAAATCGACCACTAAAACACCACTTTAACCAAATTGATCCAGTCAACTCGAACTTTAACAGTCTGTAAATCGAATGTAACCTTCCATTCCATCAAAACACACACAAACAAACCGATTTAATTATCACCTCTGTTCGAACCTGCAACTCATTCAACCACCAACCCCCGTGCCTTATCTTCTGCAATTAACATAGGGCTATTGATTATAAACTTAATTCGAAGCTTTCTATGCAAACAATTTGATTTCCATCAACGTTTGATCAACATTCGACTTCGAGTTATATCACGGCTGTTCTTCGAGTGTTCTTAGCATCAAATCAAACCAAAACAGGTAATTAACACACTAACTTATTTGTTTTTACATAGGGAATAACAGCCCTAACCTTAATTTGATTATTAACTGCGAATTGGGATTCAATTTGATCGATTTCAGTCTAGGGTTTATACGAATTTGGGGGTAATGGCTTAGGTTGGCTTAAAAACAAATGGAACCGAGGTATGTTGCGGCTGCGGCCTTTGGTTCACTGGTTCTGTGCATGCATCCTATCCGGGAGGTCCCGGGTTCGAACCCGGTTACCTCAACTATTTTTTTAAGCCATTTTAAGCCCCAATAAAATATAGAAAAATTCTTAAAAATTATAAAAATAATTTTTATAAACATTCCTTATTTAAAATGCTACATAAACATTTTCTGTGAATTTATTTTATTTAAAAACATTAATAACTTTTATAAATTATTATCTACAAACAACCATTTTTATAAAAATGAACACGAGATTGTGTTTAATTAAAGAATAACCGTGGAAATTGTAGAAATCATACAACTTGTAATTTCATAATTATTTACGAGTTACTTCTTATAAAATTATACTTTAATTAATATATAAATCACAAAGTTTATAATTAAACTTAGATATATAAAACCGATCGTGTGCGTCAAACCTAAATCGACTCAAATCCAACCAAATATATCTATTCGTGTTGCACATATCTTAAAGACGTAATTACCATTAATAATAGGTATTGCTCGTGTTTGATCGTGCATTGCCTCGTTCTTTGAAGCTCTTGTTGCTTTCATCACATCAATTTAAGGTGAGTTTACAGCCCCACTTTTACTTATATACTCTTTTGGGGGAGAGAAACATGATGTTTTCATAAACGTTATATTACATTGGATTTTTATAATACTGCATATACTTGATACTATGGTGTTATACTTGCCCAACGGACCGATAATATGGACTTAGCGAGGTAATTGTTAGTAGTACTACTGGGATTGACATACCCCACCCGGGCTAGTCGCGCTAGCACAACGTTTATCAAACGGGTGAACGGTTAGCCTAATTACAAGTGTTGTGGTGTGTGATCCACATCCGGGCCTGTTTATTATTTGATTACATGTCAGCTCAGCCGCGACTTCATACACATAGTGATCATTATGGATTAGCTACCCACTATATGCTTTGATTACATAATCCGGGGATTTCATTACTGTTACTTATCGGATTACATAATCCGGGGATTTCATTACTGTTACTTATCGGATTACATAATCTGGGGATTTCATTATTGATACTTATCGGATTACATAATCCGGGGATTTCATTACTGTTACTTATCGGATTACATAATCCGAGGATTTCATTATTGATACTTATCGGATTACAAAATCCGGGAATTTCATTACCGATACTTACTGTTTTATGATAAACCTGTGAACTCACCAGTCTTGTACTGAGATTTTGCATGTTTTCTCTCAGGACATTGATGTGGCATGTTTAGGAACACAGCATCTACCGCATGTCATTCAGCATTCATCACAAACTGTTTTCAAGATTAAATCTTCATTTATTTTGTATAAACTGGATTGGACGCGTGTTTACGTGTTCCAAAACTATTGTTAAAAGTATCTTGTTTACGCTTCCGCAGTACTTAAATATAATTGGATTATTTCATTATTATTAAGCAATCTATCTGTTTTGTAATTAACGAGTCGTTTGGTGTAACTGATGCTTATCTGAGATCCTGGTTATGTCACACGCCTGACGGTAAAACTCCGTTAGTGGATTTTAAGGGTGTGACAATTTTGTTGCTTTTGTTTAGATTGTTTTTTGTAAAAACCAATTTCTTTTAATTCGATTGGGGTCCTAAAAAACGTTAAGCCAACCCTCGTCATAGTAGTTGTTGTAGCGGCACTACTATTACAACAAATTTTGATATTATTATTATTATTAATATTAGTATATTTCATAATACATTAGAAAAATAATATATATTTTATTGTTCTAAAATCTGTCGGTAATTTAAACATCTTTTTTATGTTTTTCATTGACTTAATTACACGGATGGTCCCTGTGGTATGTCCAGATTTCACTTTTGGTCCTTAAGTCTCTGAAATTACAAGGACGGTCCAAAACTTTGCACGAACGTAACACTAATGGTCCCTGAGTTGGATGGGCGTTAACTTATACCGTTAACTGATTGTGAAATTACCAACTTACCCTTGTATTAAAAAGGGTTAGTTAATATGGGTGGACTCACCCCACCCTATCCCAACCCTTCCTCCCCCTTTCTCCTTGCCCGTCACCACCTCCCACCACCACCGCCACCGCCACCACCGCCCCCACCGCCCGCCACCTCCTCTTCTCTATCGCATCCTCCGCCAGATCCTACCATAACCGCAAACCCTACCTCCGTCTCTGGTACAAACCCAACGCCACCGACGCCGTCGTCTACCTCGACCGTCCGACCACACATTCCGCCACCGACTCCGATTCCGACCTCCCGCCGGTGATCATCTCCTCCGACACCTCACGGTTCCCTTACACCTTCACCAAGGGCCTCCGATCCGCCATTCACGTCGCCAGGATCGTCAAAGAAGCTGTCGAATCGTACGATTCTGATGAGGTTCGCTGGTACGTTTTCGGTATAAGTTACTACCAACCAGATTGACTTCTTGGGGAAAGGGGGAATGAGCAGGTTCAGGTGATGGTGCGTCTATGACGGTGATGGTGATGTTGGTCGTTGAGGGAGACGGATGGGGGAGACGAAATATAGTGGTGCAGTAGGTCGTCGGTGATATGAGAAGGTATCAATCGATTTGGTGGTGTTCGCCGGTGAGGGGGTGGCTGAAGGTGGTGGCAGGTGAGTTGGGGAAGATGATGAGGTAGGTGGGGTTTTATGTTGACTTTTAATCTAGTGGGTATACAAGGGTATTTTAGTCATTTTCAAAAAATTAACAGAAAAACTTAACAGACATCCACTTTAGGGACCATCTTTGTTACATTTGTGCAAAGTATTGGACCAATCTTGTAGTTTTTAAGACTTAGGGACCAAAAGTGAAATCAGGCCTAACCACAGGGACCACCCGTGTAATTAAGTCTTTTTCATTTCATTTGTCACTAGTTCTGCAACTAAAGTAACCTATTGGTAATCTGTCGCAAATTCCGGTAGAATTTTGTCGATAATCTTCACCCACAAGCACCAAGACATATGCAACTAGATACACTTTCATAAGTCATTTCTTCTATTCAAAGCTTCGTTTGCCGATGCCTTGTTCAAACGCCATGATGACGCACACAGACATACATGTTCATGGATGATCGATTAATGGAGATTCGATGGTCACCATTAGTCACATGATTGAACAAAAGCTAAGACTCGTCAATATGCATGTTTATTAAAGATAACTCGTACATTAACCATCCGCGCTTCGCGGCGGACTTAAAGTCTGTATTAAGAACAACTGTTGTCATTTTCAAATCAATTAACTAACCCAATTAATGTATCAATTTACAGTCACCAATTAGATTTGTTAAACCTTTAGCATTAGTTTTGATTGTAAAAGGCAACTTTTTTATACGGTATGAACCAATTCAAAGTCAGTACATTACATACACACCTTCAGTCTAATCTTAAGCTGATGAAGCAATTCTAGTCCTTCAAAGCTTGTGGTTACCATGAAATAAAACACAGAACAATTTAGTAATAATATGTTTTAACCATGATATATAACATCAACATTAGAACGCAACTAAGGTCGACAGAAAGGAGATGAACTCGTCTGTGAGGAACAACGACATACAATCAGTAATCATACCTGAAATCATCGAGTGAACCCTTGCTTAGGACCCTAGTTCATTGCTCAGCTTGCCAAAGCCCTAGGTCACTGCGCCGTCTACCACCATGAAGGCCTGCAGAAGAGGACAATAATCGACGGACATGGTGTAGACCTCATAAGATTCACATGCTTACAACATGGATTTATAAACATAAATGATCTAATCATCTTAAGTTATATATCTTTGAAATCAAGAAACTAAAGTTGCCAAAATCAATTAAAATCAAAGTACTTGTAACTTAAATAAACACAATCCTTTCCAATATCAAAACTTCCCCAAAATCAGATGCGTAAATCACTCAAACAATTGTAAATATAGGCAGAAACTGAACCAATAAAAAGCAACCGGATCACAGACGCATTGTTTATGTACAGATAGGAAACCTAACAAAAGGTGTGATTACCATGTGTCTTTCTCTTCATCTAAGGCATTAGTAATGGTGTAGGTGGACCATAAATATATTATAATCATCATCTACAACATTCATTTCAATATTCATTTCACTGACCTTTAAAGACATAGGATAATTATGGGTTTTTCTTTAACAACATAACATTGCTAATTTTCACAACATGTTTCTTAACCACTAGCTCGGATTCGTCTTTCCTAAATGACAACTTGGTACTTTTAATCTTAATTACTAGTAGTTTGAAGTGAAACCAATTATTTTTACACTTGGTCCTTTCATCTCAAGTAAAATTCAGTTTACTTTTTTGATTCAAAATTCTTAGTCGAGCTGACGTCGAGATCTTTTTTTTGTGCGAGGTTCGAGAGGAAAAAGAGAATAGGAACCATCGCCAATTGGTGAATTTACCAAAAGCAAGAACCACAAATGTGATTTTCCCCCAACGACCATGATTCGGCTAGGCGACTAACTGTTGTTTTTTGTCAAAATTTAGGCTTGATCAGACATTTTTCAAGCTGTCAGAAAAAGAAGTCTTGATAAAAATAAACTCTTAGCAAATCTTGTCATCACATAGGAGGCATGATCACACATGACCTAAGTGTGGTCGTTCCTGATCAAGTTAACCACGAATCTAAGAACCCTAGTATGCGAAGTCACAATTATATTAGGCATGGTCGCACAAGCCTTAGGTGCGGTCACACTTTCTTCATAAAATCCTCAAAAGTCTTCAATTGTTCAAGACAATCCAACACGTGATTCCAACAAGAAAGGTGCCTGAAATGGGATAAATGTGTGTGAAAAAATGTATAAGTCTAGTATTATCACTTGCTCATAGAACATGTTCCATAGTAAATTCTGATTGTAACATTAAAGCATAAGAAAGATAATGAAAGAAAGAAGAACTGTTGCTCAAAAGAGAGAAAGATGATGATGAGGTGGTGGTTAATTTTTTAATTTATTGTATCTTGTTTGTTTTAACATCAATGTAAGACACAAGCAAAAAAATAAACATGTCAAATATAACAGAACTATTATTATAGTCTGAGGAGGGTGTGATGGTGACAAAACCTAGTCCTCCCTCAGGTGATAGAAAGGCAGCTATGTTAAAAACCTAACTTCAAATACCTATTTTGTGTAGAGATAAATATAAGCAATTATTATATAGTAATTCAGATAGCATAAAAATATGGCTAATAGAATTAGAGCGAATAATCATACAAGATTAGTAATAATAAAAGTTGCAAACTACCACGGGTATAAGATGACAGAGTAAATTATACTAGAAGAGCAAACAACATATAGGTCTATATTCCTAATACAATAATAAGACAAAGGCTAAGGCAAACAAAAATATCATAACAACTTAAGCCTTACCTAAGACAAATCTATATACCATCACACCCAATAACCCTAATACGATGTCCCCATGAACTCATATCCTCAATTATGTCATCAAAGAGTTGTAAGTTTATCATATCATCCTAATCCGCTAATCCAATTTTAGTTTAGGTCTACATCTGCTTTTCCTCCCCTCCATAGTGAGGGTTTTCATGATTTTCATTGTAGCTGTCATCTGGCTTATATTCATATATCCAAACCATCTCAATATATCTCCGTTCTCTTATTTGAGATACATACCATCGCCGAATTTTTGTTTTAATTATCATTTTTTATAACTTTATAATATAGCATATGAACAGCGCCCTTTGTAATTAGTACAACATTGACCATCTCCTTTGTATTTTTAGATAGGAACCATCACATTACTATATACTTAATTTCAAAAGTTGGTGGTGGCCAAAAATCACGCCTTCAAGTTTCTTCAATTAACATTTTAACCCCTTAAACTTTTTGTAAACCTTTGAAAATATGTCACTTTAGCCCCTCAAGTTTCTAAAGCCTCCACTTTATCCGTTATATATTTTCACTTAAGAATTAAATATTCAACATAAGCTAGGTCAAATGTAAAACGCTTTTTGCTAATTTTTATGTACGTTTTTTATTGTTTTACGTTTTGACATATATTTTATAGAAATGACTGAGGTAAAATATAATATTTTTATTTCGATAATATAAATTCGAGTAACTCTAAGTGCTGACATAAATTTAGTTAAAAAACAAATCAAGACAGTCGTAATCTATACTTTGTCACGTTGTATAGGGCACCGCCGTATCACGGTTATTTTTACTAGTTACACCTTGATACCAAGAGTATTTTCGTAAATATATAAAAAAATTTAACAGAAATGTTAAAACCACGTGGGACTAAAACCAAGAGAAAGATGTTTTGGAACTAAAAGCGAGATTCTTGTCAAAATTAAAGAGACAAAAACCGTAATTACTCGACAATATATTATGGACGTCATGTGATTACAAAAATTGAAGGGTTTAAAAAATGCACTGTTTGTGTATTGTTGATTTGTAACTATGTAAATGTTTATACATAAAAAGGTGCACATTACAGTATTGTGAAATTTTATTTAAAAGAATGAATTGATTTTACACAGAATCGGTTTTCTTAGGTTAGATTTTTGAGATTTAGAAACATGTTAGCCGAAATATATATCATAAGTTTTGACCGAGTGTTAAAAAAACCGGTTATGTTAAAAACGTTTTTTTTTGGAAACCGGGAAGATAACTATTTGGCCCACCAACGAACTTCACCTTCCTTTTATTTGCATTCAGCCCATCTGATTATGGCCCACTTTATACTTTTGGGTTACATTACCAGGCTTAACAAGATCTGGCCCAAGAGCTATGTCAGCACCTCAAATCTCAATAGTCATATACTCGTATTGTTAAACCGTGATCCTTAGCCCAAAATTAACGTACCATTGAGTAGAGATGGGCAAATCGGGTTTTGAGCCGTACTCGAAATCAGGTACAAACCGTTTCGGCCCAACCGGGTTTTTTTTACCTGGGTTGAGGCGAAACTGGGTATTCACCTACTTGAAAACCTTACCACTATACTCGGGTAGAGTAGGGTAGGGTAGGGTCCAAAACTAGGTCCAATACCGGTTTTTTTTCTTTTTTTCCTTTTCTTTTCTTGTGTGTGTGTCTAATACCAAGTTCAATCCGAGTTCAACCGGGCTAGGTTTGGTTTGGGTCGGGTTCGTTAAAAAACTCAAAATCTAAAACCGGTTCCAAACCTTTGGGTTTAAACGGGTCCAACCCGGGTACAACTCCATCACTACTACCCGTACCCAGGTTGAGTCGAGTCCACCGGGTTGGGTCCGAACCCGGTTTTTATGCCTACCTCTACTCTTGACATGCATATATGGGAAGATCACGAGTTCAAGTCTCACTTTAAACAATCAGAATTGAGTCAAGGGTTTTTTCCAGTAATAGGTTTCCCTTTAAGGGGGTTAGGGATGCGGTCTCAGTCGAAAAACATATAGATGTGCCCGAGAAAAATCATATTCTCCAAAGCTGTGCCGTACATTTACCGTTCAAAAAATATATATACTCGTATTGTTAGTAAATGCTCGATACTCAATACCTTTACTATATGCCTATGAACATGAATTGATTGAATATCATTTCAAAGGGAAGTGTAATGGTTTATTGCTTTTGGTTATATACATCATTTTTACTGTGAGCTTTCATTATGTTAACAAGCAAATTAAATAAAAACCGGGAAAATGATGAAAAGGGTGAACTTTCGTTTTGTTACAACACAAATCAATGTTAAAATAGATTATGTGGCAACTTCGTGAGAAACAAACAAAGAAGGGAAAACGATCATTGTTGGCTTTATGTATTTTATATATTCTCGAATATTATTGAAAGTATTATATTATAAATCAAGCATCTTTGACCTAATAATCCTTTACATTTTATGTCACATGGCGTTCTCACAAACCATCTCATTTTATTTGTCCAGCCTATACTATTTATTTCATTTTAAAAAATGAAATAATTAATTTTTAAATTTTTCTCTTTCTCTTTCTATATTATAAATCCAAAACTTTTTTAATCATTAATTTTTAATAATATTTTTATTAAATAAAAACTAAGTATTTTGATTGAATAATATACTTTTTCAAAATCAAAATTGTCTAAAACTATAAAAAAACATTTCTAAAATAACAAAACTTTTTAGATTATGAAATATTTTAAAATTAATCTTTTTACAAAATAAAGTTTTATATAAAAATATTTTTTACAAAACAAACCCGGAGGTTTTAAACAATAAGGGAGGAGGGGGCACAACCCTCACTACCCTGGACCACCCTGAACTACCCTGAAACTTCACCAATCCCACACAACCACGTCATTTTTATTTTAAACTACCCTGAAACACCTAAAACACTGGAAATGCAACCCTAGACAACCCTAAAACTTTTATTTTCACCCGAAACACTCAAAACCACCCAAAACCATCACAAACCGCCGAGATTACCTCTCGGCTACTACTACCCGGACTCCACTTCCCGTCGGGTACCCGCAATGGGTGGCGGCGGTGTACCCGTGCGGGTACATGCATACCCGAAAGGGTACCCGAATGCGCCCCCTCCTCCCTAAGATATTGATAAAAAACGAGCTTTTTTCAAAGCAATAATTTTTAAACGAATGTATTAAAATAGTAAAAAAATTTATCAACTAATCAAGGCATTTTTATATTTAACATTTTATGGATTCTATCTCTTCATTAATAAAAATTTTATATTTTTCTTATTTAACTCGTGTAATACATGGGGTTAATACACGAGATTATAGCATGGTGTTGTTTATATAAAAGAAATTATAATAAAATGTAAGAGAAATCAATATGCAACAAAAGGAATCAAACAAAAAATATGGATCATATTTGACTGAGAACTCATAATAAATTTAAAGATCATATGATTCCCTTGATCAATCTTATGACATTGGCAAATCTTTTAAAATTCCTCGATTAAGTACATGGCGAGATTTAAGTCTTTTTAAGAGTGAATTATCTAAAAAATTTCTTGCCTATGGCGGTATTTTAATTTTGTTTTCCATTAAAGTTAAAAATAATAATGAGATTTTCTTACCGATGTGAGGAGGGTAAGTGGATTTAGGAGTCATGCAGGGTGTGTGAAGGGTATTGTATAGTTGTATGTGTTTAAGTGTATAATCTTAGACAAATTTGGCTATTTATATTTCATGCTCAAAACATTAGTTAGTTGGATATAGATTTGAAATAAATGGAAGCTTATGGTTCGCTTTCTCTTAATGTGTTACACAGTATAGAATTATAATTGCTATTATAAAATCCGTGTAATACACGAGATTATAACTTAATTTTATATAAAACGATATGAAAACCTTTTGGCAATTTCAGTGTTAAATCTCTAAGAAATATTTTATGAAAGCATCGCTTGATCAAGGCCAAAAGGTGAAAAATGGCTCGGTCAACTGGATTTTAATCAAGGTTGGCTATTTTGCGTAGAGGCGAATTCAAGAATGTATTCATGTTTGCTTAAACATAGTGATCACTAGATGAATTAGTCCACAACGCGCTGGGTGTCAGTTCCATTCATCGCGTTCTGAGTCCATCGAGCATATCTTTTTGCATTGATCTCTCTCAAAGGAGATGTAGAGCAAGGTTTCGGCTTATTATAGTGTGCTCTTTCCGGGTCAACCTTCGTTCCAGAGATTGCTGGAGGTTATCATGATGAAGCTTTTAAGGGGCCTGGGGGGCGGGCCCCCCTTGTTTTTCCGCTCAAAAGTGGAAATTAATACGTATTTAGCCGAAATTTTTTCCACTTATTGAGTCCAGCCCCCTTGATTTATGTCCTGTGACATTCGGGCCCTTATACAATACAACTCAATTGGCTGGCAAATGTGGTGTTGTGACCCAGTGGCGAGCTTGTTTTTAGTTTATTTAGTTGTGGGTGTATCTTTGGAGGGAGGTGCGGTTTTTGTTTTGTTTTAGTTCTTTTTGTTTAGTTTTTTCCCTTCCGATTCGAATCTCCGGCCCATTTGCTTGGCTCTTAAATAAATGGTCTGATTAAAATCCGCATTAGAAAACATATATAGATATTAATGATCCAATGATCCACGCCGCAAGTGGTTAAACGCAAGACAATTGAAAATGAGAATGTTTTAGGTTCGAATCTCGCTAGAAGCAAAAAATGCTTGATGTAGAGACACTGAGTTTTTAATTGTAGGTTTGCTTATGAGATAGTTAAAATACGGTCCGAACTAAAAAGCAAATAGATGCATCTGATTAAAAAGTTATCCGTGTAAAGTATTTTGGGGCACCAATTTCATATGGGGTGGCACACAAATCGAGGTCAAGGCATAAAGTCCTTGGGGAGTTTGTCGGGTGCTATCGAGAAAGAAAAGGATGATCAGTTTTCTGTTTTGTGGTCATCGAAAACGATGAACGACAAATGGAATCAGAATCCTAAATCCTAATTGTTTTATTATATATTCTTTTTGTCTAAGCTTTGGACGAACACTCGGATTTGTATTGGACTCTTATGTTACGTTTGGTTTCATATATTTTGTAATTATTTGGTTGAGTGTTTGAAGAGCAAGTGTGTGTTACTTAATTAATTATTAACTAGTTTTGTACCCATCACACTTTGCGACGTAATCGTACACGACGTGACAGAGTATAACATACAATCGAGCCCACTCGTTTTGAAATAAATTTACATCGAAACATAGAGAAACTTAAACTGATACATTTGAATGAATACAAATTATATTTGACTGACTCTTATCCAAACAAATTTATGTTGAAATGTTGACCAACCCAAAACATACATGAAAAAAGCACGTGCAGGGCGCCGTCTACGACGTGATAAGGTATCTATTAAAATCACACCTGACTTGTTTCTGAACTAAATTTACGTTGAAACGTATTTATACCGTTGAATGAAACGTATTATATTTGACCCAACTCGTTTCCGAACTAAATTTACATCGAAACGTATATATTGTCGAATGAAACATATTATATTTTCCCGGCACTTAAATTTTCTTC
Organism: Flaveria linearis; assembly: GCA_024085815.1. Classification (NCBI taxonomy): domain Eukaryota; kingdom Viridiplantae; phylum Streptophyta; class Magnoliopsida; order Asterales; family Asteraceae; genus Flaveria; species Flaveria linearis. The sequence continues at coordinate 19,283,645 of CM044003.1, forward strand.
GAGACATATTTTTAACGTCAAATAAGCGTATTATATTTGAATCGACACGTTGTCCCACACAATAAACAAATTCTCCAATCAATAAACAAATACAATAAATATAAAAAAAACCCATTTATTTAGTTTCTAAAAAAATATAAATTTTAATACTTAGTGACTAAAGTTAAAGAAAGCATAGAATAATGCTAAAAACAAAAATACTAAAAAGTGTTGTGGCCAAAATAGAAAAAACCAAACTCTCCTATTCATTTCATTTGATATTTTAATATTACTAGTGTTTTTTATCCGTGACGCTCGTTGCGCGTCAAATAAACCGGATTTGTAGAGAAGCAACAGCAAGTCTCACGTGAGCAAAATCTACCATCATAGATTGCCACGCCAAATGAAAGAGCTACATAACAACCTAGTTTGTAGAGAAGCAACAATAATGCCGGAAGACCAAACCTGCCATAGCAAGTATCAGGTGAGCAAAATCTACCATCATCGACCTTAAACGCAAAAACCCTTCAAATACATCAGCAAAAATCTGCAATTTCGGTAACACCAATGGCCGACGACCACAAAGGGTGCAACCGGAAAACTCCAAAATATGTTGCCAAAGGTTGAGAATTCCAACCAAAGAAACTCCACACAGACCAACGACCGAATCGAGGGTACGACTAGAGAAGCTTTCAGGACATGCAGTGAGATCCGCCTCAACCACGACCTAGCCAACACCGGCGACCACAACAGCAAACCCATAAGCCCTCATCCGGCACCCCCTCAACTCCTTCAATATCTTTCTCTGAGGAAAGCCACCACCAGAACCCTAGAACCCATACAAAGCGAAATCGCAGAGAGAGGCCAACGATAGACGCCAAGGGAGAAGACCGGCGGCGATTTCCTGGCACCATCGCAAGCCAACACCGCGAGTCAACCTCTCCTAGCACCACCACAAAAGCACCATACGGAGGTAAATGTTGTGCCTTTAAAGGGCGATGGGGGTGGGCGGTTACATATACGGGTTGTATCCAGGCCTTTTCGATCTTTTTGTCTTGGTCCTGAGACAAAGATGGGCTGTCAAGAACGTGTAGGATCATCATTAGGACCATCATACTTGCCGACCATCGATGAACTGATCGGATTAACCAACCGAAATTAGCTTCAGTCATTATGTATTGAACAGAAGCAAAAGCATCAGTAACGGTCGGACGATAGTAAAAGGTCATAGCAAATCCTGTAGCCACTTGTACTAAAAAACAAGTAAGCGTAATTCCCCCTAGACAATAAAATATGTTTACATGAGGAGGAACATATTTACTAGTTATATCATCCGCAATCGCCTGAATCTCGAGACGCTCTTCAAACCAATCATAGACTTTATTGAGATAGGTGCGATCCCCCCTCCGAGAACTGTATATGAGACTTTCATCTCGTACAGCTCAAGCAAAAACACCCAAATACTGCTTGGAACGGATATTTAATAGAAAGTTTGAAACTTCTTACTTTCCGATTCAATCTTACTTTCCGATTCAATCCGCTATGAATTGAATATTTGACGATACATTCCGTACCTTGCGAAAAAACCGATCCTTGTTTACCAACCACACATTGTCTAACCAAATCAAATTCTCTCTCGATACGTTCCTCAAAAAATCCGATTCGGGGGGATTCTTCCCCCAACTAACGAAGAGATCTTGGCGGAATTGCCACATATGAAATAGAGCACAATTTTGCAAAGAAATAGCCCACTTGTTTCTCGAGAAGAGATGGGAAACATGCTCAATATCATTTGATTGAATAGTTGACCCAGCCCCTTGTTGTTTGAAAAAACCCTCCACTTCAATTGGTATTTTTTCACGAAAAGCAGACATGAGATAACAAATCCAGTGTTTCACTAAGATTTCGAATAGTGGTCCCGAATTCAAGTTGATTCTATTTTGCCTCTTCCTCAGAGAAAGACGATCAAAAAATTCCCAATCATGGTCCTTGCGGATCGGATCATCCCTATAATATACAAAGACAAACTCCAGATATTTGAGATCTTTCTCTTTGAATAATATCTCAATTCCAGCGACGGTTTCATTAGATATCTTACAACTAGAATCGCTCTTTTTTCCGATCCAGTCCGTACAGAAGTTCCTATAAAAATGGGAAATGCCCTACCTTTGAGTGCGGTTTGAACTATTGATTTACGTATAGAAAATTTCAAATAAAAACTCGAAACAACCCCCAACACCACATACTCCGTCTGTATCTCTGTCCATCTATAAAAAGAAGAAATACAATACCCCAAGCAAGCACAAAGCAAAATACCTAATATAACCTTGGGCACTGTTCATACTGTTCATTCCCATTGCTTTTTAAATATATAGGGTAACTAGGTGGTATCCACCACGCACGATGCGCGTTTTATAGTCCGAGTTCAGAACGTTTGTTATCATGCCAAACCAACCGACGCTACTATTGTTTATCTATAGAATATGGTCACAGGCTAATGAAAGGATCACGGGTTCCAGAAACGCGTAATACACGTCTTATAAAGCAGGTTTAGAGGAGGCTCTCAGTGCGGCTGCAATCGTAAACGACTGCCATGCCAAAGCAACCGACACCATTTTTGTTTATCATCATAACCCAATATTATACTATACAGTATCAGATCAACGGAAGGAACATGGGACATGTCTGAGATGAACAAAAGATCATCATCATCAACATAAAATACGTAGTTATGTTTCTCAACAATACTCGATAAAACGATTTTCCCAACAACAGAAGCAGGGGAACACACATGAATACCAAATAGAACCCCTAAACCAAAATGAACACCAAAGAAATGTCAAATGAGATAATCCTCAGCATAATCAACATAACTACTCAGCCAATCATAAATTCTTAGATATATCACATAAGAACAGCCATTCAGATAAACCAAAAAGAGATCACCATTAGACTAAAGGCAGATCCAAAAACCCTAACACTTCGACACCCTGATACAACCACGAGCTCAACCTCAACCGCAAACGGGAGGCCAAGTGGCGGCTATGCCGCCAACATGATGGTAGCCGACGACCATCGGCCATCACAACATCCATCCCTAGATCTAAACAAAACAGGGCGCATATGGGTGGTCGGAACAAAAGAGCCTCGTCGGCGATGCGTTTGCATGTAATGGTGACAGCAATCTCTGCCTCCAAAACCTCATCTACGCCACGCACACAGCGTTGTTTGCCACCAAACCACCACCAGTGATGGCGGTGGGCAGCAACACACCCGCACCCTAAATCGTAATACAGACGACGACTGGCCGACAGACCTGCGATGTAACAAATGTTGGTTGCGTTGCAGGCGGTGGCGTGCAGGTGGTGGCGGTGCAGCCGGCGCAGTCGACGGTATAGTCGGTGACTCACGGCGAAAGAGAAAGCACTTTCTCTCTCTAGAAATGAGCGGATGTGAAATGAGGATTTGAGCTCTTTCTCCTCTTTTAAAGCCTAAAGGGTGAGATTGTAAATATTGTAACACCCGGTTATTTTTTTAGGTAAAAAGAAAGAATAAAAGCAAAGGAAAGGAAAGAAAATGCAAGTCAACCAAGTTGAGGGGTTAAAAGTGTCTTAAAGGACACAACTTTTAAAAAGTTGGTGAATAAAGCAACATGGCCATCCATGTTACTTCTTACACCCTAACATTCGGATTTTTCTAGAGAGAGAAAGAGAGAGAGAGCACAAACTCTCAGGAATTTTAGAAGAAACAAGAACTTCGAAGTTTTTGGTAAGAATTCTCGAGTTTATGATGTTTTAGACGATTCTAGACTTGGTTGTATGCTTATAAATGTGATTGTGTGTTCGGGTGTGTGTGTATGTGTGTTTTAGGTGCTAGAAACGTCTTGAAAACTCAAGAGAAGGGTATAAGCTCGAAAACAACAAAGGTGAGTTCTAACATCCCCTTTTTAACCTGTTTTTAACACTTTTGGGGCTGGAAAATGCACGTTTGTATGTTTTTATAGAAACAAATTTCTACCCGTATGTGTGTGTGAAGGTGTATGTGGGTGGGTGTATGTTTTGGGTGTAAACAATGTTGTGGTTATGACTAAGTATGTATTTTGTTGCTTAGAATGTAGGAACTAAGCTTAGAACATGATAGATGTGAATTTGGGACTGAAAATAGGATGTTTAGTAAAAGTTAGTTGCTCATGCGCCTAAATAGTGAACCATGCGTCCAATGGTCAAATTGCCTAAGTATGCCCAAACGCCCAGAAACCCAGACACCTGAATAGTTTCCATGCGTCTAAACAGGCCCATACGTCTAAGTAGAAAATGGCTAAGTGTAGACCCAAACGTCTGAATAGGGCCCATACGCCTAAACATGCCCATGCGTCTAAGTGAAAAAGAGACTAAGTTAAGCCCAGACGTCTGCATAGTAGCAAAACATCTGAACAGGGCAGAAGCGCCCAAACAGTGTGTCACATCCCGGCGGAAGCGTGAAGCGATAATTGGATGTGAATTGTTTGTTCAGAACGCAATTGATTACAAGAAATTTAAATCACAATAATATGAAAACATAAACCACATACTTCATATTTATACATCATAATTTGGATTACATCGTTACATATAAGTCAAAATTTGATATAACCCTTATTACAACATGTTATTTAGCTAACATCTTCAGGTACGATGGAAATGCGCATCCATTACCACGCTGCCATCGTAGATATTAACGGTTAGGCTTACACATACTCGTCCCACAACTTCACCCCATCCATTGTAAACATCAAAGAAAAAGTCTATATTATTAGTCATTTTCACCTGAAAAAGCATACTCAAACAGTCAGCATAAAGTTGGTGAGATCATAGGTTTATATCTAGACAAAACATTTTATTGATGCACCAATTACAATCAAACCTGCTCACACACATAATCATACTGTCATGAAATAATTCACAAGATCAGATAATATTACATCTCAACCCTCATTCGGTTAGGTGTAGGAAAATAGAATCACAACACTCATCCTGTTGGTGCAAATATTCTCCTAAGTAGCGCTACTAATATTATCAGACGGTTCCTCATTCGAATTAATGGTTATATCATAAATGACAGTAAGTCTCAAAATATTTTCAAAAATAATGCATCAACATAAAAAGTATGTTTTTTCCCCAAAAACTTTACAAATACCAAAAGGTCAAAATGGGGCTATGAGTCTCACCTATTTTTCGACTGGTAACATATAAAAATAAATTTTATAAGTTAGACATAAATTTCTTTAAAATTTTTAGAATCTCATATCTTATTAATTCTTGAAAATTTAACTGTAAAATAGTCAAATAATATTGCCATAAAATTCTCAATATTTATTCTATTATACATAAATAGCTATATTTATGTCAAAGTTTCCATAAATCATCAAAAATAGCTACGGTTATCCAAAAATCACTAAAAATTTACAGAATATTAGTTCAATAGTTTAGATCATCCCATAATTTTCTTGATGTCCAAGTCCCAACAGATTTCTTTCTGTCAATTTCAAAATATTTCCAAAATTCACTAAAAATACTTATATATCTCCAAAAATTATTAAATTTGTAAAATCTGTTGATTTTATTTTATTATAGCTTAAGTGAATTTCTCACGATTTATGGTACTGATTAAGTATGTCTTGTGATTTTTTCTTTACAGATCACTTAAAAATTCATTTTTCAATCATAATAAGGAAATAAAATACAAAATAATTCCTGGCGCTTTTATATCTCATAATAGTCATTCTGTGATTTTTCCATAAGTTTCCCGAATTTATTTGTATTTTTGAGTATTTTCTTTTTAAATAATTTGTATAAATTATTTTACTTAATATATTTTTACTAAAATTTACAGAATAATGAGTTAATATTTTGTAAAGATTTTCCAATATTTATTCCCACAATCACAATTTATTTAGTAGTTTTACTTATTTTTCTTAATATTTCCAAGATTAATTTTCATAAATTCAAAAATATACTTTTTGTCATAATTTTTCTGAATTTCATTACTGTGATTTTTAAAGTTTTTTCCAGACTCTTAAGATTAGTTTTTGGTATATATATATATGTACTAAAACAATTATATGTGTTTATAATACATATGTACTCTTAGCATTTTAAATACTTTGAAAGATTTTAACCTTGTAAACGAGGGAGGGCAAGGCTGATGATGATTGGGGAATGGTTGAGATGCCTTGAGTCCACGACTTGAGAAGGTGGCTAGCTTGGGCCTGTAGAACCGAGAGGTGGAGAAGCAAGTAAAGGTGGCGGGAGGTGTTGGTTACGGGTGATGGTGGTGTTGTAGGTTATGGAGGTGTTACGTGGTAGCTTGACCGAGAGTTTAGAGAACAAGGGTGGAGAGGGTGGCGGTTGTTCGACATGTGGTGTTTACTATCTTCCAAAAGATGAGGGATGGTGTCTTGGGAAGGCTTGGACGAGAGGTAGATATATAATGGAAGTGTGCTAGATCTAGAAGTAATAGGTTGCATTAGTTGGCTATGTAGGGTGCTAGGTGGAGTTTCAAGTTTGTGCGGTGTCAAGATGAAGCTAGGTGGCGAATAAAGAGGCTTGCGAGTCATCATATCATCATTGCAAGCTTATTATAATCAGTTGCTTAATTTGCTTCAATGTACCGAGAGTTTAGGTGGCAATTTATGGTGGTGCTCGGTGTTATGTAATGATAACACCTTGATGACTAAGGACTAGGAATGCAAGGTGGCCGAGAATGCTCTTAAGAATTGCCATCTATCCTTTGTAATCATGATAGCTTCATGTTATTTTCTTAAGGGAGTCGGTTTTGGAATACTTGGCCTAGGGGATTGGGAGGGTGGTTTGGTGTTTTTAGTTTAGTGTTTAGGTGTTTTAATAATTAAGGTTAAGGTTTAATTCGGGTGTTAATATTATCCTAATAAATCGAGAGTTTGGTTGTGTTTGTTTTGGTTTTGATCTACTTAATTTGTATATATATATATGGATGCATTTATAGATATATATTCATACATGCATACGTAACCTTAGCAAGCATGCAACCATGCTTACCTATAATACACATATATAATAATATAGATAATCATAAGTCTAACTTATGTGTATATATATATATACATACATGTAGAATATATCACAAGTCGAATATATATGTACATGCAAAAACATGCATACTTGAATTCTATACACGCATGCAACATGCATACGAAACTTTCATATATATAATAATGTATTTTGCTAAATAATGTTCGTAATAAAATTGTCTATCTAATTTAGGGTTGTCACATTCTCCCCCTGTTAAAAGAATTTCATCCCGAAATTCCTTGGAGTGTGATTTCTTAAATTTTAAAAAAACTTATCTGATCATTACCTCTGAATAAGTGGGGGTATTTCTTCTTGATTTCATCTTCTCTTTTCTATGTGTATTCTGGTCCTCTCTTTGCATTTCATTTAATTTTCACTATGGGGATTCTATTCCTTCTTAACTGCTTTACTTCTTTTCCTACAATGGCTACTGGTTCTTTCACAAATGAAGTTTTCTATCTATTTTGACTTCTTGAATTGGTACCTCTAAGGTTTCATTGGTTAGACATATCTTGAGGTTGGACACATGAAAGGTGTTATGTACTTCATTTAATCCTTGAGGTAATTCCAACTTTTATGCCACGGGGCCAATTCTATCAATGATTTTAAACGGACCAACATACCTAGGGTTTAGTTTACTTGGTTTTACAAACCGGAAGATTCCTTTTAAGGGAGATATCTTTAGATAAACCCTGTCTCCTATTTGAAATTCCAATGGCTTTCTTCATTTGTCTGTATAACTTTTCTGTCGATCACGAGCTGCTTTCAATCTGTTTTTAATCTTAGTGATCTTGTCTGTGGTTTCTTGGATTAATTCAGGACCTGTGAGTTGTCTATCACCTACTTCATTCCAACACATGGGTGATCTACATTTTCTTCCGTACAAAGCTTCAAATGGAGCTAACCCAATGCTAGAGTGATAACTGTTATTGTATGAAAATTCTTTTAATGGTAAGTGACTGTCCCAATTTCCACCAAAATCTATAGCACAAGCTCTTAACATATTTTCTAGGGTTTGTATTGTTCTCTCACTCTGTCCATCAGTCTGTGGATGATAGGCTGTACTTAAATTTACTTGGGTTCCTAAGGCTTTTTGTAAAGTCTGCCAGAATCTGGAAGTAAATCTACTGTCTCTATCTGATATAATGGATACATGTATTCCATGTCTGGACATAATCTCTTTTATGTAAATTCTTGCTAGTCTCTCAATCTTATAATCTTCTCGTATGGGTAAGAAATGAGCTGACTTAGTCAATCTATCTACTATAACCCAAATTGTGTCATATCCATTTCTGGTTCTTGGTAGTTTAGTTATGAAGTCCATTGTAATTTGATCCCATTTCCATTTTGGAAACTCAGGTTGCTATAGGTATCCTAAAGGTTTTTGATATTCAGCTTTTATCCTTGAACAGACATCACATTGTTCCATAAATTCTCCGACTGATCTTGTCATACCTGGCCACCAGTATTGGCTTTTCAGATCCTTGTACATTTTATTATTTCCTGGATGTATAGAATATTTTGACTTATGAGCTTCTTGTAGGACAATTGTTCTAATCATGCTATTGTCAGGTACCAAAATTCTTCCTTTAAATCTCAGAATTCCATCTGTTTCTTCTTTCATGTCCTTTAATTGTCCTTTTAGTTTCAACACATCTTCTTGTTGAGCTCCCCGGATTTGATTTAACAAATCTGAACGTAGTTCCATTCTCATAGCATGTACTCGTAATGGTTTAGTCCTTTCTTTCCTACTTAGAGCATCAGCAACTACATTTGCTTTACCAGGATGATATTTGATTTCACAGTCATAATCACTTAATAATTCTAGCCATCTTCTCTGCCTCATATTTAACATCTTCTGATCAAAGATGTGTTGTAGACTTTTATGATCCGTATATATTGTACACTTAGTCCCACACAGATAATGTCTCCAAATTTTAGTGCAAATACTACAGCTCATAATTCTAGATCATGGGTGGTAAAATTCTTTTCACTACCCCTAAGTTGTCTGGATGCATATGCAATTACTTTGTCTTTTTACATTAAAACACATCCAAAACCTTGATGTGATGCATCACAATACACTATAAAATTATCTGTCCCTTCTTGCAAAGCTAAAACGGGTGCACTACACAACTTATTTTTGAGGAGTTCAAAAGCTTTATTTTGTTTTCTTCCCAGATATACTTTCTATCTTTCTGGGTCAATTCTGTCAAAGGTTGAGCTATTCTCGAGAAATTTTCTATAAATCTCCTGTAATATCCTACTAAACCTAAGAATTACCGTATTTCAGTTGGGGTTTTTGGAACATCCCATTTCTTGACTGCTTCAATCTTTGCTGGATCAACCTGAATTCCATTCTGGTTAACTATGTGCCCTAGGAATTGTACTTCTCTTTTCCAAAATTCACATTTTGAGAATTTTGCATATAACTTTTCTTTTGTAACAATTCCAAAGTTTACCATAGGTGTTGTTTGTGGTCTTCCTTATTCTCAGAATGTCATCTATGAAGACTATAACAAATTTATCTAAATAAGGTTTACACACTCTATTCATTAAATCCATAAACATTGCTGGGCATTGGTTAATCCAAATGGCATCACAAGAAATTCATAGTGCCCGTACCTAGTTCTGAATGCAGTTTTTGATATATCGTTATCCTGTATTTGTAAGGATCAAACATTTGGATTACACTATAGTTTAGAGATGAACAATTTGGAACACGAGGAAGCTGCATACCAGCATGCGACAGAAAGCAGTTTCGCATGCATGCGAAAATGCATGCATGCGAACAAAAGTCAAGCGAGTCGCGTATGCATGCGAAAGGCATGCGAGTCGCTCAGCCTAATGAAATGGTGATGCGAATCGCATGCGAGATGGGAATCGCATGCGAAATGCAAATAACATGCATGCGAAATCTCCATGCGAAAACTTACAGACATGTATATATTTGTACATACGATTTCAGTTTTATGTGTGCTTCAATTTACCAAAAGTTAGTCTAGATAGTTTTGTGTTTTCTCTGTTTATTTCGCTCAATTGAGCAGATCACCGTTGTGTGATTTTCCACCCTCGGGTGAGATCGATCTTGTATCGATTATCATTGTAATCGTTCTTCATTGAATAAACATTTCAATTACAATGATTTGGTTGTAAACTTTGAAAACACCTTGTTATCTAGATTGCTTTGAAGTTGATTGTTCACCCGTCTTCGCAAGTTATCAAGTGCAACAAGCAAACGAAGCGAGATCGATCGGATTCTGGTTTTTACATTTGGTATCAGAGCCAGGTTTTGCTCTTGATACAACGGATTATTATTCCGCGATCTTCCGTTCGAGGACGTTAAACAAGCTCAACAGTCCGCACACCAAGTGTTTGTGAAAATGCTCAAGTGACTTTGATGCATGATTTTCTGAAGATTTGAAGCTCAAAAGTTGCTGCATCAAAGTCAATTATCGAAGTGTGCGAGAACCTTTATTGAAGAAAGGTTTATTCATCAATTCCGCTGATGCGAGAACCTTCACTCGAAAGGTTTTGTTGAAGATTGAAGACCTCAAAACTATAGCATAATCCAAGGGGGAGATTGTAAGGATCAAACATTTGGATTACACTATAGTTTAGAGATGAACAATTTGGAACACGAGGAAGCTGCATACCAGCATGCGACAGAAAGCAGTTTCGCATGCATGCGAAAATGCATGCATGCGAACAAAAGTCAAGCGTGTCGCGTATGCATGCGAAAGGCATGCGAGTCGCTCAGCCTAATGAAATGGTGATGCGAATCGCATGCGAGATGGGAATCGCATGCGAAATGCAAATAACATGCATGCGAAATCTCCATGCGAAAACTTACAGACATGTATATATTTGTATATACGATTTCAGTTTTATGTGTGCTTCAATTTACCAAAAGTTAGTCTAGATAGTTTTGTGTTTTCTCTGTTTATTTCGCTCAATTGAGCAGATCACCGTTGTGTGATTTTCCACCCTCGGGTGAGATCGATCTTGTATCGATTATCATTGTAATCGTTCTTCATTGAATAAACATTTCAATTACAATGATTTGGTTGTAAACTTTGAAAACACCTTGTTATCTAGATTGCTTTGAAGTTGATTGTTCACCCGTCTTCGCAAGTTATCAAGTGCAACAAGCAAACGAAGCGAGATCGATCGGATTCTGGTTTTTACATTTGGTATCAGAGCAAGGTGTTGCTCTTGATACAACGGATTATTATTCCGCGATCTTCCGTTCGAGGACGTTAAACAAGCTCAACAGTCCGCACACCAAGTGTTTGTGAAAATGCTCAAGTGACTTTGATGCATGATTTTCTGAAGATTTGAAGCTCAAAAGTTGCTGCATCAAAGTCAATTATCGAAGTGTGCGAGAACCTTTATTGAAGAAAGGTTTATTCATCAATTCCGCTAATGCGAGAACCTTCACTCGAAAGGTTTTGTTGAAGATTGAAGACCTCAAAACTATAGCATAATCCAAGGGGGAGATTGTAAGGATCAAACATTTGGATTACACTATAGTTTAGAGATGAACAATTTGGAACACGAGGAAGCTGCATACCAGCATGCGACAGAAAGCAGTTTCGCATGCATGCGAAAATGCATGCATGCGAACAAAAGTCAAGCGAGTCGCGTATGCATGCGAAAGGCATGCGAGTCGCTCAGCCTAATGAAATGGTGATGCGAATCGCATGCGAGATGGGAATCGCATGCGAAATGCAAATAACATGCATGCGAAATCTCCATGCGAAAACTTACAGACATGTATATATTTGTACATACGATTTCAGTTTTATGTGTGCTTCAATTTACCAAAAGTTAGTCTAGATAGTTTTGTGTTTTCTCTGTTTATTTCACTCAATTGAGCAGATCACCGTTGTGTGATTTTCCACCCTCGGGTGAGATCGATCTTGTATCGATTATCATTGTAATCGTTCTTCATTGAATAAACATTTCAATTACAATGATTTGGTTGTAAACTTTGAAAACACCTTGTTATCTAGATTGCTTTGAAGTTGATTGTTCACCCGTCTTCGCAAGTTATCAAGTGCAACAAGCAAACGAAGCGAGATCGATCGGATTCTGGTTTTTACATTTGGTATCAGAGCAAGGTGTTGCTCTTGATACAACGGATTATTATTCCGCGATCTTCCGTTCGAGGACGTTAAACAAGCTCAACAGTCCGCACACCAAGTGTTTGTGAAAATGCTCAAGTGACTTTGATGCATGATTTTCTGAAGATTTGAAGCTCAAAAGTTGCTGCATCAAAGTCAATTATCGAAGTGTGCGAGAACCTTTATTGAAGAAAGGTTTATTCATCAATTCCGCTGATGCGAGAACCTTCACTCGAAAGGTTTTGTTGAAGATTGAAGACCTCAAAACTATAGCATAATCCAAGGGGGAGATTGTAAGGATCAAATATTTGGATTACACTATAGTTTAGAGATGAACAATTTGGAACACGAGGAAGCTGCATACCAGCATGCGACAGAAAGCAGTTTCGCATGCATGCGAAAATGCATGCATGCGAACAAAAGTCAAGCGAGTCGCGTATGCATGCGAAAGGCATGCGAGTCGCTCAGCCTAATGAAATGGTGATGCGAATCGCATGCGAGATGGGAATCGCATGCGAAATGCAAATAACATGCATGCGAAATCTCCATGCGAAAACTTACAGACATGTATATATTTGTACATACGATTTCAGTTTTATGTGTGCTTCAATTTACCAAAAGTTAGTCTAGATAGTTTTGTGTTTTCTCTGTTTATTTCGCTCAATTGAGCAGATCACCGTTGTGTGATTTTCCACCCTCGGGTGAGATCGATCTTGTATCGATTATCATTGTAATCGTTCTTCATTGAATAAACATTTCAATTACAATGATTTGGTTGTAAACTTTGAAAACACCTTGTTATCTAGATTGCTTTGAAGTTGATTGTTCACCCGTCTTCGCAAGTTATCAAGTGCAACAAGCAAACGAAGCGAGATCGATCGGATTCTGGTTTTTACAGTATTCTTAATTGATGATATCAAGATTTTAAATCTATCTTAGAAAAATAACTAGATCCTTGTAATTGATCAAATAAATTATCAATCCTAGAGAGAGGATATCTATTCTTTATAGTAACTTTATTGAGTTCCCTATATTCAATACACATCCTAAAAAGTTCCATCTTTCTTTTTGACAAACAAAACTGGTGCTCCCCAAGGTGATACACTAGGACGTATAAATCTTTTATCTAATAGTTCTTGTAATTGGGTCATGAGTTCCTTCATTTCAGTTGGTGCTAAACGATATGGTGCTTTAGCAATAGGGGCGGTTCCTGGTATTAACTCTATTTTAAACTCTACTTGACGAGGGGGTGGTAACCCGGGTAATTCATCAGGAAAAACATCAGGGTATTCATTAATAATAGGAACATTTTCCAAATTTCCTTTATCAAGTTTTGCATCAACTATATAAGCTAAGAAAGCTAAACATTTCTTATTTAAGCATTTTTGTGCTTTTTTACAGGAAATCAATTTCACAATACTATTTGGTCTATCACCGTATATACAGAGAGTTTTGTCTTCCTTAATTAAAGGAATCTTTTTCATTTTCTTATCACAAATAATTTCAGCATGATTCTTACTCAACCAATCCATTCCTATTACGACATCAATTCCTCCTAATTTAATAGGGATCATATCTATATCAAAATAATATTCATCTAAATTCAAAATGTAGTTAGGAATGATTTCATCAGCTTCTATTACTTTATCATCAACTAATTCTATCATATAGTTATGACTTAATTTTTCAGATGTTAAACTAAGTGATGGTCTAAATATATTCGAAACAAAACTACGAGTTGCTCCTGTATCAAATAATACTTTTGCGTACTGGTTGTTGATAAGGAATGTACCCGTTACTACTTCTGGTTCATGACGAGCTTTTTCAGCTTGTATTATGAAAGCTCTTCCACGGGGGTTGTTTTGGTTAACTGGGGCCTTGCCTTTCCGTTGTGGACATTCATTATGAAAATGATTCTCACTTCCACACGGAAAGCAGACTGGTTTAAGGTTGGTAGGGTTTTTGCAATCTCGAGAGATGTGTCCTTTCTTTTTGCAGTTATAACAAACCACTGTTATACAGTTTCTTGAATGATATCTTTGGAAAATATTACACTGTGGTTGTTTATCCATCTTCTTTTCCTGGGCTGCTCCTAAGAAATTTCTGGGTGGAGGTCGGGTTATCCTTTTCTGAGGGTTTTCTCCAAGTCTTCTTCCTGAGTGGTTTTCATTCCACTTCCTTTTCTCTCCTATTTGTGGATGACTTAATGATCCATTTTTGATCATTTCATCTATCAGACTCCCTGACAGGATTACTGCTTCTTGAAAGGTTTTATGTAACGCCCGGAAATTTGATTGGAGTGTCATGCGACTGGAGTGTCCAGTCGCATGGAGCTCACGCGACTGAAGGTCTAGTCGCATGGTGTTCGGGCGACCGGAGTGCCCATATGCCTAGAGTTTGGGCGACTGTACTGTATCTTTAATGGAGAGGGCAGCCATCTTCCCCTCCCCACACTTGCAAAAAAACTCAGCCAAAAAAAGAAGAGAAGAGAGAAAGAAGAGAAAAAGAGAGAAAAGTGGTGATTCGGGCTCGAAACTCGTCGAGTAACTAGTCCAAACGAAGCTCTTCATCTTCTTTTTGTTTGTGTGAGTTCTAGGACCCCTCATTTACTTGTTTTCAACCGATTTTAGGGCTGGAACACATATAACCCGTTTTTGAAATGTGTGTGTTTGACCCATTTGGGTGTATCATGTGTAGTGTGTTTAGAGTGCAATTTTGGACTTGTATGTGCTTGTATGAAGTCATAGTATGATTCCCTAAGGTTTAGGAGGGTTAATTTGGGCTTAGAATGAGTTTGGAAGGGTTTGAAGGCCGAATGTCGCGGCTGCAGTTCGGGATGAACTACAGTCGCTGCCCAGCTAGGGCTAGGCGACTGGAGGGCCAATCGGCCGACTGAGGGATGACTGAGGTTCAATCGCACGACTGAGGCTCAATCGCATGACTGGGGATCCAGTTACGCAATAGGTCATACGACTGAGAGTTTAGTCGCATAGGTCCATTCACATAGCTGTTCAGTCGCACGACTGAGGGTTCAGTCGCATAGAAGTTCATTCGCATAGTGTTCAGTCGCATGGAGGCCATGCGGCTGAAGGGTGCCCAATCGCCCAAGTAGGTCTGTTGTGTACGAGAAGAGATATAGTTTAATTACTGGCCTTCGGGAAAAGGGCAAGGGTAAGTAATGATGTGATAGCTCCCGTAGGTACATGTGTGATAACTGTCGAGGCTTAGAAGTTACGTTGGGCACGATGAAGATAGTATCGCATGTATATGCATGATCTATGTATGTTAAGTATGATGTGGCCCTGTATGATGGTAATGACTGATGACTGGTAAATGCCGATGTTCCTTGTGTCGATTTATGTTTATCTTTTCCATGACTTTACGTGCTATGTTAATAAATGAAATGAAAGTATTAAGAAACGTAAAGTGAAAGATAATTAAAGAGGAACATGATGAATGAATGCATGCATTAACGAATGAATGAATGAAAGTAAGAAAAGGCTTGCAAGCAATGTATGGAGGTGCACACCCAGTGAAGTTGTTAGCTCAACGGTGTGCGGGTTAGCTACCCCCAATGATGCACACTAGGGTTCAGTCTTTGTGATTGACCATATGTATAGGATCCTTGCCGCTTACCCTAGGTGACTGGATCAGCTTCATGCACAATGTTTGTGATTTAATTACCACATGTCCAGCACCAGCTGTCATGCATAATGTTCGGGGTATAGCGCATGGCATTGATCCAGAATGAAAGTGGAAAGATATGTGGTGCATGTACTTGCCCTAGGTGACTGGATCAGCTTCGTGCATAATGTTTGTGATTAATTACCACAGGTCCAGCACCAGCGGTAGTGCACAATGTTTAGGGTATTGTACATGTCACCGAAAGTAATGAACGTAGGAATGAAAGTAATGAACGTACGAATGAATGTAATGAACGTATGAATGAACGTAACTAACGTACGGACGAATGTAATGAATGTATGAATGTATGTAAGAGACGTACGAACAAAAGAAAGAATGTGAATGTTAACGATGAACGGCACACGAACGAAAGCTAATGAATGAATGATGAAGATAATAATAATATTGTATATGTGTACGTATGTTGTGTGATCGCAGGTATAAAAGAACGGTTTAACGAAACAAAAGTATGTTTTATCATAAAACTAGAACTCACTCAGCAACACTGACTTTTTATGTGTTTCTAGTTGACTGGTAGTGTTGCTGAGGATGGCATGAGGCGACTACTCAGCTCTTTTGGGATGACATCCTTTTGTTTAATGTTTTGCAATGAATATGATAGGAGATGTTTTGTAACGGGCTAATGTACTACGTTGCATGCATTTATAAAACAAAATGGTATTTGTAGAGGATTCGGATAAATGGGATTACTTAAGGAATCCTCTTAAAAGAAAGATGATGCTTTTAATGTTTCCGCTGCAACGATCTCTACGTAATGTAATGTAAGAACGGGGAACCTGAACTACTAGAGGTCCCTATTCATAACTATTTTGTAAGAGCATTTTATTGGAATGAAAAGGATGATTTTGATGTTTCCGCTACATGATTTTTGTAATGATGTGTTTTAAAAGCGATGAGGATCCAACTGTAATCAGAGCCAAAGTTTAAGTGAAATGGGTAAATTTTCAAAATAAACCTTAACTTAAACTGAAAATGGGACGGAAAGGGAGGGGGTGCCAATCTGAGTAGCTGGGTGCCATTAGGTAATTTATTAAAGTTAACCATTATTATGTGCACATGTTATGTGTTTATGTGTTACTGTTAGATTTAGATACTAATGTAGTCAGGATAGGTAATGCTCGGGGTACGAAGAGTAAAGTAAGTGGCTAATCACAACTGGCCACTGTAATTAGGGACTTACTATATGTTAGATCTAGGACTTGTAGGTCTAGATCAATTTGTATAGGCTTAGCTCTTTAATCAATTCTTGTAATGAATATTGTAAGTATCATTAATTATGCATGCATTTATTGATATGCTAGCCCATACATGTATGTGTTATGTTGATTAATTGCAGGATCAAATATCATACTTAGTCAATTTCTTGAAAATTGACCAAGTGTAAGAAACATCTACGGATGAACATTTTGCTCTTCCGTAGATATATTTCTTACTGTGTAACATTACATCCGAAGATCTTCTACGGATGAACTATCCACTAGTCAAGAAATCCAAGTGTGAGCTGCTACGGATATACAAGATTGCTACTGAAGATTCACTATCTTCAGAAGAAACAAATGCTTCGAAAGGATCAAGACACCTGCGGAAGAACAAGATCTGCGGATGACCAAGTTACCACGGAGCTGTAACACTTGTATATTTCTGAATACAAGTGTTATTAATCAACAAGTCAACAATCAAAGTGACAGCTGATAGTCCAATTTGACAGCTGTGTGATTCCCAAGAGATCCGGTGTTTCCTTAACAAAAACACGCATGCCTATAAATATGGATCCTAGGTTTCACAACAACGGAGCTTGAGACATTTGAGTCGATTGAATCAAAGAAACGCTTAACAAACGTTTTCAATCAAGCATCACGTCAACAATCAAACAAACACATACGGCTGCCATCACATCACATCACATCAACCCTAGCCGCCTTAGAATCAACAACAACAACATTATCATTGTTCATATCATTGTTTATTCTTCGTAATCATCATACAAACATTAATGAAATACAGATGAAACAATAATTGTCTATTCATCCATATTGTGTTTGTGTTTGCAAAAATTAATTGTTAGTCAACGATTATCAATTAATTATAATTAAATGCCGGTTAGTGAATATTCTGCACTCATTAACTCGTCCACATTTCAATACTGATAATTCCTGAATTACGATCCATGGATTCACAGGTGGTATCAGAGCCAAGTGCTCATTGATTTAGATCGATTGATCTATCAGTATTGAAATTGTTTAATTTTTGCTCCATTTTATCATTAAATCTGTGATATTTCAGTCAACAAGCATTGTGCTATTGCTTGATTAATTTAAATCTCTATTCAGATCTATTGAATAGTAGATCTGAGTTATTGACAGATCATTTCACTATAACAAGCGTTTGTTAAAGTCTTAAAACTTTAACAAAAATGAGTTCTTTTGGTGGATCCTACCAACCTCCAAAGTTGGAAACCAAAGCCGATTTCAAATCCTGGAAAATCAAGTTCAGGAATCATGTGAACTACACTGATTCTGACTTGTGGGAGTCCATCACAGAAGGTCCTTATATTCCACCTGCTCTTAGGCCGGACTATAATGACAAAAATCAACCAATAAGCACAAAAGAACTCTCACCTGATGATGTCAGGAAGGTTAAAGTCGATATCAAAGTGTACAGTCTGCTTAGTATGGCTTTACCTGAAGAAATCTTGATCAGATGTGAAAATTACAAAACAACAAACTCCTTGTGGAAAATTCTCCACACTCTCTATGAAGGGAGTGATGAGATGAGAAGCATCAGGAAAGACACCCTTAGATCACAATATGAAACCTTTCATCATATTGAGGGTGAATCAACTCCTTAACAACTCCATAGATTCATGCAACTTGTTACTGAGATGAATATCTTGGAGTTGAAGTATACTACTGAGGAACTAAACAAGAAGATGCTCCATACTTTACCTGAAAGTTGGAAGCAGACTGTGTCCATGTTCAAGAACACCATAGATCTTAAGACAACTGGTCTAGATACACTAGTTGCAAAAGTTGAAGCACTTGAAACGGATGAGTAAACAAGAAACAAGAGTGTGAGATCTCATGTCACCTTATCACTTCAAAGAAACTAACAATGTAGGAAGTGCATTCATCAGTGAAGGTGTTAACTCTTGTACTGTGAGTGATGATTAGGAGGAAGTAAGCTTCTATGCTTCAAAACCCTCTAAGAAATCATCTCAGAGAAAAAATCAAAAGGAAAAGGGGAGAACTGTTACTACAACAGCAGCTGCAAAGGCCTCTCCTCTCAACAATCAGTAAGAACCAATAACTGTGATATTGGATTCTGAAGAACAAAAAGCAGCTTTTGCAGCTTTTAGTTCTAGTTTTCAAGCTTATCTGGGGAGTTCACTGACTTCAGCAAACATCTGCCAACAAGATCTAGAAGAATTACATCCTGATGTAGTAGAAGAGATGGATCTTCAGTGGCAGATGGCAATGATAGCATACAGAGCAAAACAATATCTTAGAAGGAACAAAAACTTGGCAGCAACCAGTAAAACTTCTAAGATTGGAGTTGACAAATCCAAAGTGAGATGCTTCAAATGCAATCTCTATGGACATTTCTTTAGGGAGTGCAATCAACAAACAAACCCTGAGGTAAGACAACATCAAGGGAGGTCTTATCCACAATCAGATTCTCTAAGACCCATGATGAGACAACCTCAGTTAAGCAACACCTCTCCACCTGCTTCAAATGAACTAGCTGGTCTAAGCAATTCAAAGGAGACTGGTCTAATCATACTCCAAGATGGAACTTGTGATTGGAGCATGTATGAGCAGGAAGTACTGGAAGAAAATCAAGAATTAATGGCTAATTTGGAAAACAAAGTTCCTCAAATGGTCAAAGAGGTAAAAGACAGATTATGTTGTTCAGAATGTGTTGAAGAAGTTGAGCGTTACAGAGTTCATGCTCAACAATTGGCTGACAAAGTTAAAGAAACCTTGTTTTTGAATGAATCTCATGTTAAAGAACATAAAGTTTATCAAATCAAAATTAATTCTTTGCAAAAAGATTTAGAAAAACTTGTTTCAGAAAATTACAGTTTAAAAGCCCAAGTTGAGCATCTAACAACTTCCTTAACAAAATCAATGGATGATCATGCATCAACTTAAGTGAAACTTCAGAAGTTTCAATTATCATCTCAGCAATATGAGAAACTATTAAATTCTCATATTGAATCTAAGAACAGGTATGGGTTGGGTTATAATGTTGTTGCTCCACCTATAAATGATAACTACACATCTTTACCAGAAACAATGACAAACACTTTGTCAAATTATTTTGTGTCAAGCACCAAGTTTGAAATAGACTCAAACAAAATTAATAATAAGGCTGAGATGGTTGAAACTGAATCTTCTGAAACAAACTCTTTGACTCAAACTGATTCAGAATTTGATTATGATAATTGTGATGATCTGGATGATTCTGAGGAACATGATGCTGAACATCTGATGGTTGGTAACAATGGTAAAATCAAATCTCGTCTTCCCAAAGAGCTTGAAGAATTAAAGCTGAATTATCCTCCAAAGCAAAGAAATATGTTCAAAACAATTTGTAAGATGATTGCATAATTAAATGAAGGACTTCAAGAATTGAGTCTTCAGAAAGAAGTTGAATGCTACGGATCAAATGATGAAGTACTTTTATCTAAAGCAGATAAAGGTAAGAAGAAACAAGCTTCATCTAAACAGAAAAATTTTTCAGCAGAAGATCTGCGGAAAGCAAAGTCTACTGAATCCGCAGAACATGTACGGAAGAAGAAAAGCAAATCTACGGAGGAGGTAACAAACACAGATGCTGTTAAACAAAAGAAGGATCTGAAACATCAACAGTCAACAAAGAACAAGGAAGATTCAACTAATGCTGCATCAAAGAAAAACAAAAATAAATCAAAAGAGGAAACAAAGGCTCCTAAGCTAAACAGGAAAGCAAAGAAAGTAGAGTCTGAAGCAGAATCTGAAGAAAAATATTGCAAATGGTGTGAGATGACTAATCACAACACAATTGACTGTTATTTCAGTAGCTATTGTTCTATATGCAATATGAATAATCATATGACTTCTGATTGTTACTTCAACAAATTTTGTGCTATTTGTAACAAGAATAATCATTCCACTCAGGAATGTTATTTTAACAAAAAGAACAAAAGCAAAAGCACAAAGAAGTCTCATACTGATTTGACTAAATCAGAATCTCAATCTTCTGATAGTCAAGATGACTCAAAGAAAAAGAAAAAAGTTCAGAAGACAAAATCAAAATCAAAGGACAAATCTTCTGAAGTGGGTGAGTTAGTGGAGCAAACAACAAGTCAATCAAAAACACCTCACAAAAAGGTGGATTTATCAAAGAAGAAGCCATACAATGATGATTCTTTCTTTGATAATTTTTCAAAGGGATCATATGTATCCAAATCAAAGGCAAAAGATGATGAGACTTTCAAAAGTCAAAGTTCATCTTCCAAACCAAAACATCAACCAAAGAAAGATAAGGTGAAGGAAGATACCATCAAGACAGAAGCTTCAAAAGCTTCTGCATCTGTTACAACAGAATCATCCTCATCATCATCAAATCAAAATGAATCTATTAGATCTGAAATTAATACTGAATCCTCAAGGTTAATTCATAAAGGAGTCAAAATTTTAGACAGTGCTGGGAAACCTAAGACAATTAAGGCTTGGGTTGTCAATTCTAATTGATTTCATTGTATGTGCAGGAACAATTATGGAGAGCTGACAACAACTGGTATGTTGACAGTGGTTGTTCCAGGCATATGACAGGAAACTGTTCACTTCTCCATGACTTTAAACATAGACATGCTTCTTATGTTGCATTTGGTGGAGATAAGAAGGGAGGTAAAATTGTTGGTGAAGGAGTAGTAACAAATGGTGTTCTTACATTTGATAAAGTTAATTACTATGAAAATCTACAGTATAACTTGTTGAGTGTATCTCAAATTTGTGATCAAAATTATTCTACACTATTTGATGATACTAATTGTTACATTCTTAAGCCAGGTCTTTCAGTTCCAGAAGATTGGATCCTTCTTAAAGCACCAAGAAAAGGAAACACATATGTTTTGGATATGAACAACACAACTCTCACAAGTCATGAAACATGCCTATTGTCCAAACTCTCAGAAGATGCATCATAATTATGGCATAGAAGGCTTGTGTATTCCAACATGAAGAATATGAATAAATTGGTGAAAAATGACCTAGTCATTGGTCTACCAAAGAAAGAGTTTTACTGTGCTAATCATTATTCTTAATGTTATAAGGGAAAACAACATAGAGTGTCTCATAAATCCAAACTAATCAATACCAATACTACACCACTCAAACTGCTTCATATGGACCTATTTGGACCAACCAATGTCATGAGCTTTGGAAAGAGGCAATATTGTTTGGTGATAGTAGATGATTTCACCAGATTCACTTGGGTCTTTTTCTTAAAACAAAAGAGTGAAACATCTGAAACATTAATGGAATTTGTCATCAAGATTGAGAATCAACTTGATTTAAAAGTTAAAATATTTAGGAGTGACAATGGAACTGAATTTGTCAATGCTGATCTGGATTCCTTTTGCATGTCTAAAGGCACTGCTATACAATTTAGTGCTCCAAGAACTCCTTAGCAGAATGGAGTTGCAGAAAGAAGAAACAGAACACTTATTGAAGCAGCTAGAATAATGCTTGCTGATTCTCAGTTGCCTATTACCTTCTGGGTAGAAGCTGTGAATACAGCATGGAATGTTCAAAATAGAATATTAATTGTTAAAAAACATAATAAGACACATTATGAGCTTTTATTCAAAAGAAAACCTTTTATATGATACCTTAAAGCTTTTGGATGTCATGTATCTATGTTAAACACAAAGGAACAAGTGGGAAAATTTTCTGAAAAAGCCCATGATGGTTTCTTTGTTGGATATTCTTCAACTTCAAAATCATATAGGATATACATCCATAACATAATATTGTGGAAGAAACACCAAATGTTTCATTTGATAAGTCTGTTTTTACTACATCTGTAAAAGGTTCATCATGGTTGTTTGATATAGATGCTTTAACTAAATCATTTAACACTGGGTATCTGATGAATGCAGGCTCAGCTCATACATGTTACCCATTTATTCCTCCAAATCTGAATGAAGTATCTCTATCAGCTGATCCACCAAGACCAAATCAAACAACTGTCATAAGTCAACCACTAGATGTTGTACAGCAGAATGTTGCTGTAGATCATGCCTCTTCCGGAGATGAGGAAAATACTTCTTCCGGAAATGTACAAAATGGCTCATCTGGAGATACACATTCCTCAGATGTTTAACAAAATAAGGTTGCACCCACAGAAGAAGATCATTCTGAACAGATGACAACTCAAGATCCATCCATAGATGTTTCTGCGGATGCATGTAGGAATAAAGCAGATACAACACCTGCTGATGTAGCAAATGCAGATGCTGATGAACCAAATGATGATCAACAACAGTTTGATTACTTTATGAATTCATAACCTGAATTGGATCAAACTACTTCAATGAATATGACAAATCTGGAATCATCTATTCCAGTTGATCCAACTCCATCCTCAAGAATTCATAAGTCTCATTCTGTTAACAACATTATTGGAGAACTTTCCAAAAGAATAACTAGAAGTCAAAATGGAACAACAAACATCTGTTTGTTCACTTGTTTTCTTTCACAAACAATTCCTCCAAACATTACAGCTGCACTTAAAGATAAGAGCTGGATAGAAGCTATGCAGGAAGAGCTTCAACAGTTCAAAAAGCAGAAGGTCTAGAATCTAGTTGATCTACCTGAAGGCCAATATCCAATTAGGACAAGGTGGTTGTTCAAGAACAAACTGGATGACAGAGGTATCATTATTAGGAACAAAGCAAGATTGATTGCTTAAGGCTACACTCAAGAAAAAGGCATTGACTATGATGAAGTCTTTGCACCTGTTGCAAGAATAGAAGCCATTAGAGTATTCCTAGCATATGCTTCCTACAAGAAGTTCACTGTATATCAGATGGATGTTAAGTGTGCATTCTTGTATAGGAAGATTGATGAAGAGGTTTATGTCTCTCAGCCCCCTGGTTTTGAAGATCCATAATATCCTCACAAGGTATACAAGCTTGATAAAGCTTTGTATGGACTTCATCAAGCACCAAGGAAGTGGTATGAAACATTATCACCTTTCCTGCTGAGACATGGATACAAAAGAGGGACAATTGATCAAACACTCTTTCTCAAACAAGTAAATCAAGATCTTTTGGTGGTTCAAATATATATTGATGACATCATATTTGGCTCTACCAACAAGAACTTATGTGAAAGCTTTGAACAGTTAATGAAATCTGAGTATCAGATGAGCTCCATGGGAGAATTGACTTTCTTTCTTGGATTGCAAGTTCACCAGAAATCAGATGGCATTTTCATAAATCAAGAAAAATACATTCATCAAATTCTGAAGAAGTATAAGCTTGCTGATACATCTTCATGCAAAACACCAGCATTAACAATAGACAAGATTGTGCCTGATCCTACTAGGAAAACTATTGATCAAAGATTATACAGATCTATGATTGGCTCACTCATGTACTTAACAGCAAGTAGACCTGACATAATGTTTGCTGTTTGTGTTTATGCCAAGTATCAATCTGATCCAAAGGAGTCCCATCTGAATGTTGTGAAAAGAATTTTTAGATATTTGAAAGGAAAGCCAGCTCTAGGTCTGTGGTATCCAAAAGATGGAGACTTTAGCCTTTATTCATATTCAGATAGTGACTTTGGAGGATGTAACAACAACAGAAAATCCACAACTGTTGGATGTCAATTTCTAGGACCAAGACTAGTTTCTTGGCAGTGCAAGAAGCAAACAAATGATCTGTATCCATAGCTGAAGCTGAGTATATAGATACTTTAGCTGGCTGCTCACAAGTACTTTGGTTGCAAAATCAATTACTTGATTATGGTTACAACTTTCTTCATACTCCAATTCATATTGACAATTCCGCTGCTATGTTCATTACTGCTAATCCAGTTCAACATAGTAAAACAAAACATATTGAAATCAGATA
The DNA here is from genome assembly GCA_024085815.1 of Flaveria linearis. NCBI lineage: Eukaryota > Viridiplantae > Streptophyta > Magnoliopsida > Asterales > Asteraceae > Flaveria > Flaveria linearis. The sequence goes on from CM044003.1 coordinate 19,308,667, forward strand.
CCATTTTCTGAGAGATTGCTCAGAAAAAGGTTTAATCAAGTTAGTCAAAGTGGATACCATAAATCAGCTTGCTGATTTATTCACTAAAGCCTTTGATTCTATTAGATTTAATTTCTAATTGAGTCTTTAGAAATGATTAACATGGATTAATTTCTTGTAAACAAAGAGCCACATATGACTGAATGTGCACTAAATGCATTTAATGCTCTTGTGTTTTAGCATATCACATATATGGGAAATGATAGTACACTATGTCTTTACTTTCTTTCTTTATTTTTATCTAATTTAAATCTGATCACAACCATTTTGATATGTGAGTAGGTTCATCTTGAGTGGAAACTACCCTTAGTGCATGCCAAACTTAAATGACAAGGTAACTGTTTGTGGGACCATCTCTTTGAGGAAACAGAAAGTGAATCATGTTCTGCTATGAGCAAATCAGTAAACTAAGCACACTATGTATTGACACTTTATAATATCTATCTTTTGCAAATCTTACTCCCTCTGCTTTGTGTGAACAAAGACCTGGGTGTAAGATCATCATGGGATACATTAGTAACGAAATGATGAAAAACAATATAATCATCATCATCCCTCTGTTTTGTGTAAACAAAGACCTGGGTTCAAGGCACCTCTGTTTTACGTAAGTAAAGTCCTGGTGACCTGATGATGATCATATTTAAGCTGTCAAAAGAATCCAATGTGATCAACTGTATAATTTTTATAGAGCCTTTTCAACAATGCATTAATGAGATACTTCCGTATCTCAAGATAGATCTTATAACTTAAAGTACATAGTTCATAAGTGTGACAGGAAGATGATTTGTTTCACATAGGAAGGACAAACTGTATGTGAATCAAATATGGAGAACATAACAGTTCATCTCTAATCAACTTTACAACATGGTAACTAGCATGCCTAGTTGATACAATACTCTTGTATGAATGTCTCAGGATGTAAGTCCATCTGCCACCATTAACCCACAGATGGCACCTTCACCTGAAGGTCTCACAAATACTCAGCCACTCCCACAAACTCAGCCACCTGCCTCTGCTTCTGGCACTAGTTCTCAGGAACAGAACCCTCCTGAGCAACTAGTTGCTATCTTCCAAAAATCCCTGCCTCTCATCACACCAATAATCACAGACATTGTGATGAAAACCCTTGATGAGAGGCTTCCCTCACAAATTCAACCCATGGTGGAGGTTGATGTTGCTAAGATGCTTGCTGATAGTCAAACCCCAACCAATGCACCCAAAAGGGGGAGACATCAGTGCAAGCCAAGAGGAAGAGGGTAGAGGGGGAGAAAGAAGTAGGGAGAGAGGAGGAAAACAAGAGGGAGAGGATTGAGGAGACTGTGAAGGTGAAGGGGAAGGAGAAGGTGAGGGAGGAGAGAGCTAAAAAGATAGAAGTGGCTGAAATCCAAAAGGATTTCAGTGTCACTTATAAAAAGAAGAAAGGAGAGGAGGGAGAGAAGGTGGTGAGAGATACTGATCTAGCAGTCCTAGTCAAGGAGGCTGATGCTGAGCATAGCCGATCAATGGACTCTGTCATTGGTCAGCTGTTCAGGCAAGGCTTTGATATGGACACTACCATGCTAGATCAGGAAATTAAGAAGATGGAGACAAAGGAGATAGAATACCGATGGACCACTTATAGCCAAGAGGAAAGAAAGAGACTCGAGGCTATGAGTAGGTTTATTTCGAAGTATCTAGGGAGACCAGTCCTAGATGTGAAGGCTTGGACCAGGGACAGAATCTTGGCTATAGCCACTAAGATCTGTTCGGCTGGTGATTTTACCAAGGGACTGGTCGCAAAAGCCCTATCTGAAGCCGGTGCTGGGAACAGGACCTTGTTAGTTAAACAGACTAAACCTGCCCTTATCTCTAGGTTGCTAGCAAAGCCTGCCCAAATTCCTACACCAACAACCCAAACACAACCCACAAAACCAACCCCTTCACCATCAAAAACCCATTGCCGATGATCCACCCTTGCAAAAGAAGAGAAGGGTGTTGAGGCTGCAAGAGAAAAAAGAAGAGGAGGATGAGGAGGATAGACTGCCTCTTTCTGCAGTCATACCCTTACCTAAAGCTAAACCTAAACCCATCACTCCCACCTCACAGATGGATACTGTGAGGGTTAAGATAGAAGAAGAAGAGCAGCAGAAACGACATGATGAGGAGATGCTGAAAAGCATAGACAAAGCTTATGCTGCTACTTCTTCTATACTTAACATGAAGAAGGAAGCTCTGAGACTCTTCACTCTCAAACAAACCTTCCAATATGATAAAGAGAGAGTGAGGACTTGGCCTGATCCTAGGGTGGCTCACAGGATAATTAAGAAAGACATTCTAGTGAGATACAAGAGCCAAGTTAAGAAGATCGTAGATGAAGTGATCTCAGTGGCTCTTGTAATAACATCCTGGGAGATAGTAGAGGAGTTCGAGAAAGCCTATAGAGCTAAGCAGCCACCCCAAACGATGTTAGAGAATAGGGTGGTTAGGAAAGGCTTAGTCTATAAGAGGCTTGAGAACTTCCATAAGGATGAGCTCAACCTGCTACTAGAAGGCAGACATCCTGATGAATTCGCCTATAGGCAGATCACAACTGTTAAGCTCAAGAATGGCAAACAGGCCAAGTTTGTCTCAGAGCTATACGGCCGTGAAGTATTATTCGAAGGTGCGGCTGAGGACCTATCCAAAGAAGAACAAATGACATTCCTTCAAGCCTACACCAGAGAATCCTACAGGCTCGTACGTGGGAAGTAGGTCTTATGGATGGGACAACAACTCTGTGTCCATTTCCCCAAAACAGAGTTCCCATCCATACTATGCCAAACAAATTCTTAAGACCTCTTCCCAGGCCAGTGCTTACATGGGTTATCTTCTAAGCTGATCAAGAAGGAAAAAGACCAATCATTCTGCCATCAATAAGTGGAACCAATAAATTGCTTAGAGGTTTTGGCTGCATTGGTTCAGAGGGAGATTGTTGGACCAAAAGAACCAATGAGCCAGATCAGAAAAACCTCTAAGTCCTACATGACATCACAACAACTGCTGAAGGCTTCATCAGCAGTTTGACAAAGACTAAAGACTCAATAGCTGAAGACCAAAGATCTGAAGAACAACAGATAAAGATCACAAGTACTGAAGACTTCAAGTACTGAAGACTCAAATGCTGAAGATCAATAGCTGAAGAACTAAAGAACTGAAGATCAACAACTGATGCACAAAGTCTGAAGACAAAGACTGAAGACATCAGCTGATGACAACTACTGAAGTCATCAGCTGATGAAACATCTGAAGATCAAAGTCTGAAGACCAAGTGCTGAAGCTTCAGAGTTTGTCACAACAGCTGAAGAAGTTGTCTTCAGTTGTTGTGATGGTTTTACTTTTCAATAGTTTGTACAACAGCTGAAGAGTTTGTTCTACAGCTGTTATAGTTCAGTAGTTGTAAACGACTGAAGAGTTTGTTCTTCAGTCGTTGTACTTTTCAGTAGTTTCTTTTCCTTTCAGTAGTTTGTAATAAGTTAGAACACTTAGCATTTTGTAAGAAGATGTCAGCTGTTTGACATCTTCAGTAGTTTAGTGTTCTATCAGTAGTTTGTTAATAATCGTTTGCTCACTTCCTACCGATGCGCGAGACATATTCATCTGAGAGGTTGGCTGATCTTTTCATCAGGGAGATTGTGACTCATCATGGTGTGCCGGTGTCGATTGTGTCTGATCGCGACACCTGGTTTACCTCCAAATTCTGGAAGAAATTCCACGACGCCATGGGGACGAGGTTACACATTAGCACGGCTTATCACCCCAGACTGATGGTCAGTCAGAAAGGACTATTCAGACGCTGGAAGACATGCTTCGGGCATGTGTTATTGATTTCGGGGGAAGTTGGGATAACCACTTACTGTTAGCTGAATTCTTATACAATAACAGCTATCATGCCAGCATTGGCATGCCACCTTATGAGATGCTATACGGTAGGAGATGCAGGACACCCGCTTGTTGGGGTGATATTGGTTAGAAGGAATTAGGGAGCATCGAAGTGATCGAGCCTACAACTGAAAAGCTTGAAAAGATCAAGGCCTACACGAAGGCAGGCAAAGACAGACAGAAGTCGTATGCTGATAAGAGACGCAGACCAATTGAGTTCCAGGTAGGTGACCCGGTTATGTTGAAGGTCTTACCTTGGAAGGGTATCATTCGGTTCAGAAATCGGGGCAAGTTGAGCCCGAGATATATAGGCACTTTCCGAATCATTGCTCGAGTAGGAGAGGTGGCCTATAGTTTGGAGTTACCAGATGAGTTAAGTGGAATTCACCCGACCTTCCACGTATCTCATCTGAGAAAGTGTTTGGCAGATAAAGATATGATTGTTCTGCTGGAGGATATCGAAGTAGATGAACGGCTCAATTACGTGAAGCAACCAGAGGCAATCATCGATAGAAAAGAGAAGCGGCTAAGAAATAAAGTGGTTCCTCTTGTGCGTGTACAGTAGAGGCACAGGAAGGGATCTGAGTCAACGTGGGAGACAAAAGAGGAAATGAGACAGCATTACCCACGCTTGTTCGAGGAATAACAGGTTTCGAGGACGAAACCTAAATAAGGGGGTGGACGTGTAACGCCCGGAAATATGATTGGAGTGTCATGCGACTAGAGTGTCCAGTCGCATGGAGCTCACGCGACTGAAGGTCCAATCGCATGGTGTTCGGGCGACCGGAGTGCCCACACGCCTGGAGTTTGGGCGACTGAACTGTAGCTTTAAGGGAGAGGGCAGCCATCTTCCCCTCCCCACACTTGCAAAGAAACTCAGCCAAAAAAAAGAAGAGAAGAGAGAGAGAAGAGAGAAAGAAGAGAAAAAGAGAGAAAAGTGGTGATTCGAGCTCGAAACTCGTCGAGTAACTGGTCCAAACGAAGATCTTCATCTTCTTCTTGTTTGTGTGAGTTCTAGGACCCTCATTTACTTGTTTTCAACCGATTTTGGGGCTGGAACACATATAAACCCGTTTTTAAAATGTGTGTGTTTGACCCATTTGGGTGTAATCATGTGTAGTGTGTTTAGAGTGTGATTTTGGACTTGTATGTGCTTGTATGAAGTCATAGTATGATTCTCTAAGGTTTAGAAGGTTTGATTTGGGCTTAGAATGAGTTTGGAAGGGTTTGAAGGGCGAATGTCGCGGTTGCAGTTCGGGATGAACTACAGTCGCTGCCCAGCTAGGGCTAGGCGACTGGAGGGCCAATCGGCCGACTGAGGGACGACTGAGGTTCAATCGCACGACTGAGGCTCAATCGCATGACTGGGGATCCAGTCGTATGATAGGTCATACGACTGAGAGTTCAGTCGCATAGGTCCATTCGCATAGCTGTTCAGTCGCACGACTGAGGGTTCAGTCGCATAGAAGCTCATTCGCATAGTGTTCAGTCGCATGGTTCCCAATCGCCCAAGTAGGGCTGTTGTGTACGAGAAGAGATATAGTTCAATTACTGGCCTTTGGGAAAAGGGCAAGGGTAAGTAATGATGCGATAGCTCCCGTAGGTACATGTGTGATAACTGTCGAGGCTTAGAAGTTACGTTGGGCATGATGACTATAGTATCGCATGTATATGCATGATGTATGTATGTTAAGTATGATGTGGCCCTGTATGATGGTAATGACTGATGAGTGGTAAATGCCGATGTTCCTTGTGTCGATGTATGTTTATCTTTTCCGTGACTTTACGTGCTATGTTAATGAATGAAATGAAAGTATTAAGAAACGTAAAGTGAAAGATAATGAAAGAGGAACATGATGAATGAATGCATGCATTAACGAACGAATGAATGAAAGTAAGAAAAGGCTTGCGAGCAATGTATGGAGGTGCACACCCAATGAAGGTGTTAGCTCAACAGTGTGCGGGTTAGCTACCCCGAAGGATGCACACTGGGGTTCAGTCTTTGTGATTGACCATATGTATGGGATCCTTGCCGCTTACCCTAGGTGACTGGATCATCTTCGTGCACAATGTTCGTGATTTAATTACCACAGGTCTAGCACCAGCAGTCGTGTACAATGTTCGGGGTATAGCACATGGCATTGATCCAGAATGAAAGAGGAAAGATAAGTGGTCCATGTACTTGCCCTAGGTGACTGGATCAGCTTCATGCACAATGTTCGTGATTAATTACCACAGGTCCAGCACCAGCAGTAGTGCACAATGTTCGGGGTATTGTACATGTCACCGAAAGTAATGAACGTAGGAATGAAAGTAATGAACGTACGAATGAGTGTAATGAACGTATGAATGAACGTAACTAACATACGGACGAATGTAATGAATGTATGAATGTATGTAAGAGACGTACGAACAAAAGAAAGAATGTGAATGTTAACGATGAACGGTACACGAACGAAAGCTAATGAATGAATGATGAAGATAATAATAATATTATCTATGCGTACGTATGTTGTGTGATCGTAGGTATGAAAGAACGGTTTAACGAAACAAAAGTATGTTTTATTATAAAACTAGAACTCACTCAGCAACGCTGACTTTTTATGTGTTTCCAGTTGACAGGTAGTGTTGCTGAGGATGGCACGAGGCGGCTACTCAGTTCTTTTGGGATGGCATCCTTTTCTTTAATGTTTTGCAATGTAATATGATAGGAGATATTTTATAACGGGCGAATGTACTATGTTGCATGCATTTATAAAACAAAATGGTGTTTGTAGAGGATTCAGATAAACAGGATTACTTAAGGAATCCTCTTAAAAGAAAGATGATGCTTTTAATGTTTCCGCTGCAACGATCTCTACGTAATGTAATGTAAGAACGGGGAACCTGAACTACTAGAGGTCCCTCACAACTATTTTGTAAGAGCATTTTATTGGAATGAAAAGGATGATTTTGATGTTTCTGCTACATGATTTTTGTAATGATGTGTTTTAAAAGCGATGAGGATCCAACTGTAAGCGTCCCGGGAACGGGGCCTTACATTTTGGTTCTTGCAGTTTTCACTAACCCTCTTATTTGTGGTACTAGCCTCCAAATATATATTCCTATCCTTTTTGATTTAGGGGTTATCAGATGTGGTACTAACCTGGATAGTTCATTATATCTGTCAGTATATTCCCGGTGTGCAGCTCCTTTCATTTCTAGTGCTAAGAATTCAGCCTCTAGTTTTTCTATTTCATTATAAGGGTAGTATTTTTCTATCACTAGATTTCTAAAATCTTCCCAACTTATCTTATTCATAACATGTCTACCTCTAGTGTGTACCTCCATTTTCCACCAGGATTGTGCCTCCCCTTTTAGTGAATGCAGTGTCTTGTAATTTTCAGCACAGTTACTGATTTCCAAGACTTCTTCCATTTCATCTAACCATCATAAGGCTTGCACAAATCCTCCTTTACCATCAAATTCTCGGGGTCTGCAGGACATAAAGGTTTTGTAAGAGCATCCTTTTGAGACTCCATTCAGAATTTCTTCTTCCTGTCGCTCATCTGTGTTAATATTTTCAGGCCTTTCCTGTGGGTGTGAGGTGGTTCCAATGTTCAGATTCTGCTGTAGTTGGGTTATCAGGGTAGGTAAGGTAGCTTCTATTTGTTGGGCAATTATCTGAGAAATTCTATCATTTTCATTAGTGTAAGTAGTCACAGGTGTTTCTTCCCCAAGTCGGGTTCTAGGTCGTCCCACTCGAGCTGTTCTTCGTACAGGCTGAGTGTTTCTTTTTGGCGGCATGATTCACTATAGTGAATTAAAATATTATTATCATAAATAAGTATTCTAACACAAGCACATATCAAATAAATGTCTCAACATAAAGATACATATATTTATATCAGTTAGGCTCTTATTTCTTTATCTTGACAAATTAGACTATAGTTTTCTAGTTCTTACGAATCCATCCCCAAATCCTTGTGAAGATATTTTTCTTGGGTGTTTGAGTCTCTTAATATCTTTCTGTATTTTCTAGATTCCTAGTTGTATTTTCTTGAGTTTCCTAGTTGTATTTTCTTGAGTTTCCTAATAGTCTGCTATGCTGTCTTCACTTGGTCCAACTTTTGTCTTTTAGTTATCTTTTCTTCATTTCTGGAGGAATCAGAATGTTGTATTTCTATATCCTCAGTTTGCTTAGTCCCAAATTTGTTTCCACGTCGTATCTTTTTCCTAGGGGTCTTAATTGTATACCCTCCAACATGTACTGGTGCACGTCAAACATAAAATTTTGGCTCTTTTTCTAGTTGAGGGATTTCCATAGCTTGTTGGGGTTCTGGTTTAGGTGCTATTTCCTTAGAGTTGCTATGGTCTGGACACTCGGAAGGATCGGTCTCATTGTGGTAACTATCTGAATTTATAACTGCACGAATTTCTTTATAATGTTTCACAAAATAGTTAGTCACATATCATTATAATTATTAAAGTTAAGCATAGAATCATAGAATTACGCATAAAATTATATCACACAAGTATATATATATTTACCATTATTTGAGCTTATGGTTATAGTCTAGGTATTTTCATTATACCTAATTCTCTATAACCAATGGCTCTGATACCAACCTGTCACATCCCGGCGGAAGCATGAAGCGATAATTGGATGTGACTTGTTTGTTCAGAACGCAATTGATTGCAAGAAATTTAAATCACAATAATATGAAAACATAAAACACATACTTCATATTTATATATCATAATTTGGATTACATCGTTACATATAAGTCAAAATTTGATATAACCCTTATTACAACATGTTATTTAGCTAACATCTTCAGGTACGATGGAAATGCGCATCCACTACCACGCTGCCATCGTAGATATTAACGGTTAGGCTTACACATACTCGTCCCACAACTTCACCCCATCCATTGTAAACATCAAAGAAAAAGTCTATATTATTAGTCATTTTCACCTGAAAAGCATACTCAAACAGTCAACATAAAGTTGGTGAGATCATAGGTTTATATCCAGATAAAACATTTTATTGATGCACCAATTACAACCAAACCTGCTCACACACATAATCATAATATCACGAAATAATTCAAAAGATCAGATAATATTACATCTCAACCCTCATTCGGTTAGGTGCAGGAAAATAGCATCACAACACTCATCCTGTTGGTGCAAATATTCTCCTAAGTAGCGCAACTAATATTATCAGACGGTTCCTCATTCGAATTAATGGTTGTATCATAAATGACAGTAAGTCTCAAAATATTTTTAAAAATAATACTCAACATAACCTGTCCGCTTTTTGCCCCAAAAACTTTACAAATATCAAAAGGTCAAAATGGGGTTATGAGTCTCACCTGTTCTTCGACTGGTAACCTATAAAAATAAATTTTATAAGTTAGACATAAATTTCTTTAAAATTTTTAGAACCTCAGATCTTATTAATTCTTGAAAATTTAACTGTAAAATAGTCAACTAATGTTGCCATAAAATTCTCAATATTTATTCTATTATACATAAATAGCTATATTTATGTCAAACATTCCATAAATCACAAAAAATAGCTAACATTTTTCAAAAATTACCAAAAATTTACAGAATATTATTTCGATGGTTTAGATCATCCCATAATTTTCTTTATGTCCAAGTCCCAACAGATTTCTTTCTGTAAATCTCACAATAATCCCAAAATACACTAAAAATACTTACATATCTCCAAAAATTATTAAATTTGTACAATCTGTTGATTTTATTTTATTATATCTTAAGTGAATTTTTTCACGATTTATGGTACTGATTAATTATTTCTTTTGATTTTTCCTTTATAGATCACTTAAAAATTCATTTTTCAATCATAATAAGGAAATAAAATACAAAATAATTCCTGGAGATTTTATATCTCACAATATTTATTATGTGATTTTTCCATAATTTTCCCGAATTTATTTGTATTTTTGAGTATTTTCTTTTTAAATAATTTGTCTAAATTATTTTACTTAATGTATTTTTGCTAAAATTTACAGAATAATGAGTTAATATTTTCTAAAGATTTTCCAATGTTTATTCCCACAATCGCAATTTATTTAGTATTTTTACTTATTTTTCTTAATATTTCCAAGATTAATTTTCATAAATTCAAAAATATACTTTTTCTCATAATTTTTCTGAATTTCACTACTGTGATTTTTAAAGTTTTTTTCAGACTCTTAAGATTAGTTTTTGGTATATGTATATATGTACCAAAACAATTATATGTGTTTATAATACATATGTACTCTTAGCATTTTAAATACTTTGAAACATTTTAACCTTGTAAACGAGGGAGAGAAAGGCTGATGATGACTGGGGAATGGTTGAGATGCCTTGAGTCCACGACTTGAGAAGGTGGCTAGCTTGGGCTTGTAGAACCGAGAGGTAGAGAAGCAAATAAAGGTGGTGGGAGGTGTTGGTTACGGGTGATGGTGGTGTTGTAGGTTATGGAGGTGTTTCGTGGTAACTTGACCGAGAGTTTAGAGAACAAGGGTGGAGAGGGTGGCGGTTGTTCGATGTGTGGTGTTTACTATCTTCCAAAAGATAAGAGATGGTGTCTTGGGAAGGCTTGGCCGAGAGGTAGATATATAATGGAAGTGTGCTAGATCTAGAAGTAATAGGTTGCATTAGTTGGCTATGTAGGGTGCTAGGTGGAGTTTCAAGTTTGTGCTTGGTGTCAAGATGAAGCTAGGTGGCGAATAAAGAGGATTGCGAGTCATCATATCATCATTGCAAGTTTATTATAATCGGTTGCTTAATTTGCTTCAATGTACCGATAGTTTAGGTGGCAATTTGTGGTGGTGCTTGGTGTTATGTAATGATAACACCTTGGTGACTAAGGACTAGGAATGCAAGGTGGCCGAGAATGCTCTTAAGAATTGCCATCTATCCTTTGTAATCATGATAGCTTCATGTGATTTTCTTAGGGGAGTCGGTTTTGGAATACTTGGCCGAGGGGATTGGGAGGGTGGTTTGGTGTTTTAGTTTAGTGTCTAGGTGTTTTAATCATTAAGGTTAAGGTTTAATTCAGGTGTTAATATTATCCTAATAAATCGAGAGTTTGGTTGTGTTTGTTTTGGTTTTGATCTACTTAATTTGTATATATATATATGGATGCATTTATAGATATATATTCATACATGCATACGTAACCTTAGCAAGCATGCAACCATGCTTACTATAATACACATATATAATAATATAGATAATCATAAGTCTAACTTATGTGTGTATATATATATACATACATGTAGAATATATCACAAGTAGAATATATATGTACATGCAAAAACATGCATGCTTGAATTCTATACATGCATGCAACATGCATACGAAACTTTCATATATATAATAACGTATTTTGCTAAATAATATTCGTAATAAAATCGTCTATCTAATTTAGGGTTGTCACACAGTGCCCATGCGTCTAGACACTTAGAAATTTTTGAAATATCAGGAAAAGCAGAAAGTCTAGGGTTTGACCAGGTTTGACTTATGGGCAATGATTACCCACTTTTAATGTGATTATGGGATGTTTTAGGGTTATTGAATATATGAATGATGTATGGAATGTATAACGTGTTATCTTTTAATGATGACTGACCGTATTTATGTTATGATATAACGTACGTTACATATTATGTTATTACTTTACGTAGTATGACTGCCATGCCAAAGTAACCGACACCATTTTTGTTTATCATCATAACCCAATATTATACTATACAGTATCAGATCAACGGAAGGAACACGGGACATGTCTGAGATGAACAAAAGATCATCATCATCAACATAAAATACGTAGTTATGTTTCTCAGCAATACTCGATAAAATGATTTTCCCAACAACAGAAGCAGGGTAACACACATGTATACCAAATAGAACCCCTAAACCAAAATGAACACCAAAGAAATGTCAAATGAGATAATCCTCAGCAGAATCAACATAACTACTCAGCCAATCATAAATTCTTAGATATATCACATAAGAACATCCATTCAGATAAACTCAAAAGAGAGATCACCATTAGACTAAAGGTAGGTCCAAAAACCCTAACACTTCGACACCCTGATACAACCACGAGCTCAACCTCAACCGCAAATGGGAGGCCAAGTGGCGGCTATGCCGCCATCATGATGGTAGCCGACGACCATCGGCCATCACAACATCCATCCCTAGATCTAAACAAAACAGGGCGCGTATGGGTGGTCGGAACAAAAGAGCCTCGTCGGCGATGCGTTTGCATGTAATGGTGGCAGCAATCTCTGCCTCCAAAACCTCATCTACGCCACGAACACAGCGTCGTTGGCAACCAAACCACCACCAGTGATGGTGGTGGGCAGCAACACACCCGCACCTCAATTCGTAATACAGACGACGACCGGCCAACAGACCTGTGATGTAACAAATATTGGTTGCGTTACAGGCGGTGGCGTGCAGGTGGCGACGGTGCAGCCGGCGCAGTAGACGGTACTGTCGGTGACTCACGGCGAAAGAGAGAGCACTTTCTCTGTCTAGAAATGAGCGGATGTGAAATGATGATTTGAGCTCTTTCTCCTCTTTAAAGCCTAAGGGGTGAGATTGTAAATATTGTAACACCCGGTTATCTTTTTAGGTAAAAAGAAAGAATAAAAGCAAAGGAAAGGAAAGAAAATGTAAGTCAACCAAGTTGAGGGGTTGAAAGTGTCCAAAAGGACACAACTTTTGAAAAGTTGGTGAATAAAGCAACATGGCCATCCATGTTGCTTCTTACACCCTAACATTCTGATTTTTCTAGAGAGAGAAAGAGAAAGAGACCAGAAACTCTCGGGAATTTTAGAAGAAACAAGAACTTCGAAGTTTTTGGTAAGAATTCTCGAGTTTATGATGTTTTAGACGATTCTAGACTTGGTTGTATGCTTATAAATGTGATTGTGTGTTCGGGTGTGTGTGTATGTGTGTTTTAGGTGCTAGAAACATCTGGAAAACTCAAGAGAAGGGTATAAGCTCGAAAACAGCAAAGGTGAGTTCTAGCATCCCCTTTTTAACCTGTTTTTAACACTTTTGGGGCTGGAAAATGCAATTTTGTATGTTTTTATGGAAACAAATTTCTACCCGTATGTGTGTGTGAAGGTGTATGTGGGTGGGTGTATGTTTTGGGTGTAAACAATGTTGTGGTTATGACTAAGTATGTATTTTGTTGCTTAGAATGTAGGAACTAATCTTAGAACATGATAGATGTGAATTTGGGACTGAAAATAGGCTGTTTAGTAAAAGTTAGTTGCTCATGCGCCTAAACAGTGACCCATGCGTCCAATGGTCAAATTGCCTAAGTATGCCCAAACGCCCAGAAACCCAGATGCCTGAATAGTTCCCATACGTCTAAACTGGCCCATGCGTCTAAGTAGAAAATGGCTAAGTGTAGACCCAAGCGTCTGAATAGGGCCCATGCGCCTAAACATGCTCATGCGTCTAAGTGAAAAAGAGACTAAGTTAAGCCCAGACGTCTGCATAGTAGCAAAACGTATGAACAGGGCAGAAGCGCCCAAACAGTCCCATGCGTCTAGACACTTAGAAAAATTTTTGAAATATCAGGAAAAGCAGAAAGTCTAGGGTTTGACCAGGTTTGACTTATGGGCAATGATTACCCACTTTTAATGTGATTATAGGATGTTTTAGGGTTATTGAATATATGAATGATGTATGGAATGCATAACGTGTTATCTTTTAATGATGACTGACCGTATTTATGTTATGATATAAAGTACGTTATATATTATGTTATTACTTTACGTAGTATGACGAACGAATAAAAGAACGTAAAGAATAACGTAATGAAATGAAAGATAACAACGATGAAAAGTAAAACGTAATGAATGAACGAATGGCTTGCAAGCAAATGAAAGGAGGTGCATGACCATGTAGTTGTTAGCTCAACTGTGATGCGGGTTAGCTACCCCAAAGGATGCACACAGGGTCAATCTTAAATTCTCAGATATATCACATAAGAACATCCATTCAGATAAACTCAAAAGAGATCACCATTAGACTAAAGGTAGGTCCAAAAACCCTAACACTTCGACACCCTGATACAACCACGAGCTCAACCTCAACCGCAAACGGGAGGCCAAGTGGCGGCTATGCCGCCATCATGATGGTAGCCGACGACCATCGGCCATCACAACATCCATCCCTAGATCTAAACAAAACAGGGCGCGTATGGGTGGTCGGAACAAAAGAGCCTCGTCGGCGATGCGTTTGCATGTAATGGTGGCAGCAATCTCTGCCTCCAAAACCTCATCTACGCCACGAACACAGCGTCGTTGGCAACCAAACCACCACCAGTGATGGCGGTGGGCAGCAACACACCCGCACCCCAAATCGTAATACAGACGACGACCGGCCAACAGACCTGCGATGTAACAAATATTTGTTGCGTTACAGGCGGTGGCGTGCAGGTGGTGACGGTGCAGCCGGCGCAGTAGACGGTACTGTCGGTGACTCACGGCGAAAGAGAGAGCACTTTCTCTGTCTAGAAATGAGCGGATATGAAATGATGATTTGAGCTCTTTCTCCTCTTTAAAGCCTAAGGGGTGAGATTGTAAATATTGTAACACCCGGTTATCTTTTTAGCTAAAAAGAAAGAATAAAAGCAAAGGAAAGGAAAGAAAATGCAAGTCAACCAAGTTGAGGGGTTGAAAGTGTCCAAAAGGACACAACTTTTGAAAAGTTGGTGAATAAAGCAACATGGTCGTCCATGTTGCTTCTTACACCCTAACATTCTGATTTTTCTAGAGAGAGAAAGAGAAAGAGACCAGAAGCTCTCGGGAATTTTAGAAGAAACAAGAACTTCGAAGTTTTTGGTAAGAATTCTCGAGTTTATGATGTTTTAGACGATTCTAGACTTGGTTGTATGCTTATAAATGTGATTGTGTGTTCGGGTGTGTGTGTATGTGTGTTTTAGGTGCTAGAAACGTCTGGAAAACTCAAAAGAAGGGTATAAGCTCGAAAACAGCAAAGGTGAGTTCTAGCATCCCCTTTTTAACCTGTTTTTAACACTTTTGGGGCTGGAAAATGCATGTTTGTATGTTTTTATAGAAACAAATTTCTACCCGCATGTGTGTGTGAAGGTGTATATGGGTGGGTGTATGTTTTGGGTGTAAACAATGTTGTGGTTATGACTAAGTATGTATTTTGTTGCTTAGAATGTAGGAACTAATCTTAGAACATGATAGATGTGAATTTGGGACTGAAAATAGGCTGTTTAGTAAAAGTTAGTTGCTCATGCGCCTAAACAGTGACCCATGCGTCCAATGGTCAAATTGCCTAAGTATGCCCAAACGCCCAGAAACCCAGATGCCTGAATAGTTCCCATACAACTAAACTGGCCCATGCGTCTAAGTAGAAAATGGCTAAGTGTAGACCCAAACGTCTGAATAGGGCCCATGCGCCTAAACATGCTCATGCGTCTAAGTGAAAAAGAGACTAAGTTAAGCCCAGACGTCTGCATAGTAGCAAAACGTATGAACAGGGCAGAAGCGCCCAAACAGTCCCATGCGTCTAGAAACTTAGAAAATTTTTGAAATATCAGGAAAAGCAGAAAGTCTAGGGTTTGACCAGGTTTGACTTATGGGCAATGATTACCCACTTTTAATGTGATTATAGGATGTTTTAGGGTTATTGAATATATGAATGATGTATGGAATGCATAACGTGTTATCTTTTAATGATGACTGACCGTATTTATGTTATGATATAAAGTACGTTATATATTATGTTATTACTTTACGTAGTATGACGAACGAATAAAAGAACGTAAAGAATAACGTAATGAAATGAAAGATAACAACGATGAAAAGTAAAAGGTAATGAATGAACGAATGGCTTGCAAGCAAATGAAAGGAGGTGCACGACCATGTAGTCGTTAGCTCAAAGGATGCACGACCATGTGTATATATATATATATATATATATATATATATATATATATATATATATATATATATATATATATATATATATATATATATATATATATCTGTGTGTGTGTATATGTATATATATGTATATATATGTATATATGTATATATATGTATCTATATGTATATATGTATATACATATATCTATACATATATAGACATATATATATACATATATACATATATATATACATATATGTATGTATATATATATATATGTATGTATATATGTATATATGTATATATATATATACATCTTCCCTTCCCTGTACCCTGCGAACGCGGGAGCTCTTTGCAGCACCAGGTACGCCCTTTTATATATATATACATATATATATTTATACATGTATATACACGTATATACATATATATACATATATATACACACGTATATACACATATATAGATATATATATATACATATATACATATACATACATATATATATATATATATACATATATATACATATATATATATATATGGGGGAAAGTTCCCCTAAGAATAATATTTTCCCTAAGAAATCTAAGAAACATTTTCAGCCACTAATTACATGTTAAGGGCATTCCTAGTAATTAAATCAAATATAGGAATAAAAGGACATTATGGTAATTTGACAATATAAAATAGAAAAACACAAATATACGGTTTCGAAACCATCTTCTTCTGTCTATTCCTCTCCTGCATCGTCATTCCACAATCGAAATTAAGTAAGTTCTTCAAATTATTTGTGAAATCCATTAAATTATTGAAGTTATAGTACTGATTCTATATATTTTTGTTGAAAAACATAATCAAAACGACCTAAAATGAAGAAGAAATCGACGATTCATAGCGGCGGTAAGTGTCTTGAATTCAATTACAAATTCGTTTAATATGTGTAGTGAATACTAAATTTCAAACCGAGGTTCATATATGTACTGCATTCTAAACTTGAATTGTTGCATTATTTGTTTATATAAGATTATTAGGTTAGTTACAAAGTCTATTTTCATATATGTACTGTATTCTACAACTTGATTAATGTAGTATTTTCAAACAAAATCAAATGAATATGTTTTGATATTCATATATGTACTGTATTTTATCCTTCATTATAACATTAAAATATATTGAAATTGGGTTATTATATTTCCAAGTCGATGCATCTATCATTAATGTACTGCATTATAATTTCAAATGGATTTTAATATATGTACTGTATTCTAAACTGATTTGTAATTTTATAAGTATGAACATGGATTTTCTATCATTAATGTACTGCATTATAATTTCAACAGATATGTACACTATACGCACATGTTGTGCTGTATTTCAACAGATATGTACTGCATTCTAAACTTGATTTGTAATTTTATAAGTATGAACATATGTTTATCATAAATGTGTTGTATTCTTTGTATTATAAAATTGGTTGTACCTGTACATGCATGAAAACCATTATGTACTTGTACATCACATTTTGTGATGTATTTCAACAGATATGTACTATATTCTAAACATCTCATGCATATATCATGTTATATGCACTATATGCATTATAACATTGATATTTATTGAGGTTGTGTTATTATGTTTCCAGATATTACATGTTGTGCTGTATTTCAACAGATATGTACTATATTCTAAAATCTCACAGCACATGTTGTGCTGTATTTCAATAGATATGTACACTATACGCACATGTTGTGCTGTATTTCAACAGATATGTACTGCATTCTAAACTTGATTTGCAATTTTATAAGTATGAACATAGGTTTGTCATGAATGTGTTGTATTCTTGGTATTATAAAATTGGTTGTACCTGTACATGCATGAACACCATTACGTACTTGTACATCACATTTTGCACATGTTGTGTTGTTTTTCAATAGATATATATTATATTCTAAACATCTCATGCATATATAATGTTATATGCACTATATGCATTATAACATTGATATTTATAAAGGTTGTGTTATTATGTTTCCAGATAGTACAAAGTATGAACATGGATTTATTACACTATATGCACATGTTGTGCTGTATTTCAACAGATATGTACTATATTCTAACCATCACTATCATTAACCGTGTCAATGTCATGAAATGTCTTATGACCCTCTTTTGCACAAACTATATATTTAATTTTAATAACACCGTTTGATGTACATTGAGTATGCTTCCGTGCCTCAAAACCTCCTAACTTGGCACAATTTTTGTAAAACTCAAAGGCTTCATCAATTGACAAAACTTCATACAAACTATTGGTTTGGATGAATCTGGAACATTAGGAATATAATTCTTTTTTCTAGAAGTAGGGGATATACGAACACCTGAAATACAAAAAAGATAACATTGAATTACAAATAATGATTTAATGAATAATACATATAAACAAAAACAACACACACGTATATTAAATACAACACAATAGGAAACAGCACACATAATTAAAACACACATCTACAGGAGGTATTGTTAATTTAAAACAGCACATATAAGGAAAAAACAGCACACATAATAAGAACAACACATAATAAAAACAGCAAGCTTTAAGAAAACAGCACACTTAATGAAAACAACACGCTTAAGAAAACAGCACACTTAATGAAAACAACACACATATAATGATAACACATAGAAACAATTACAGTACAAACATATATAACATCGAAACAAATACAGCAAAAACATATATAGATACAACACAATAGAAAAAACCACCGATTCACATAATGTATTTTTAATTTAAAATATAACCTATAAGGAAAACAGTACACATAATTAAAACAGCGCACATAATAATCTACAACATAATTAATTGTTTAAAACAGCACAGAACAACACATATATATATATACAACATAATTAAAACAGCACAAAACAACACATATATAGATACAGCACACATCGAAAGGTATTTAACTCAAAACAGCACATATAACGAAAACAGCACAGAGAGGAAAACAACACAATTTCATAAAAACAATGCACATAATTAAACAAAACTGAGTATATTAAAATTGTAATTGGAACCTTCATTGACTACATTGGAAGACATTGGAAGACATTGTAAGTACAGATTACAATAATAACTTGATTCTCGCTCCAAAATTGATAAAAATCACGAGCTGAGGCTTTGGTTTCGTGAAATTGAAGATCCTTATGATTGTTTCAACTATCGAACGCTGCAATAGTGGAATTGAAATCGGTTGGAATTGCAAATTATAATAAAAACTCACGATCTCTGGATTTGATTAGTGAAATTGATGACGATGACAACTTGATTCGATCAAAATCGCCTCGAATCAGAATATGATTTCGTCCCGACCGCTGCAATACTGATTAGATATTGAAATCAATTTGAATATCGTGGATTCGAGTGTGAAATTGAGGTCGATCCACGCTGAAATCGTGAATTTTGTTGAAGACCAGAGATTTTGAAGAGTTTGAATAATATCTTATTTCCAATACCCTCCATTACTAAAAATTAAAAATGCCACATGTTACCATGATATTCATTCTTAGGCAACTTAGGCAACTAATTATTCTTAGTTGAACCTCTACCTATATATATGTATATATATATGTGTGTATATATATATATATGTATATATATATATATGTATACACACACACACACATATATATACACATATACATATATATATACATACATATATATATACATACATGTATATACATATATATATATATATATATACGTATATACATACATATATACATATGTACATATATACATATATATATACATATATATACATACATATATACATATATATACATAAATATATACATATATATATATCGATTTCGCCCCCGTAAAAAATTAATTCCCCTTTCCCTCCCAACTCCCTATGGAGTTGTTCAAGCTCCGCCACATAAAACGATTGATCCTTGTATTAGTGCGACATACGATTTATAACGCGTCATCAGATCATGTCTGATACACCCATGTTGGCTTAGTTAGATAATTCTTATGCAGTACAAGTGCTCTTGATTAATCATAAAATCAAGATAAATTATGTCCTGTAGCTGTTGTAGATCTTTTGTAATAAATTTTGTCTTGCGACTAAGTAACAATTAATAAATAAATATCTCTAGACTCATTAATTGGCTTGTGGTGGTAATCATATGCGTGTGATTACTATTTGGTTTAGTGTGAATGATTCTTGTGATAATGAGACAGATGAGTTATGGTACTTTACGCGATCAGGTCTAATATATCCAAGTTAGCTTAGTTAGACACAGACAATGCGTGTGCATCACAAAAAGCTCTTGATTAATCATAAAATCAAGATAAATGATGTCTTTGTAGTTGATTAATTAGATCTCAAAATAACCAAAAAAATGAGTAATATGGGACTCATTCACCGGTTTGTAACACCCCTGCCCTAGAAATTCACAAGAGGCAATGCGACTCATGAGTTTACCGAGCGACGATAAGGTGTGGGGTTTGAACTATTGTTTCTTTCCAACATCACATTATGCTTAACCCTGATCTAAGCTTCTGATCTCACCGCGACCACTCAACGTTTTTACCTGGGGTGAGGATTGAGCTGGGGTCTCATTTGGAAAATCCAAATGTCCTACCACCTGGCCATGTTGGCTGGAGTAGTTGCAACTAAGTAACAAAACCTAAAATTATGAGTGTTTTCTTGTTTCTTATCTTCATACTGTAACTTTTTTCCTGTTTTGTGTACATTTTGTTTCTTAATTTGATTCACATTTTTGTTTAGCTTAGTTGAGATATTTTTATTGTATTTAAATTTTAATTTACTTTTAAAATAAGGCAGCATGTGTGCTACTAATCACATGTTTCACGTGAATGTGATACTATTTCTATCTCAATTGGGTAAGTTATTTACATTCCTTGACAGTGGTCTCCATAATCCCCTACTAAATTTGACTTGAGAACCACAATCACCACATATGTTTTGCATATATGCACACCTATGGATATGTTCACTACATTAAGGTAGCGTTCGTTTCAAAGAATGGAATGAATGGAATTTGAATTGGAAATGGAATCGAAAATGGAATTTGAATTGGAATTTAGAAATTCTACCTAAATCTCATAATGTGTTCGGTTGTTATAATTATGAATGAAATTGGAATTTAAAATTATAAAATGACATAATTACCCTTTTAATCAAACAAGTCTACATATAATTTCCAATATTGGCTCAAAATACAAAAATAAATGGTGATAACCCCGACCCCAACCCCACCCACCATACTAAACCTTCCACCCCACCCCACCCCCACCCCCACCCCCACCTTCCCCACCCCCACCCCCACCTTCCCCACCCCCACCCCCACCTCTCAATTTTCTATAATTTTCTTTCAAATAAATACATGTCATCACTACTCCTACCCCACCCCTCAAAAAAGTTTTAAACATAACTACAAAATTTAAACATACGACATAAACATGTAGTTCAAATCAAGATACGACCATAAGTAGTTCAACATACGACCATAAGTAGTTCAACATACGACTAAAAGTTTAAACATAACTACAAATTCTTAAACCAATTTTTTCTTAGCCAAACTTAACTTGACAACAAAAACCTGATCCAAGCCTCCCTTTCCTCTTCACCCAAGCTCCAAAAGGCGGAAGCTACATTTTAGTGCAAGTAACCGTAAAATATTGATTAAAGATACAAATTATATTTGAAAAATAAGCCAACTTCTTAGATAATGTTATACTTTAAAGCTGTAAGTAAACCAACCCTCCTATTGAACACTCATTTGAAAATACCAAATCCATTGTTCAAATCAAGCCTGCTAATACATTTATCCGAATCCCTGTTTTCTGTAAGCCCCCAACTAAAGATCATTAACTAAATGATAACACCAATACCAATCCTAATCTAGTAAAGTAGTACCACTGCTCATCTTTAATATGATAATTTCACGCGGGTCAAGAACCTCATATGGCTTCAATAAACCAATCTAAGCTTTTACAATTTTCTTGCGTATTCAAGGTTCAAACATCAATATACTTCTTTTGTTTCAAGTCACTGGCTTCGCAAGCATTTGCTAGGGTTTAAAAGTTCTAATTTAATTTATCATATTCAGACAACGAACGAACTAGCTAAACTGTACATTTCATGATACTATGGTGCCCTTTCCAGTAATTTTCTCATATAAGAACCCATCCAATTGAACATCAAGTAAAAATATAAGAAATAAAAGATAACAAATTCATAAAAGAGCTTACAGTAAGGCTATAAAAAAGTGAAAGGGAAAGTCTTTGCGCTTTGATTGCATCACCCTGACCGCTCAATCTCAGAAGTCCTTGACCATAAACAGCCAAGTTTGTATTTGAGTTGATGCTTGAGTTTTCCTGCCAGAATAGACAAAGCTACCATCAGTGTTAAAAAGTTAGAATGTAACAAACCTAGAGGTGCAAATTTGACTCATTTATAGGCGAACCAATTGATTCAGCTTCTAACATCGCACAGGTCAAATGGTTAGCCTAAAGGATTACCTATATTGAAACTATTAAAAGAGGGGTCAAACAGGGCGAAGTCTCCCAAATTGTACTAATGTTGTTTATTAAACATATGTAATGCATAAAAGTATATGAAGTGGCACCAAACAATGAAGATGGACCAATGAAAATACAATTTTAATGAAGTGCGCCTAAGGCATTTAGCTTACCAGCATGTTAAAAGGGCATAATGTTTAGTAGCCTATGACCAAATGAATTACCATTGATTAACTATGTTAAAAAGGCATAATGTTTATAACAATAATCAACACTAGTGCATCAGTGGATTAACTGTGTAAGAGAATGTCCACCTTTACAACAATGATAATCAAATCAAGATAACCTCAAAACAATTTGATATGCAGTAGTAATTCCAGATTATGTAATGAAGCAGAGCAGCAACAAAACTATAAACACTAATGGCTGTAAATTTTGAGCCATATTTGTTTCATCTATTCTAGCACTTGGCTTGCAACTAATTAGTAGCAATTCTCTTTTAAGACAATTCATCGCACATGTTATCTACACTATACTAATCAACATATTCAACATCATATAAGAATGATAAAGTTGCCTAAACACAAAGAATGAAATATACGACACACAATTTGACGAAAACAGTGAATTGTTGAACATATACCTCCACTTATTCAAAACATAGAATTGACAACTTCAAGTCATCATATTCGGTGAAATGAAACCAGACATCAAAATCACTCCAATGTGAAAAACACGTAGAAAACGTGTCTCTGTTACCTCTGCTTGAAACCTCAGATGGCGTCGACTGCACGGAGGTGGTGGTTGGCGGTCGATTAAGCAGTGGTGGTGGGCGGTCGATCAATTGAGCGGTGGTGGTGGGCGGTCGGTCGATCGGTGGTGGTTGTAAGGAGGAGGGTCGGTCGATCGGTGGTGGGATTTGGGGGATTTGGGGGATTTGAGGGTCGATCGGTGGTGGGATTTGGGGGATTTGCAATGTGTAAGGTTAGAATAGGAGGAGGAGGGCGGGCGGTCATTGAAAGCGGGAGTTAGCTAGGTTACAAAAATTTTAAAAAATGACAAACGAAGATGACACATATTTTTGCGTGTCATCTTTTCTAAAAATATTTTAAAATCCGACATATATTTTATGATACGCGTAAATGCACGTCATCGTTTTTCGCACGTCATCTTTTACGCGTCATCTATTAACAGTTTTCTAGTAGTGTTAATAGTTATAAAAACAGTAGCCTTAAGAGCTATTATTCCCTGACCGATAAGGGCTTAGTCAGGATTTTTCCTCCCGCTTGGATGCGAACCATGAAACTTGACACTTACAGACAAGACGGGTATAATCAGAGTTAAGGGGGCATTTGAAGTAAAAGATCGACTTTGTGTTTCCCTAGCTTCTCTAATTCCTATGTTTCTTTTTTTAATAATAGTAGGCGTTTTTAATCCTGACATCACCTGGTGTGACGCGGGGAATACAAGGTAATTATGAGTTAAACTACTCATGTTAGCATGGAAGTCAGCGTGCTAATTCCATTATGCTACTAGAGTTCCAAACCATTCTCTATAAAGACCTTTCCAACAAAAGAGATGCTAAAGCTATTATGATTTGGTCTTTCTAAGTTGGAAAGAGGGCTTTGGGCAAAAAGCAACTTGAAACTACTTGATTTAGTTCCAGCACCGAAAGACGTGACTCCAGGAATGAATTTCAGAAGGAAAGACTTTGTTTACTTCCGCAAATTCTTATGTATGAACTCGTAGAAAGAACGTCAAGTGTGATTTATTTGGAAAATTTTAGTATGAAACCATTTAAATACCTAGCTAGACAAAAATCAATCCCGTTAACATGAATCCTTCCACCAATACTCAGATTTGCATGTAAGCCACAATCATCTTCTACATTGTGTTAATCAAATTACAGAAGATTTTGGAAAGCAATGGCAACCTAAACATCTTGGAGAAAAACTGATTACATGGAGAGTAGAATTAGAAAAGTTAGCTTGTATGTGTTAATAAGAACGATTTAATTAGTTTTCTCCATCGATGATTTAGATTAAGTTTCTTGATCCATATTTTTTAATTACGTTATGGCTTGTGAGTTTGTATAATCCACGTATCATGTCGTCAAAGCAAAAAATATATTGCGACGCAAAATCGAAGCAAAAATTAAAAATTGGTTAACAAAATTCAAAGGGCTATAGAGGCGACATGTCGTCGCTGTAACCTTGGCTATAGAGATGACACTTGTCATTGCTATAGGTATCTCTTGTATGGGTATTGTTTCTTGTAGTGTGATCATATTCTTTTCTTAATGGTTTTCTCGATGAAAAATAAGATGAGCAGTTATATATTTTGGCTTTACAAGATAGATGTTACTATTTCTACCTAAGAGAAAAGAAACGTACATGAGCTAAATCCTTTATGTTTTTTTAATTGTAGTATGTATATTATATGTCAGTGAAGTTTAATACCCATGCAGTTAATTAGTTGTTATATAAGTGGAAATGTAGTTGTTAACTTATGAAGAACATTTATTTCATCTCAATAAATAAAAAACACAAGATCTAGAACACAAACTTTTAGAATTGCTATTCAACTATTTACCATTGTAAAACAATAATTAGGGTTTATCTTACATTGATTGTATATGATTCTTAAGTTATAAAGTAGGTAACTAATCTCTAAGTAACAAGAAATGATATTTACAAATAAATAAAAACATATATTACATAGAGATAATGTTCAAAATAAACTAAGATAGTATCTTCTTCATATCTTTATTTTAACATATTCAATCTAGTTGAAACCTTAATGGATGTGATCATCTTTACCATGAAAAGTATGTTTAAGGTTGGTATGTATTTGGTGAAGAGAATGAGTATTATTTGGTTTCGATATGCTTTACTTCATATCATGTTTGCTTGTATAGTTGTATAAAAGTCATCAGTGCAAAAGAAAAGTAAAAGTATATACCTTTTTTCATTGAAGAAAGAAATCCAAAAGATATCAAATAGAATTGGAATTGAAGTGTTTTCTAAGAATGGCCTTATTAATATAAGCATTCATGTTGTTCCTTAAAACATTTTGACTTTTGAGGTCAAACCTAACAATCAGCATTGGCCTATTACGACCTTAAACCCAAAGTCAAATTCTAAGTCCTATAAGGGGGTGTTTGTTTTTTAAAAAAACCTCTTCCCCACCTCTTCATCTGCGCGCTCGCAGACGCGGAAAGAGGTTTTTACTTCGCAGACTGTTTGTTTTGTGGAAGACGTTTCATTAAAAAACATCTTCAACACCTCTGCACAGAGAAGAGGTGGAACAATGTCTTCACACCTCTTCTAACCTCTTCTCATCTAAAATAAAGCAGCCTGATCCCCCATTCCCCACCCATTTTCTACCCACCTCCCCCACTCTTCACAATCATCTTCATCGGCAGCCCCCACCGTCTCCACCGCGCCACCACCGCGCCACCGCCGCGCCGTCGCCACTGCGCCACCGCGCCACCGCCCCGACCGTCGCCTGCTCACCACCCCGCTTGCTCACCACCGTGCCTGCTCACCATCGCGCCACCGCCCCCCCTTCGACCCCATCCCCTTCGGCCCCCTCCCCTTCGGCCCCCTCCCCTTCGGCCCCCCTCCCCTTCGGCCCCCTCTCCGAAGCCCCGCTCACCTTCGGCCCCCCTCCCCGAAGCCCCTCTCCCCGAAGCCGCCCTCCCCTTCAAGCGAATACAGCCTCTTCCCCTCAGCCAAATCCCACAGCAAAATATTCCCATCTTTCCCTCCACTCGCACACAACGAACCATCAGGTGACACCGCAACAGTGTTCACATAACCCCCGTGCCCAGCCAAAGTATATCTAAGCTTACAGTTGGTCAAATTCCAGATCTTCACAGTCTTATCCCACGAAGCTGACACAATCGTCGGCTGCAAAGTGTTAGGGCTAAATCGCACACAACTCACCCAATCGGAATGAGCATCACCGTCTTGAATTGTGTACTTGCATATGGTTATTTGTATGATTAGTTTTTTTTTTTGATTTGTTGTTTGTATGATTAGTTTGTTTGTATATGGTTATTTTGTTTGTATATGGTTAGTTTGTTTGTATGATTAGTTTGTTTATATGATTAGTTTGTATATGATTAGTTTGTTTATATGATTAGTTTGTATATGGTTAGTTTGTTTGTATGATTAGTTTGTGTTTGTATATGGTTTGTATGATTAGTTTGTTTATATGATTAGTTTGTATATGATTAGTTTGTATATGGTTAGTTTGTTTGTATGATTAGTTTAATTACAGAATATTTCAGCATTCTGCAGATGTTAACCAAAACAAACAGTATTTTTCTTGCAGACTGCAGACATTTGGTCCACCTCTTCTGTTGCTGATGTCTGCAGATGTGGTCCGCAGACTGCAGACGTTTTCCTGCAGAAAAAACAAACAACATCTAAATTAATTTGGGACCAGTTTTTTAATGACTGTTGTCACTTGTCAGGGATGGACCGGACGATCACTACCTTTATACGTGTCAAACTTGACAGATTGGCTAATCGGTTAAAAGGATTTAAATAAGACACATAAAATTTTCATTACAAATAATGTGTTGGTTTATAAATGCTTTCATCACTCGTTTGTCATTTTTTATATTTCATAAATAACCAATGTGTTATAATAATTATTATCAAAACAAAAATGTTATACACATTTTACTATAAGCAACTTTAAACCATATGATCTGATTCTTTTTAAGTTAAAATTTATCTACACTACGCTATTGACTTGTGAATCAAAAAAATATATCAAATTTAACTAATTTCACCACCTTTAAACTCACATATTTACTTGTACTCTTATTTGTCTCCCCTATAACTAATATTAGTTTTTACTTGTATATTTGTTGACCTATGTTGGGGTGAGGTGGGGCTCATTTTATTTACTGTCTAGTAAATGAATGTGGATGAAAGAAAGTGACATCTTACCTAAAATGTATAAATACAAACACATCTTTTCATTATGGGAATCAAGAACACAATCCTGATTCATATATGGGGCTGAAATTATGCCTCTACCCCATGTAAGGTGATGGTGTTTTTATATATGGGTGGTAGTGTTATGACACATTTGCCCTTTCACGTTCATCATTGTACTATTGTTGGGCCCATTTAGGGGTATAGTATAGTTAAGATTTGGGTTACTCTTCATTGATCCAACTTCTGTATTGATGCTTGTGTTGGAAGATATATGAGATTATGTTGGTACTTGATAGCTTCGTATCTTTGTTTGCATGTGCATGTTACATTTACACCCACATGGGTTTAGGCTTTATGACTTGAACGGTACAAGTCGGTTTCAACCATGGAAGCTTGAATTAAAGAGCCTTTGATTTCTTGTTAAGCTTAACTAACTTAATTAGTTTCCTTAGCTTAAGTGGACGAAGAAATCTTAACTTTTACTTATAAAACACGTTTGAAAATTACAAAAATTAAAGAACAAAATGCATTATATTGAATGGGAGTTTTAATATCTTTTTGCCTTGCTACTTATTAAATGGAAGGTGATATACAATAAAGTAACTATATATATATTAAAATTATCACATTAATAGTAGTTTATACCTTGTGAAAATTGGTTGGTGCAAATTAACAAGTTTTTTTCCCACTGATACTTATTTCTGTAGATAAAACATGAAGTGCATTAGAATTTTGACGCTATCAAAGTTGCAATATTTTGCAAACATCGTTCACTAACTTAATAAAATAATTAATAACTATTGAAAATTTAGTGAAAAAGAGAATCTTCTACTAACACTAATAATTATTAGTATTTGTTACTAATATAATTATTATTAGTGGATTTGTATTCTATGATATGAGACTATAAGAGTACCACAACAAATCAACCGTGTTCAAAACGAAACTAAGATAAATGAGATACTAATGTTTAAAGTTGATGAAATAAATGAAAGTGATTGGTTTTGTCTTACATTGGTGGAGCGACAAAACAAACTAGCGGTGGAGTACATAACAAGTTATTGTCCCCCATTGGAAAACTAATAAATTTTAAATGGATTTATCTCATTTATAAGATAAATGAGATACTAATTCTCAAAGTTGATGAAATAAATGAAAGTGATTGGTTTTGTCTTAAATTGGTGGAGCGACAAAAAAAAAACTAATTGTGGAGTGCATAACAAGTTATTGTCCCACATTGGAAAACTAATAAATTTTAAATGGATTTATAAGTGGGAGCATGAGCACGGGACACCCCAGTGGTTAGGGACATCCGATCCAGTGGCTATCAAATGGGTGCTTCAAACCCAACACGCGCCCAGGCACGAGACAAGGACCGGGTCTGGGGCGATGGTCACAATGTGACGCTTTGATTACGTACTTTCCATTCACATGTTAAGTTTAACTCAGTGTTAATGTGGTGACTATTAATATAACTATCTTGAAATCGTTACTTGCACATAACATATACATACAAGGATAAGTTCATTGTTGTAGTTGGTAGAATTGTTTATAATTCACAAAACTAAACTACTTCATAAACAAGTCTGAATACTCATACTTTCACATTCTAAGATCATCTTCTGCTTTGACTTCATTTTCAAGACACCTTCTTATATATACAATGTTATCTTGGGTGCAAGGACATCTTCGGCAGTGCGCACATTGTTTTAGTTGTTATACCCTAGGATACAGACGCATTCACTTGAGATGAGATGTGAAATTTGTCTTAAAAGAGCTTCATTAAACAGAAATACTCAACCATGCACCACTCAACCTTTTGGTTCGTTGATTGTACCGTCATAGAAAAGCTGTGAAGAACGGCTCCAAGATTCAAGTGAATAACAATTCATTTTTAGTTTCTTTTGAAGACTATGATTGAATGTGTTTCAATTAGTATATTAGATAATTTGGTACGTTTGGTTTTGTATGTTTTGTGGATTTATAGTATTTCCCATCAATAAAGTGTTTATCGTTATCACTATTTTATTAATTAGTTAATAAAAGTGGACCTACTTCTTACAATATCATCGTGTGAACGCTCTAAACTTAACATAAGACGATAATATTTGATCATCAATAACAGTTTGACATAATGTTGTCGGTAGAAAGATATTACTAATTACGTATTGTTGTAAACATTGAAATGGTATAATTTGTATATGGAATAACTATGTTGACTAATGACGAGAAGAAGGTGTTACACAATAATCGGTTGTTTTTGACAACCACGAGGAACTATCATAACTGCTATCTCCAAACCACTAATAAGTACAGCCTCAAGGTAGTAAGCTTTAATCGACATTAACTTTAATTGGTCGTGAGACTAATTATATGAGTATCTTATGTTTAAAGTTATTTGATCTATCTTAATTGTTAACTTTATATTTCGTTACGTACTACAATCCAAATAAACAATTCCATACTAAGAAATATGAATAATAAGTAGAACCAAAAGGACATTAAACCCTAATAATACAAAAATACATACATGAAATTGTAGATATTGCAAGAGTTGTAACTAGGATTGTTCAAAGTCGGATATCAGATATTCGAATTTTGGATATTCAAAAATTTTGGATAGTAGACATCACTATCCGCCGCATCTGCATCCGCATCTGAAGTTTTGGATACAAATACGAATAGTAATTCGTATTTCCGAACTTTATTTTTTTATTAATATATTATTAATTTTAAATTTTTTTGTAATAATTAGATATATGCTATTATAAAAATAATGTAAAAAACCAACACACATTAAAAAAATCCTACTATACACAAACAAGTCTCAACTTAAAACTAAAAAAACATTTAATATTTAGAAATATAACAAAAAAATATTTTTAAGTTTTCGAATAATCGGATATCCTAATATTAAAAAAATTTCAAAACCAACATCTGAATCTGAATCAGAATTTTCAGATATTTCTGATTCTGACTGTTGGATATTCAGATTGGATTCTTAAATTTGGATATTTTTAACAACCCCTAGTTGTGACCGTGTATCACATAATAATAATGAAAGAACATTTGATGATGATGTATGATTGAAAAGCTTAATACATGAGTTCTAAATGTGTCACACGAATTTTTCTATGTATTTATATAAATTGTGATGGATGAGTAAAAACATATAGGGGAAAGTTATTATATAAAGTGGAATTTATGTGTGAAGTGTACAAAGTGATCTCAACCGCTCATCGCTTATACAAGTTGTAACCCTTGCGTGAGAATTAAATCATTCTTTAAAAAGAATATTTCTTTAATTTTACAAATAAAAGATTGAAATATGCTTTTGTAAAATGATTTGTATAATAGTTTATGAAATCACACAAGTTATATCATTTATCACGCAAGTAATACTAATATATACTCAAGAAAGTTATTTGCGTACTAATTTATGAAATCACGCAAGTTATATAACTTATTACGAACTTATATATGCAAGATTCTAAACATATTACGCAATCCATTCAAGACTAGTTCTAAGCCATTTAGAACTAGTTATAGACCATTCAAACTAGTCACAAGCTATTCAAAATTAGATTTAAATCACACAAGTTATACATTTATCATGAAAGGTTCTAAATATATTACTCTAGTCCTTCAAAACTAGATCTAATCCATTTAAAAGTATATCTAAGTCATTCAAGGTTATTAATAAATGACACAACGTTCTTAATTAGTCATTCAAGGTTTTTAATAAATTAGGCATGGTTCTTAATAAGTCATTTAAGATTCTTAATGAATTACGCAAGTTAGAATATTGACTACACAAGTTTCTTTAATCAAATTATGTAAGTCGTTCAACACACAACGGTTATAATATCACGCAAAGAGGGAACAAAAACAATTTGAGGAATGAAAATACCCTACGTGTAAAAATGCAGAGAAGTCACGTGACGTCCTTCTGTTGCTTCGCACACTTTGCACGGCTTCTCCATTTTATACAATAAACTCTCTCAAACCCTATATACCCTCAACCGGGATACACGTATGTCATTACTATAGTCACATTATGAAACTATTTGAAATTATTACTAAACTTAAAAAAGTAATTAATTTGATGACGTTCTCCCCCTTATAATAATAATATTTATTTAACCTTCATCACATGCCATTCATACACTTACAAATCAGTCGTAATCTAGTAACTCGTGTTGGGTCAAAAAGTTTATATGATTTGATATGCTTAAATTAAAGTAATTTTGTCTACCAAAATTGAGGTTGACAATATGCAACCATATACTTTCAAAGGTAGTAAGGCTCCCGTGTGATTATTAAAACTTGTATGAGACGATATACATTTCAAAGGTGGAATCATAAATTACGAGTCATAGTAACTCTTTTTACATTCTCTTTAATTACTCTAGTAATAATAACTCAAACGGTCGATTAAAATGAAAACATAAGATGGTCACCGTTTACTAGAGTTTGTTAGGTTTATACATAAAAATTGATTTTTTAAAAGAAAAATCAGTTTGGATCTTTTAGTTATAGTTGATAGAGAAAAGTTTTTTTTTAACTCTCTGATTAAGTAGCTCTAGGTCAACACTCAAATTTTAAAGAAAACAATAAAGTTAACAATATGGACTAACGGAAAATGTAGCACTTGAAGAGTCAAAGGATGCATCCAATCTCTTTAGTTTAGTCCATATGATCTATCTGTGTTAAAGAAACTTTAAAGAGATCACAAAAATTTAGTGAAGTTATATTAAATAAATAAATATGGTTGTAATATCAATTTCGAAAAGAAACCTCATATGTGTCTAGTATCGCTCTCAAGCATGAAACTTTAAATGAGAGAACGAAATTAGCAACGCATGCAACCTATACACAACTTCTTTTTATAGTTGCTACGGAACAATTTCAACAACTAAAGGAATAAACAATAAATAATTTTGTTTAATTAAGTGGTAGATTTTTAATGCTAACATGGTCATTTAATTATACGTTAATGCACCATATTCCCACAATGAATTTACGGCTATTTTTGAGTATGTAGGAAAAAGAAAAGATTTCCAAAATTGTTTTGTAAAAATAAAACATTCAAGCATAGATTATTGGGTCTATGGATTTATTAGTTAGTTTAACAGTAAGAATAAATTAACGTGTAAATCGTCCTTCTAAACAAAATACCTTCAAGCATTATCTTTTTAATGTTTTAAAATGCGCTCAAATCCTTAGTCTAAAGATTTTATGTTCGAACCTAGTATCCACTAGTCTCGTATCATTAACTTGCTTTTCCATTAGTGGTGTTCATAAACCATCCTAACTAGATAATTTCGGCCGGTTTGCCTAGTTTGAAGTAATTACCATTCGGTTCATGATACGTTTTGATGGTTTACTTATGGATTGGAACTTGAAACACATAGTGTAAATCAAACTAGCCATTTAACATGTACAATTTAAATTTTTATTATTTTAAAAATAATAAGTTACGTGTATGTATTATATTCATGAACAATCTTTGTCACTTTTTAAAAATTAATACCATATGTTTCTTTTAAACAATTGTTTTGTTTAAAACCGTAAAATAGACGAAACTAAACCATCAAACACTAATATCATGTAAACCAGCTGGTTTTGTCTACCCAACCGGTGTAGGTTATGAGTCCAATCCAAACTTTCATTAGTACTGATCGCATCATAGAGTAAATTTTTCATTTTGAGCGAAAATTATACCCTACTTGTATTCTTAAATAACTCAAACTAATTTACCTGATGCTTAGGCTTGAACCATAATTCGGATAATAGATGTTATCTTAATTAGACATAACTATTCGTTTCGAATCGGAACCACCTCCAACCCCCTTAACAGGAAATAATAGTTATAAAAACCCTCAAAATATTCACCCGTGTTCTAAACTAGCCTCAAGTTAATATGGTAAAAACGAGAATAAAAGAAAAGGAAAAAACCGTCGCTAGCATGCAATAAATGTATGTAGCAGGTTCCACAAATGTCACGTGGGTCTGGTCCAAGTCACCGCATAACTCCCAACCTCCCACGTAGGCTCGGACTACCGTTGATTCCACCCCAACCTAACCCCCACACCCCAACTAATATTTCATCACAAAAAATAAAAAATAAAAATAAAAATTAATCTTTTCTAGAATGACGATACAAAATTCATCAAATACAAGAAAAACAAAACGTAATACAATCGCCAGTCATTCCTCCTTCTCCAACAAGCCACCCCCCAATCGTTTGCTTCTCCCCCAATCCACCATCATCATCATCACCACCATCATCATCATCTCTCTCTATAATATTCTCAAAGCTAGCTGTCTCCACCATTAAAGCTTTCACGGCCACATCTTCCCACCGGAAAAATTAAAGCTCATCTGAATCATCACTCCCTTCACGGTAAAGCATCTCCCACCTCTCCCATTTCCCATATATACACTCCAATCCATCGTATGTCCTTCGTATAATCTTCTAATTCTTCGATTCAACCTCTCTTTTTGTCACCAATTTCGTTACGATCAACAAAATGTGGGATTTCGGCCCGATTCGATTGCTCATTGTTGTTCATCTTCTTCATATTTGCTCTGCAATTTTGGACCCTGTTGATTTTCTCGCACTACAGTCGATTCGAAAGTCGCTTGAAGATATGCCGGGGTCGAATTACTTCTCGTCGTGGGATTTCACCTCCGACCCCTGCAACTTCGCCGGAGTTTACTGCGAAGGTGACAAAGTTGTCGCCTTAAACCTCGGTGACCCACGCGCCGGAGCCCCTGGTCTCTCCGGTCGTCTCCACCCCTCCATCGGAAAGCTAACCGCACTCACAGAGTTCACCGTCGTCCCCGGCCGGATTATGGGCGCACTTCCGGCGACATTGTCGGAGCTAAAGAACCTCCGGTTCCTCGCCGTCAGCCGGAACTTCATCTCACACGAAATTCCGGCGACATTGGGCGAACTCCGGCGGCTCAAAACCCTCGACCTGAGTTACAACCAACTCACCGGAATCATCCCGTGGGTCATCGGAAGTCTACCGGAGTTAACCAACGTCATCCTCTGTCACAACCATCTCTCCGGTTCACTACCCCCTTTCGTCTCCGCAACCCTAACCCGGTTAGACCTCAAACACAACGAGTTAACCGGTCAACTCGGACCCGACTCACTCCCACCGTCGCTAAACTACCTCTCACTCTCATACAACCAGTTCTCCGGTCCCGTCGACCGCCTCCTCCCCCGGCTCAACCGGCTTAACTACCTCGACCTCAGCCTGAACCGCTTCACCGGACCTGTCCCCGGCTGCATCTTCGGTTTCCCAATCACCAACCTTCAGCTCGAACGGAACCAGTTCGCCGGACTGGTGGTGCCTGACGGTTCAGTGACAATCCCGACGGTGGATCTCAGCCATAATATGCTGTACGGGCCGGTGTCGCCGCTGTTCGCCACCGTGGGAAGGCTTTACTTGAACAATAACCGGTTCACCGGTCCGGTTCCTACGACGTTTGTGGACCGGTTATTGGCCGGAGATATCGAGTTGTTGTACTTACAGCATAATTTTTTGACCGGAGTTCCGATTAAACCGGCGACTGAAATTCCGGTGAGTAGTTCGTTGTGTTTGCAGTATAATTGTATGGTGTTACCGGTGGAGACTCCATGCCCGATTAATGCGGGTACCCACAAGACCCGACCCGTTTCACAGTGTATGGAGTGGAAAGGGTAAAATGAGAATTTAGTGGTTTGATTTTGGGGCTTAATTATAAATATATATTTTTTGTGGAGGGGGTGGGGGGTGGGGGTGGGGGGGTGGGGGTGTGGGGGGGTTTAGAGTT
Source organism: Flaveria linearis (assembly GCA_024085815.1). Taxonomy (NCBI): domain Eukaryota; kingdom Viridiplantae; phylum Streptophyta; class Magnoliopsida; order Asterales; family Asteraceae; genus Flaveria; species Flaveria linearis. Next base: position 19,343,875 of record CM044003.1, read on the forward strand.
TTTGATCCAATTTTTGTTGTGAAGAAAAGGAAAGGGTTGATGATCATAATGGTGATAATAATATATTTCTTTGTGAATAATATCTTTTTTTGAAGTTTTTGGAATGGTTGCACAATGTAATTGTTGTGGAAATTTATATTTCAAGTATTTAATAATAATATTTTGGAGGGTTGTAGGATGGTGAGATGTGGATGAGTATGTGTTCCTTTTCAGTTTTTAATTTGATGCATGGGTCTTGGTGTGGAAGAACTCAAACTACATCATTGTCTTTTATTTTTATTGTCACTATATTAAACTTGTTTATGTTGGGTCTCTTATGCTGTCTCTTTCTTTGAGTAAATATCATTTGATTTTCTTAGCAACTTTTTTCCTACATAATGTTATTTCAAAAAGGTGCATTCAATGCTAAATTCAACAAATATCTATTAGTGAATAATCATTTAACTTTCTTACATGTGTGATTGAATTTGGTTGAGTTTATGATTTTGTATGGCTTTAGCGATATGAAAAAAATTAGGTGAAATTATGAATTTTTATGAGTGTATGTGGATGATTTAGGATGAACTAATGGTTATTTTTTTGTGTATAATGTCTATGTATATAAGTTCGTTCATGTATTATAAATGTTAATGTTTACATTGATTTAGTATATTGATGTTTTCATATCGATCTTTCTTTTTAAAATTATGCCCATATATATAACGAATAAGAAAAAGAAGAATAAAAATAACGTGCGTGAGTGTATAAGAAATAAATATATCAATGGAATGGATGTCTAACGACGTATATATGTTAAAAAGCAAAAGAATATTTCTATAGGGAACCCACCACTCTTCTAGGCTAAGCACTCTTTTGATTTCATAGTCTTCATCATCAAACCCACCACTACTCTAAGTATCACAACCACCACCCAATGTTATAAAAATCGTTAAGCGTTAATCGGGCGGTGGGTTACCGACTAGGGATTAATCAGGATTAGTCGGGATTAATCAGGATTAATCAGTTTGGAACTTTTATATATAATTTTCAATTTTACATATATATACACATTTTTATATGTATTTTTTTATAAAAATGTTTAGTTTTATATACATATAAACAAATCTGGCCGGAATTTACAAAATTTTCGCTAGAATTTCAAGAGTCACCAGAACGGAAGTCACCGGGATCTGGTCGGAAAGTCGTTGGAATTTGGCCGGAAAGCTCGCCGGAATTTTCAATTTTTGGCCGATTAGGACCGCCTAGGGCCGAATTTGACCACCGTTGACCGCCTAGCGATTAATTGGTCAATTAGGGAAAATCTTCGCGGCCGACTAGCGATTAATCGTCAATTAGTCGGCCGCCTAGACCGATGTTTGCAACACTGGCACCACCACCATCAATCACCACCAACCCGCAATCGATTCCATATATAACCCTTATTGTTACCTCCACCGTCGAATCCACTCAAGAATCTACATCAAAAATACAATTTTATCTCGTATCTTGGTGGTGGACTTGTTATGATGTTCTGATGAGCAAGCAGACGGAACAATGGTGGTGCTATTGTGGGGTTGCTGACAAGAGGCAAGTAACCATATATTATTATTTGTTAAGTTATATACAGTTGTTTTATTAATTTAAGTCCGAGTGATTTTGTTATTTTACAAGTATTCAAGAGAACAGTTAACACTTCATTTCTGATATGGACCTTTTGTGTAACATTTGTGCATACCTTTGAACCTTCTTTATAATTTTTCATACTTAAAAGACTAAAAGTGAAATCAAACATTATCATAGAGACCTTTTATTGCAATTAATTCTTATAACAAAATTAACGATGAAGCTTTGTTGGGAAGAAAAAATAAAATTTTTCAATGATCTGGCATATGAAAATTGACTGTAGAAATATAGAACTTACCTGAAGAAAGTTATGTCGGTAACTATTCTTTAGGTAATCTGCAGGAACTTTGTGTTCATGCTCTAACTAATAAAAACAAACTAGTTTCAGTGATTAGCATCTTCATTAATCTTACATATATTGTTGACGACTTTTAATTTTAAAAGATCAAAGGTTCTCATAAACTCGCACCTCTAGACAACAAAACACTTTTCTTCTTATTTAGCACTACAAATTGACATTTTAACCTTTTTATATTACAATACTAGGTTATTATCCTGTGTATTACACGTGTGGAATAAATAAAAATATTAAGTAGTTATTAGTAAAAATTAATGAATTATAAAACGATCTTTTAATATAAGATATAATTAACGTTACGTACGAGTGATAAAAGAATTATATTATTTTTTTAAACTTTTTTAAAATTTTCTTTTAGTTTTTTTCAACAAAAAAGTTGGTTTTTAAACAAATTGTTTCAAAACAAATCGTTTTAAAAAAAGTGACATTTTTTATAATTTATTTGTTACAACTTTGAAATTAAATTCCTTTTGTTTCGTAATAATTTTATTTTTAAAAGCCACAGGCTTTAAAATATATTGTATTTTCTAAAAGTTTGATATTTTTTTGAAAAAGTTTCTTATTTTATAACAAAATATTTTTTTTACGAATTGCACTTTTAGAAGGATCTCTTTTTAAAATAATTTATATTTGTAACATGAAAAGAATTAAATAATATCATTTGTAGTTAATGTAATATTTATTAGGAGAGAAACGGGAAAATAAAACTTAGTAGTTATAGAATTGTGACAAGTGTCATACAAAAATCTTCTTTTATTAGTATTGATAGAAACATATTTCCGGCTACATTTTAAGGTTATTTGTATTAGCACTAATGAGCTAATTGAAATACAAATAAAGGAATCATGTTGATCAAATTAGAGGTGGCAAAATGGGTGGGTTGGATTGGGTTTGTTGTTAGTTTAGGATGGATTTGGGTTAGGATGAGTTTGAGTTAGTATGAGTCATTTAGAAAAAAAGGTCAGGATGGGTTTGGGTCAATATGGTTTTGGATCAGGATGGGTTCGGATCAGGTTGAATCATTTTTAAAAAAATCAACACTGTTTTACAAGTTTTCTACAATCCAACAACACATATAGATAGATGCATAAACGAGCTCAAAGAGATACATATAAGACTTTATCTATAATAGATAGATGCATCTACAATCCAACAACACATATAAATAGATGCACATACGGACCCGCGGCGGCGCGGCGGACCCGTGGCGGCGCGGCGGATCCGTGGCGGCGCGGCGGGCCAGTGGCGGCGCGGCGGACCCGTCGCACGCGTCGCGACGCGCCAGACTGGTGGTGATGCACGATGAAACTCGACAAATGTGGGAGGTTGTATGTGTGTTGGTGGTGTGGTGGACCGGTGGTGATGCGGTGGTGGTGTGGTGGACCGGTGGTGATGCGGTGGTGGTGTGGTGGACCGGTGGTGATGCGGTGGTGGTGTGGTGGACCGGTGGTGATGCGGTGGTGGTGTGGTGGACCGGTGGTGATGCGGTGGTGGTGTGGTGGACCGGTGGTGATGCAGTGGTGGTGTGGTGGACCGGTGGTGATGTGGTGGTGGTGGTGCGGTGGTGTCTTGTGCGAAGGAGGCGATCAATTTGAGTGAAAGAAACATTGACTTAGACTTGTAGATTTAATTTTGAAAACCCATCGTGACCTATGTTTCTTTTTTATCAAAAAAGGTTTTAACCCATCTTGACCCCCTTGTGTTTTTATTTAATCCATTCTAACCCGTTTTTATTTTTGAAACACTCATTATGACCTAAAATCACATCTTTAAATTTATTTTGCCTCCTCCAGATCAAATGGGTAAAGTAAGAAACATTCACGTCGCATTTGAAGAAGAACCCCCCATGAATTCGTAAGATACGTAACAACATTATGAAATTTATATGTTTTCTCTCATCAGATTCATAATGGTAAGGATCGTATGTTTAAGAAGTCTTATGTAAAATTATTATTTTCTTCAAAGAAAATTCCATTATATTGTTTTTCGACTTTATACCATAGACATTAACTTGATGAAGGTTTTTAGCACTTGCCTAATAACATAATTTGTATTATCTACAAAATTGACATTAATTATGCAGAAATTAATAACTCCATTGCTAATTCCTCTCTCTATTCACATGCTTGAAGAGCCATTGGAATGTATTCCCAATTTGTTATTTTGTTATTCTGGTTGGACGCTTATAATTTTTTGTTTTGTTTTAATCATTGGATTTTTATAGGACATATTCCTATTTATAAAAAGTTAAATCTGACAATGGTCAAATGAGACATATCTTTTGCTTTTCAATACACTTTTGTTTTAAATCTTTTAAATGTTATAATGACAATATTAAGAGATTAAAAACTCTCAAAAGTAATGTAAATCTTACCCAAAGTGATGGTGCTGAAACTCATATGATTAAACAATCAAACGTCTTCCTAAACCCCAGTTATCTTTATCCTTTATGAACTAATGGAATCCTACTTAAGGTGGGTCTAAAGCATAACTTCATTTTATGCTAGAATTAATTTATGTCAAAGTAAAAGGGTGGGGCGGGGGTCCTTTTTGTCCTACAAACTATGTGTCAATTGACCAATTATCAAGCATATATACCATATGGGCCCTTGTGTTCAAAAGCTTTAAATTGATTTATACTGAAAATGTTTGGGTATATTCTTTTGCTTGTATTATTTTAGGTATTTTTAGTCTTCTACATCTTACAAAACAAGTTCTATAACTTCTTAAATTCACATATTTTTCTGAAAATGGTTGTTAATAACACATATTACTCAAAATTTGAAATTGACAAATCCTGAACTGACGTACATGTTTTTTACTTTCAAGATTTAAAACAATCAATCCATGAGGGTCAGCCATGAATGTGGGTGATCGGCGGCGGTGGTGATCGGCGGCGGTGGTGGTCTAGTGGTTCTGGTGAAGTGGTGTTTGTTGTGAAGGCCAATGTGTGTGCGTATTTTTGTAAAATCAATTTAATAAAAGAATTCAATATTTTATTATTGAGTTTGAATAAATTAACAACTAGTCCTTATATGTGAAAAGACTTTTAAATTTAACAAAAAAATTTAATGATTTTAGTGGGTTGGAGTTAATTGAGACAATTCTAAACCACATGGAGTAAAATAGAGATTTTGAAATGTTTGGATGAAAAACATTAGAGTTAATCTCGGTTTTGGTCCCTGTGTTTTGCAAATTGACTCCACTTAAGTACCAACGTTTATTTTGTCTCTATTTGAGTACCAAATTTTAAAAAAGTTGTCTGTTTCAGTCCAAATTTCTAACGGTGTTAACATTTTCTGTTAGATTTTTATAAAAAGACCAAAATACCCCTAAGGGCTATAAAAATATCACCATCTCCACCACACACCACATACCACCACCACCACCACACACCAACGCCACCACACACCACTGCCACCACACACCACCGCCGGCAAACTCCACCGCCACACACCACCGCCACCACACACCACTGCCGGCACACACCACCGCCGGCACACTCCAAATTGGATATTCCTAAGCACTCAAACTCTCTGCTCTTCAAAATTGAATTCCTTTGTCGGTCAAGGGAAATAAAAAGGTCAAAATTGAAGTTTCCACTTAAAAACTCCTGAAGGTTTCTACTTTCACAATCAATCTCTCTATGCTCTCTCGGATGCTCGCACTTGAACAAACACAGCTTCAGAGATCAAAATCAAGAATTTCGGTTGTGGTTTGTTGGTTCGCAGGTGGCGGTCGAGGATGATATTCGAAGGTCGACCGAAGATAGTTCGGTCGATGGTGGGTGTCGGTCGGCAGAGAATGGTTGCTGTGAATTGTGCGATTTGGGTTAGGTTGTTAAGGTGAGATTGATTGAAAATGATGTTGTCGGTCGGTTGAAGTTGATTTAGGGGTACAAGAGTTTGAATTTGAAGGTCAACAGGGGATTGGGTTAAAGGTCGAAGATTTGGTGTTCACTTTGATTGTTGTGGACTGTTCGAGTTTGCTTGTCCGCTGTATGTTTCAGGTATATTGTCCACTGTGGACAGGACATGTGTCCTGGTTTTTGCTCCCGAGGTCCGCTGTGGACTTTTCTCAATTTTCTCCTCCGCTGTATGATTCTGATATGAATCCGCTGTGGATTCAGCTTGGTCGTTCGCTGTAGGTTGTGTGGATACAAAACTTTGTGTGTCCGTTGCGTGTTCGGGAGTGGTCGTCCGCTGTGGTGTTAACACATCCGCTGTTGTGGAGTGTGCCGGCGGTGGTGTGTGGTGGCGGTGGTGTGTGGCGGTGGAGTGTGTCGGCGGTGGTGTGTGGTGGCGGTGGTGTGTGGTGGCGGTGGTGTGTGGTGGCGGTGGTGTGTGGTGGTGGTGGTGGTATGTGGTGTGTGGTGGAGATGGTGATATTTTTATAGCCCTTAGGGGTATTTTGGTCTTTTTACAAAAATCTAACAGAAAATGTTAACACCGTTAGAAATTTGGACTGAAACAGACAACTTTTTTAAAATTTGATACTCAAATGGAGACAAAATAAACGTTGGTACTCAAGTGGAGTCAATTTGCAAAACACAGGGACCAAAACCGAGATTAACTCAAAACATTATTTGGTGCAAACCATGATCTCCCTTGTGTGTAGAGCTGCTATACGTGTCGTGTTCAACCCATGTTTAAAACGGCTATCGACTCTAAACACGACATGTTTAACTAAATGTGTTATGTTTCTAGCACTATCACAAACATGTTTAATATGTAAGTAGTTCAATATCATGAATGACACGACATTTGTTACACAATTCACCAAATATAACAAATAACAAGATTAATTTTAACACAATAAAATAGAAATTATAGTGTGTATATATATATATATATATATATATATATATATATATATATATATATATATATATATATATATATATATATATATATATATATATATATAACTATTATAAAATTTTAAAAACTACGTTTCTTTGAAAGCGGTTCATAAATGTGTCGTGTTGAATATTAACCTATTTAACATGACAAATAAACGTGTTATTGCATGTCACAAAGGGGTAAAACCAAGCATTAAACTAGTGTAAACGCATATTTAATCATGTCATTAACATGTCGACCCTTTTACCTAACAAACTGACCTCTTTAACTTCATATAGAATTATATCCTTTTAATATGTGGTGTTATAAATTTCCAAGCTCTGCTTTTCTGTTATGAACGTGGTAATTCGAGTGTCATTTTCGACACAACAACATAAAATGACCATCCGACAAACATCATATCACCAAAATAAGTGCATTAAGGTCGAAAATAACTTAAATAAATTGGAATCATATGTCTTAATATATCATACTCATCTTAATTCTTAAACTAGTTAAGGAATTACAACTTTTAATAATAAAAGAGAACACCATTAATAAGGTAATAGCGACGGACGACTATGGTCACGTGAGGGCCATATATAGTCATGAGTCGTGACCACTTTAAAAGATCGAGGGCATGAGCTTTTGGACTTGTAAGGTCATGGGTTGTACCCCAAGGCCTATATGCATTAGGTGCTTGTACGTAATGGGCTTGAGTTGTGGGACTTTGGTTTCCTATTAAGGCACATGATGATATTAATATTTTGGGGCCATAACAAAAGATATGGGATTGTTTATTGCATGGATGAGTTGTACATTGTGCATTGCAAGATGTACATACATATGGGACTTGGTATTTATACATAAAGATATGGACCCCTACTAAATTACTTATTAGCCCGGTTGGAAAGAGTAAAAAAGCGTTGCCTTGAATTGTAATGCACGGCAATGAATTTATTGTAATCTATCCCATCTATGAATGTGCAACAAAAGCTTAAAGATAACATCATATTAAATAGTGTGATTTTAGCTCTTCACGAAGAGTACACAAATACATATGCACAAGGATTACTAATTCTTTTGTATTAATGAGTTAATTACATGAATATTTCATGTAATTAGTTCGTATTACATGTATAGTTTCTAACTATTTTTAAAATTAAAACTAGAGTTTTTATTATTGAGCATGTGATACTTATCATTTCTAGAGTTGATGTACTTTTAACTTTTCTGTTAAGATTGTAAAAGATGAACAAAATACAACATTGAATTGTAAAAAAACTATACAAGAAATCACATATTGTAAATATTATAATATGCGTGATCCACCCTTTGGGAAACACACCTACACAATAACACAAAGGCAAAGAACCTTTGGACCTAATTTGAAATGTATCTAGTTGAAGGCCATCGGAACGATTAGATGAGAGCATCTAAATGAGATAACTTTATTACATAATATTAAGCAATATATCAACTAAAATGAAACCTAATGGCATATTATATGTAGTCATTCGCCTATAACAATTCAACACCTACAATCTAGAGCCTTAACAATCTAATTTTGTAAATTATCACTGTAAGGCATATTACACTGTTGCTACATGTTAAAACTATTGAACTGATCATGTGATGAAAGTTCTACGTCTAAAGGTATTATTTTTCTGTTTACGTGTCAAATTATGGGAAATAGAGTTAATTTTGGGATATTATTGTGTTTGTAGAATAAATTTGAAGAATACGAAGAAGTTGAAAGAAACGGAACAAAAATTGAAGCCCGGGAGGTGAAGATATGTAAAAGAGAAGTTCCAAGACAATGCTAACTTAAAACAGACTTAACTTGAGCTAGGAAAAGAGTTACGGGACCACGACCTATCAACGGAAAGGTCACGAAAAGTTACACATGAAAATCAAGTTTGTGCAGGAGGTGGCGCCATCGACACCATCGTCATCGATAAACCCAAAACTTGCTGACTGACGCCTCCTCTGACGCCTAGCTTGACGCCAAGCTGGAGCCACTGACGCCACTGGTGGCGTGATGTGTGTAATATATATATATATATATATATATATATATATATATATATATATATATATATATTCCCTCTCTTGCTGGTTAAGCATGATATCGAGGTGTTTGAGTCACCCCTTGCTTTCACTCGCCTGCAGGCGAGGACCGATCCTATCTCATCAAAGCCGGGTAACAAAAAGAAGGGGAATCTTAAGGTAAGTGCCACTCTCAGGCCGGTTCTTTTTCAAGTTATATATATATGTATATATATACACACATATATATAAGAAAATTCATACAATTTGTTGTAATTTTAAAGAAACGATTATCACCTTTAGACAAATTTACACAATAGGCAAACACATCTATCCTATAGTAGTATAGCTTGAGATAAGAACCGAGTATCGATCCATGGACACAATGGCTCCCAATACTAAATCATCATTATTATTTAACCGATCTATTGAGTTTGGATTTGTGAATATTACAATTAACCAAAATGATTAGCAAATTAAACTAAAAAATTAAGAAAGTAAAGATGAAGATACACAATCAGTTAAAGATACCACTTGGACTTTGATTCCACTTAGCATAGAATTAACAACTAGCATAAACTCGAGGTGAGACCATTTTTTACACATGATAAATGAAAGTAGCCTAAACCCCCGTCAAGGATATCTATACATATAATCATTCGGAAAGCTAGAATGATAAACACACAATAGCCACCTAAAGTTATGACATGAAGAACTAATGATACAATTATGTCAATATTAAAGGTGCATTAGGCTCCTGTTAGGGTTACTTAATTCCATAAATTTTTGATAAGTTAACACGATAAACACATGACAACCACCTTAACTTGCGTAAAATAGACAAAACTATGACTACCCTTCAACTCATGAACATCAAACCATGATTATAAAATCAATTCGTAACCAATGACAAGAGAGATTCATGACATACGTTATGGTTTTCTCGAACATAAGCATAAGGATGCATATTTACCTAATTTTATTAAACCCCAACCTTCATTCACCATTCCTAATCAAATGTCACAAAATTACATACAAAAGATGTAATCATATGCATAAATCTTGTAAGAACATGAGGTTTTTCAACATAACATACTTACAACATCCACAAGGTTAAATATTTCATCAAACTAGTGTTGGGTTTTGTAGATGTTTAACAAATTCATATTAACCATTTAACATGTAAAATGCAGCGGAGTTTATATCAAAAACCCATTTTGATGTTAGTTAGTTTATGTATCATATACACTAGTTAAAACAAAACCCATGAACAAAGGATCTTTATATGGAAGAACATGCTTTCAAAATAAAAAAACAACCACACAAACTACCTCTTGAAACCGTGAAGAGTGAAGGTGAAGATGATGAACTTCGTGGCTGAATCTTCAAGCAAGAAGACCTCAAGAAGGTGATACCCCAAGACACAAACAAACCCCTTTGAATGCTAGGTTTCTTGACACCAACTTTCAGCAACTAAAACTCCTTTTGTTGCTGAAACTTTCAGCCTTCATCTTCTCTAAAAAACCGATTGATAGATAGATATTGATGAGAGAATTGTTGCCTTTTTAGGTAAGAGAGATATAGTGGAGTTGGAGAGTTAGTGTGGTGGTTGAGTCTTGCACCTTTACAAAATAAATAAGTGGAACCACATGTGGCCATGATCCATTCAAAATGGATTTCCATTTTGCTTATTTATTTATTTATTTATTTATTTATTTTTGCATAACTAATATTCTTTTATCTCTTGTTTTATAAAGTTGAAACTAATTTTTAACTTTATAAACTTAGCACTCTTTTATTTGTTATCACTTAGCAAAACTAAATAATGAAACAAATAATACCTCATGAACAATTATCCACATAATGATGTTCATCTACAAAAGCAATGATTTAGAAAAACCATTTTTTCTAAATTGGTGTCATTATTTATTTGTATGATCTTATCAAAAAATAAATATTTATTGGTATTTGTTTAGCTTGTTATTGGGTATGACCCGACTTGGATCATATCACACTAGCCACATCAACTTAATATGTATCTTGAGCAGATCAGGTCTTTCAATCTCCCACTTGCACAAGATTCATAAAAGGTTGATGCAAGTAGCAAATAACGCCTAGCAACGGTTTGCTACCCCTAATGTATATGATTAAGTGCCATTCAATAATATCGTCCTCTTCAAGTGCCTTACTTGAAATGTTTTAGGTGAATCAATCATCTATCTTTTTGTTACAGATGCCATGTCGAATCCCAGAGACACAGAATTGTCATTCTCCGATGATTTAACTTTAACAGGCCTTAGACATCTTACTCTCAACGAATAAGAGGAACAAATTCCATCTTGACTACATACGTCTCTCACAATCACCTTATATCATACCTGAACCTAGCCTTATGTACTGCCAATCTTTCAGAACAGCAAAGTACTAAGTCAAAATACAACACTTGATGAATATCAAGACCCAATATGTATCTCAGGTCTGAGGATACAATGATATTCGCCTTTACTCAATATCTCTTATGACTAATCATAAAGATTCCATGCAGAAATAATTAAGAGCGGGTCGGTCCAATATCTATATCCCATAGATATCAATGAACCTTGGTAGCAACCTCTTGCTCTATATTCATACCTTATGAATATCAACCAATCCAAGTTCATTATAGTCTTACATTCATAATTGTTCCCACAAGTATGATCGACTACGGACGTTTAGAATAACTTATTTATTCATGGATTTAAACATGCTAAAATAGAAAAACAAATGAAAATTATAACCATATAATTAAGTCAAATAACATAAGTTCCAATATCCAAATACAAAATTTGATCAAGTCCAATCACTAGAATATCCAAGTCCTAAGGCACAAGTATGACTTTCATACTTTGACCTATATAGGAGCTTCGTGAATGGATCCGCAATGTTTTGATCGGTGTGAACTTTGCGAATACATATCTTTCCCTTTTCAACTTCATCCCTTATGTAGTTGAATCTCCGTTCAACGTGCCGAGTCTTTTGATGAGCACGAGGTTCCTTGATTTGAGCAATCGCACCTTCGTTGTCACAAAAGATCTCTAGGGGGTCTTGAATGGTAGCAACAACCCCTAGATCAGCAATGAACTTCCTAAGCCACGCAGCTTCTTGAGCTGCCAATGAAGCGTCGACGTATTCTGATTCTGTGGTAGATAGTGCCACTACATCTTGCTTTGAGCTCTTTCAAGAGAACGCTCCTCCATTCATAATGAATACATATCCCGACTGTGATCGAGAATCATCTCGATCAGTTTGGAAACTCGCATCCGTGTAACCCTTTACAACGAGCTCCTCCTCACCAGATCCATATATTAAGAACATATCCTTAGTGTTTCTAAGGTATTTCAAAATACTCTTAACAGACATCCAATGACTATTACCAGGATTCTGTTGATATCTACTTGTCATGCTTAGAGCATATGACACGTCCGGCCTAGTACATATCATTACATACATAATGGATCCTATAGCAGATGCATATGGGACTCCATTCATTCTTTCTTGTTCAACCTTTGAACTAGGGCATTGAGATGAGCTCAATATAGTCCCCTTTTGAATAGGTACCAAACCTTTCTTAGAATTCTCCATCTTGAACCTTTTCAAGATCTTTTCAATGTATGTACTTTGGTTTAAACCTATTAACCGCTTTGATATATCCTTATAGATCTTTATTCCCAAAATATAGGTGGCCTTACCAAGATCCTTAATGGAAAAACAGCTTCCAAGCCAGGTTTTTACACCTTCCAAGGTTGGAATGTCGTTTCCAATTAGTAGAATGTCATCGACATATAATACAAGGAATGTAATAATGCTCCCACTAGCTTTCTTATATACACAAGCTTCATCAGCTTTCTTGATGAAGCCAAATTTCTTTACTTCATCATCAAAACGGTGATTCCAACTTCTTGACGTTTGTTTCAATCCATAGATTGACTTCTTTAACTTGCATACCTTGTTAGAATGTTTTGGATCGACAAAACCTTCAGGCTGTTTCATATGGACATCTTCCTCAAGATATCCATTAAGGAAAGCGGTTTTGACATCCATTTGCCAAATCTCATAGTCATAATATGCTGCTATGGAAAACAATATCCTGATAGACTTTAGCATTGCCATAGGCGAGAAAGTTTCATCATAATCAACCCCTTAAGTTTGAGTGAAACCTTTCGCTACAAGTCTAGCTTTATAAGTATCCAAGTTTCCATGCATATCGGTTTTCTTCTTGAAAACCCACTTACTTCCAACTATCTTGGATTTAAGAGGTGGTGTAACCAATTCCCAAACTTGGTTATCATACATGGATTGCATCTCAACGTTCATGGCTTCTTGCCATTTGTCAAAATCAGGTTTTGACATTGCATCATGGTATGTGGTTGGTTCATCTGAATCTACCACATAGCATCCATCCATGAAAAATCTATATCTCTTAGGAGGAACACTAATTCTACCAGATTTGCGAACGTTTTGTGTATCTTGATCATCCATATGATCATTCTCAACATCCTCATGTTAATTGCTAGTATCAACCAATTGTGTATCGTCTTGTGAATCTTGAATCTCTTCAAGTTCCACTGCTCGTCCATTAGTTTCTTCTGAAAGAAACTTAGTTTCCAAGAACTCTACCTTTCGAGCAATAAACACTTTCTGCTCTGTTGTATCAAAGAAATAATATCCAATACAATCTCTAGGATATCCAATGAAGATACACTTTATGGATCGGGCTTCCAGTTTGTTTTGAGTGTATTGCTTAGGATAAGCATCACACCCCCAAACTTTTAAATATGATAATGATGGAACCCTTCCATGCCATACTTCGAAAGGTGTCCTTTCCACTTTCTTGGTTGGGGCCATATTTAAAATACGGGCCGTGGAGAGCAACGCGAAACCCTAAAATGATAGAGGTTTCTAGCCATCATAGATCGAACCATATCCAATAGAGTCCGATTCCTTCTCTCAGACACACTATTATGTTGTGGTGTTCTAGGTGGAGTAAGTTGTGAGACAATCTCACAACTTCTAAGATACTCTTGAAATTCACTACTTAGGTATTCACCTCCTCTATCTGTATGAAAAATCATGACCGTTTTCTTGAGTTGATTTTCTTCTTCATTCTTGAAGATTTTGAACATTTCAAAAGATTCATGTTTGTGTCTTAACAAGTACACATACCCATAACGACTATAGTCATCGGTAAAGGTAATGAAGTATCTTTTACCATTCCTAGTTGTTGGTTTAAAAGGTCCACATACATCCGAATGTATGATCCCTAATAAATCCTTTGCCCTTTTATTAGTCCCACTAAAAAGGGGCCTTTGTCATTTTACCTTGTAAACAAGACTCGCATACATCAAATGAATCACATTCATTAGTTTTCAAAAGACCATTCTTTTGGAGTTTTTGCATATGATTCTTGTTTATGTGACCAAGGCGACAATGCCAAAGATAGGAATCACTCAAATCTAATTTGAGCCTTTTGGTGGTTGCTTGGTACATTGAGCTATAATATGTTGTGTTTTCATGAACCAATTCATAAATACCATTACAAGGTATAGCCTTAAAATAAAATATATGATTTAAAGAAACATGAATATCATTGTCAACAAACTTGAAATCATAATCACATTGTCTTAAACGGGAAACAGAAATAATGTTCCTAGTCAAATAAGGAGCATACAATACATTCTTTAAAATGACTTCCAAACCACTTGGAAGCTTCAAAATGTAGTCTCATTGGGTTTCCACGTGAACCTTTGCACCATTGCCATGAAGAGACTAATTTCCCCTTTTGCATAATGCTCACTTCTTTTGAACCCCTGCAACAAATTGCAAATATGAGTTCCACATCCGGTATCCAATACCCATGTGTTAGAAGAAATAACATTTAGCTCAACATGTATCATAAAGATTGTACCTGAGGTTTGCCCCGCGTCCCTCTTCGATCTCAATGCTTTGAGATAGACCGGACAATTGCGTTTCCAATGGCCTACCTCACCACACTCAAAACACGGGTCATCATGAGCAACCTTTTGCTTCTTTTATTTTGGTTTGGGCGGTTCCACTTTAGCTTTACCTTTTCCCTTCCCCTTGACGTGCCCCTTCCCTTTTGCGACATTTGCCCCAGGGTCGGGGAGGTGCCTTTTCTTACTACCTCCTTCATTGATCGTAAGGAACGGTAGAACCTTTCTACCCATGCCCGCCTCGGCCGTTTTGAGCATTGAGTGAAGCTCACCAATGCTCTTGTCCCATCCATTCATGTTATAGTTCATAACAAAGCTATCAAACTTCTTTGATAGGGAGTTGAGGATCAAATCCGTTGCCAACTCGTTGGACACACGACAGTTAAGCCTTTCAAGGCGATCAATGTGGCTCTTCATCTTAAGAACGTAAGATGACACCGATTGGGTCTCGTCCATCCGACATGCATGGTGTGCTCGAACCGTTTCGAAGCGATCCACCCTTGATTGTTGTTGGAACATTTCCTTCAACTGGATGATCATGTCATAGGCATTGTGGTTCTCAAAGTCCTTTTGCAAATCGGGAATCATACTCGCTAGCATGAGACATGAGACTTGCACAGAGTAATCGGTGTATTTGACCGACTTGGTAAAGGCCTCTATGTCATTTTCATCGGGTTGATCGGGAATGGGATCGTCTAACACATAGGACTTTTTTTCTTGCTTGAGAATGATTCTCAAGTTTCGGTACCAATCTATGAAGTTCCCATGGTTTAGACGTTCCTTCTCAAGGATGGTTCTTAGTGATAGGTTGTGGACGGTCGGGATTG
Source organism: Flaveria linearis (assembly GCA_024085815.1). NCBI lineage: Eukaryota > Viridiplantae > Streptophyta > Magnoliopsida > Asterales > Asteraceae > Flaveria > Flaveria linearis. The sequence goes on from CM044003.1 coordinate 19,359,542, forward strand.
CATTATTGTTGTTAGCCATCTACAATTTTACAAAGTTCAATTTTTAGTATTTTGATATCAAGGCATTTTAATTATTAATATCCTTTTATATCTCATAGACAATTAATAATTTAAATCTAGAATCTAACGTTACATTTAAATATACCTTTATCCCTTTATTTAAATTAACAAGGTAGTCAACGTTTGACAATTGTAACCTATTATAATTTCTAGTTATATGGGATCGTTTTAAACATCTCATGTTTTGTTTGGCATGTTTATCCCATCAACACCATTTGTACGTCATGCTTCGGTGATCCTAATGCATGATTTCCAAATCAAGTCGTCCTACTTAGACACACGTGTGATTTTACATATATGAGTGGTTAGGTGACCTTCATCCCATAAATATGGTAATTTCACCTCAACTTCACAAGTTTCTATATTTATGGTTAGGTGACCTTTATCCCATAAATAAGTTACAAGTGAATTGAGTGTTGTTTAAAAGGATGGTGTTAAACTTGTTTTAAAAGGATTTTTGTAGTTTCTAAAATCTAGTTTTTAGAAAAGGTCTTTTATACCATACAACTTGTATGCATTCAAATGCATGGTATTTTTTTGAAAAACTATTTTCAAGGTTCCTTTTAATAAAACCCATTTTTATTAAATCATTAACCCTTAATAAACACACTTTATTAATTCCTTTAATGATTATAAAGAACCATTTTTATGCTTGATTTATCATAGTTGTTTAACTAGTTTATCTATTTTCAATTAAAATGTTAAACACAACCAAACAACCAAATAATCAACCAAACATAAAAAAATAAATGCATAACCATAGCCAACTATTTTGATCACACTTGCTTGCCATAACAAGTGTGTCAAGTGGTCATTCCTAGGGTAAAACATGACACATTGTTGTGTTGATGAACTCCCACTTGAACTTGCATCCAAAAGCTTCAAGTATGCCTTTTGTGTTGTGATTCCACCACCATCTTTAGGCACCTTCTTTGTCTTACAAATCAGCCCCAAAATTACTTATTACATAGAAAAAGTCCTAATACATTTTTCTAGTAAAATAAAGTGCAAGCTAATCTACTTATTACATACCAAATGAAACAAATAAATTTCATAGCCTTTATTATATTCAAATGAATCAAAACCACAAATAGTCAAACACAAGGTCATGGCTAGGTTTTATGCACTTAAAACACATCCAAATATGTATATATCTATCGATTTTGGCAGCCCCTTTTGAACCCAAGTTCTTGGCCAACATAAACCAAGAACAAGTGGGTTTTTGTCCAAACAAACAAACCATCTCATGATTTAAATTTTTCAAGATCCTTACATGCATATAAAGTAATATCTTGAAAAACAAAGGGACTTCCATTAGAGAAATTTCCAGCCCATTTTTTATAAAAAAAAGAACCCGAAAATTTCAATGTTTGAAGCATGTATCCATATAACCGGCTCTGATGCCATTGTTGGGTTTTGTAGATGTTTACCAAAGTCATATTAACCATTTAACATGTAAAACGCAGTGGAGTTTATATCAAAAACCCATTTTGATGTTAGTTAGTTTATGTATCATATACACTAGTTAAAACAAAACCCATGAATAAAGGATCTTTATATGGAAGAACATGCTTTCAAAATAAAAAAACAACCACACAAACTACCTCTTGAAACCGTAAAGAGTGAAGGTGAAGATGATGAACTTCGTGGCTGAATCTTCAAGCAAGAAGACCTTAAGAAGGTGATACCCCAAGCCACAAACGAACCCCTTTGAATGCTAGGTTTCTTGACACCAACTTTCAGCAACTAAAACTCCTTTTGTTGCTGAAACTTTCAGCCTTCATCTTCTCTAAAAAACCGATTGATAGATAGATATGGATGAGAGAATTGTTGCCTTTTTATGTAAGAGAGAGATAGTGGAGTTGGAGAGTTAGTGTGGTGGTTGAGTCTTGCACCTTTATAAAATAAATAAGTGGAACCACATGTGGCCATGATCCATTCAAAATGGATTTCCATTTTGCTTATTTATTTATTTATTTTTTTTGCATAACTAACACTCTTTTATCTCTTGTTTTATAAAGTTGAAACAAATTTTTAACTTTATAAACTTAGCACTCTTTTATTTGTTATCATTTAGCAAAACTAAATAATGAAACAAATAATACCTCATGAACAATTATCCACATAATGATGTTCATCTACAAAAGCAATGATTTAGAAAAACCATTTTTTCTAAATTGGTGTCATTATTTATTTGTATGATCTTATCAATGAATAAATATTTATCGGTGTTTGTTTAGCTTGTTATTGGGTATGACCCGACTTGGATCATATCACACTAGCCACATCAACTTAATATGTATCTTGGGCAGATCAGGTCTTTCAACTAGAACAAATACACATAATTATTGAAGAATAATCAAGTTTCATCATGACATTAACATAAACAACACCAAGAATCATGTACAAGTTGTTAAATCATGCTACATTTCATCTAATCCAAGTGATAATAAGAGTTTAGCCCATAAGGCTTACAAATGACATACCCAAACTCAAGAACATGAAAGAACTCATAGTAGATCTAGAGGAATTCAAACCAATTTTGAGTGGAAATGGGGTGGATGATGTTAGATCCTTCTTGAAAGTGTGAAATCTTCAATCTTGGCCTTCAAATCTCCCAAAAACTCTTGAGAAGTGTTGAAAACACCTAAGGGTTTGATGGAGGCTAGGGTTATAAAAGAAATGAAAGTTATGATGAAATGGGGGTGTACTAGAGTTACAAACCCCTATTCTGCCCGAATATGACCATATTTAAAGTGATATGACCATATTCAGCATAAAATAAGCTAGTTGGACTTTGACAACTTATATGGTCATATTCAGCTTCAATATAGTCATATCAGAAGCATTTTTCCTCTTGAATTTCTTCAAATCTTGGGTTTTCTTTACAAAAATCATTGACATCCATAAACTACAAAAATTCAAATAAAACACAAATAATTGTCTAAATTATGAATTTTGTATAAAAATGACTTAAAATGCAAACAAATATATATTATAAACATGTATATTTATTATCATATCATGCGCCACCGACGCCAATCGCCGCATTTAAAATCGAAATTAAAATTTAAGATCTTTTGTTTAAACCTATAATCACACTCCAATTTCACTACTCTTGTTTGCTTAAATCGTTTTTAACTATCAATCAATTTTTAAACTCCACTTTTCATCATGAATTTTTTCTATACATAAAAACAAATTAAAGTACAAAGAAACCATGCAAATAAAACAAGATTCACCTAAAATGTCAAAGCAACACTCATTACTATTACATGTAATTTAGGGTGGAGATGGAAAACGTGGCGTGCCTTCCTTCCATTAAGCCTATAAATCTTTCAATTCACAAATTAGACATATAAGACATGAAGGTTTTACTCTTATCATACATCAAAACTCTATGGGGCTGTTTAGTAGGTTGGAACTCAACAAAATTTAATTGAATTGAAATTTAAAGTCTATTCCTTTATGTCTTTGGTCGGTTAACAGAAGGAACTGGAATGGGATTAATTCGAATCAAATCCCACATTTAATGGAATTCAAATTCCTCCCATCTTTTAAAGGAAATCATAGGAATGCTTTCAAGGACCATAATATATTAGATTATAAACTAAACTTAGTATTTATATTTGTATCTAAGACATGTTATATAGGATCGTTATTATTTACGTATATTATTGAACGAATTTAAATGATGGCTAAGGCGTTTGATGGTGATGTTAGTTAACTGTTAAATGACGGTTGATCTCGCCAAAATAACCTCTTCTAACTGTCATGATTAACATTGTATTTGTACTTGGTCTCTTACAATAATAGAGGTTACCAAGATTAATCTTCCTACTTTGTTTAATCCTCTAAACCTTTCGTACAATTCTACAATAATCTTCAGTATTTGGTCTTTGTTCTGGGCTTGGTGAAGAAGGTTAAATTTCATAATTTCCAACAAACATCTATCATTTTCATCAACCACTCTAAAACTGAAGATGGCCAGAGACAAAGAATTCAAAAGAAGGACCCAAGTTCAACGATTATGTTACTATTGTAGTATTGTAGAAAACCAGGGCATGTAATCCAACGTTGCAAGGTGAAAGAAAGAGATGAAGCAACATTGTTGATCCGGCATGCCATTGATACAGGTATTGTAAATACACAGATGCGAGAAACCAATGATTATGCAGAAGAATATGTGGTAAGTGGAACCAATCATGAAGGCTGGAATGATATTTGGTATGTAATAACTAAGTTAAGTTTCAGAATCTTTCACTGGTATTCTTAATCATTTCAATAAGATAAAGAAATATTTTGATGTGAAAACAAGAGTATCCGGAAACATATTGTTCATAAGAGGAATAGGGGTGATAAAATTAAGATTGAAAGAAAATATTACAATTCCTAGTGTGTACTACTCCCTAGATCTTGATAAGAATGTTTAAGTCTCAATCAGTTAAGGCAACAAGGCTTCGTTGTTAATATAGAAGGGGACAAGTGTGATATATCTTATATGTTTAAGAATGAACCCAAAGATCATGATAAGATTCTTGGTGAAAATAAAAATAAAGCCTATCTAGAAAATGAATTAGGTGATAACAGACTTCATGATGAACATAAGGAAAATTACTTACAATCATATTTTGAGGATTTGTTTTATACTCTTCAAATGAAAAAGAACAGTAGATAGATATGAAAATTGGAGATTAGAATTCCAAGATTGCATGATTCTATTAGATTTGATAGAAGAATTAGAAGAGTTGTGGACTTTTAGAGACCAATCATAGGATAAATTACCTTAAATGATAGATTGGTTCTTAAATATCTATCTAAAGGTTTCTGATCGTCTTATACCACCAATGTATAGAAGAAAAAAGGATAGAACTTTATGATCTTTATGTCATTGTTAAGAAAGAGGGAGGACTCAAATGGGTATCAAAATTTAATCTAAGGGTAGTGGTTGCTAAAGATATTGGATTAGATACTGATGATAAAGACATGGTCAAAATTCTATATGCTCAATATTTGGATGTACTAGAATGGAATTACCATGTAAAAGTTGTTGCAAGAAAGGTATAAAAACTATTTGAGGAAGAAAGTATCCTACGATTTGATATGCAACCGAGAAACTAAACAATGTAGCAGAATCATTAGAAACAGATTATGCATTGTACATGGGAGGATGTTTGATGTACGGGGTTTGGAATGAGGTTTATCATGGTTAATTTGTTAACTTTAATGTATCTAATATGCTTAAGTGTAAGAGATTGTGTTGAACAAGTTAACTACGACGATTTGATATTTTGTAGGTTAAACGCAATCATTTGAGGGGTTTTGAAGAATGCAAATGGATGATAAGTGAATACCATGATAGATGATATGAAAGAGAATTCAATTACGAGAACGTGGCCGTAAACGACGAGGAAAACGAAGTTCAAACGAAGAAGTTATGAAGAAAACAAGAATCGGACAAAGCTGATTGGCTACGACCTACGGCAGAAATATGACCTATAGTGCAACAGTTCAAAGCAAAACAGAATGTCGCTCACTTGACTTACGGCAGAAAGCTAACCTATGGTACAGGACGCGCTGAAATCACTTATAAGTCGCGAAAATTTTGAAGATATCTTTCATTCTAAGTCGTCCCTAAGTGTTAGATTCTTCCCCAAGGCTTCCCGAAGGTTCCCGGAGGTGATTTTAAGGCTTTCCAAGTGTTTCTAATCATTTGGTTTGATTCTTTAACGTAAATATAATGTTTACTTTTGTTTTTGATTTGTTTTTCATTGCCATGTCCGGTTAATCCACCCGTGATCTTCTCCAGGTGATTAGGGTTTACACTATGACTTGTTCTTAATGGTTTTTGGTTGAGTTAATGTTTAAACACGGAAAGTTAAGTCGAGTAACATTATTTATTGCTTAAAAATTCTAAAATACGTGTGTTACCTTCAATTCAATTGTTCTGGTGTTGATTGTTTTAGATTTCTTTTCATCTGTAAACGTCAATTTTGGATGGGATTGGGTAATACAAACGTAGGATATGATTCGAGTAGTTCTTTAACAACAGTCTCATTCAATCTACTGTCTTTAATCAAATCAACCCGGTTATGTCTATGTAACCGTTTTTAACTATCAAAACAAATCTAAGTTGTAAGCCTGAATCCGGAGAGGATTACCTTTTCACATTATTGTTTGCAACTCAATTACTCATAAAGTTCATTACTTTTTCGCAATTAGTCATTTTAGTTAAGTTTTTATAATCAAGCTCTTAACTTTTGGATTTAAACTACACTTTTCACATATTCCCTGTGGATCGACCCAACTTACCCTAGCTATCTTAGGTGAGTTTGAAACCTTATAAATTGTTTTTGATTAGGCTTAACAATCCGATATCAAAATGGCACCGTTGCCGGGGAATTAGTGCGCAAAGTGTCAAGTTTAAATTTTTATTTGTTTTGCTTATTTTATTTACTTTTTTTTCTTTGTTACGCTAGGTGTGTTTGTGTGTACAGGTGACAGCTCCGTGCATGCATACCCGGTACACAAGGAACAAGTCCCCGTTAGTGTTTGATCCAGAAGTTGAAAAAGACCGCTAGAAGAAATCGAGCACAATCCCGTGCAAAAACCAAATCATCTAGTGGATTCAAAGAGTGCAAGATGGAAAACCAAAACCAACCCGATACCAACCGCCAAATCCACCACAAAACCAACCCTTACCAAACTAACCTGATGACCCACAAAGCCAACCTGCAATTGCTCCAAACCAACCACCTCAGAGACAAAATCCGTACCCTCAACCAAGACAGAACCCTTACCAACATGGACCTGCAAGACAGAATCTGAGACAACCAAGAGGGGTTAACAGGTTTGAAGATGAAGAGGACAGGTTTGATAGGCTGAGTATCCATACATGGGATGAGGAGATAGATAAACAGAGTAATGGGAATAAGGATGAGTATGTTGAGGAGGATGTGCAATACAATAAACCTAATAACAACCAAGGCCGATACAGACAGAATGAACAACCACGACAATATAGGCAAAATCATGGCCAAGGCCAAGGTAGAAGGCAAGGATTTCCTCGGGCAAATCGGAACCCCGGGCTTCAACCCTACCAAGCCATTGTTCAAGGGGTTGATAGCCATTTTCACCCTACCATAGTTTGAGATTAGGTCCAATAGTCTGACCATTCTTCCTGAGTTTCATGGACTGTACAAGGAAGAACCCTACTTGCATCTGAACAAGTTTAGTGCCATTTGTGAGACTATTGGGGCACAAGTTTTTACACCCGAAGAAGTGATATTAGTGCTATTCCAGTTCACATTGAAAGGAAATGCGAAGAAGTGGTTCCATTCCCTACCTGCTACCAGCATTTACACTTGGGAGCAAATGCAGCAGGCGTTCCTAGAGGAATACTATACACCACAGAAGACAAGTGAAGCCAGAGTTGCCATTCGTACCTTTAGTCAGTAACAAGATGAGCCATTTCATGAGGCTTGGACAAGATTCAAGGAGTTATTGAGAACCTGTCCACATCACGACATTCCCCAATGGGAATTGATTTCTTCCTTTTATGATGGATTATCTGCTGAAGATGTGAGAGATGTGAATTCAACAAGTGCAGGAACCTTCATGACTAATACTGAGGATGATGATTAGGAATTACTGGAACGGATGAGTATACATTCAAAAAGACAAGCTCAGTGTTGGAGGAAATCACGGAATGTGGTTGATGATTTAGATAGAAGAACTTCCAGGTTCGGTCAGTCAGCAGGTAAGGCTATAGTAAAGGCTACAAGTTCTTTTACTGTATGTCAGGGATGTGGTGAAGCTGGACACACTGCCAGAGATTGTCTAGAGTTTGATAAGGGGTTGGAAGAGGTGAACTATGTACAGGGTGATAGGCGACCATACAATAACAACACCAATAATAATACTTATCATCCCGGTTTGAGAAATCACCCAAACCTCAGATATGGTAACCCAGACAACCAATTGAACCCAAACTTTCAAAGTAATTCACATCAGCAATATCAGAACAGGTCTATAGGTCAGAGTGGTCAATACAATCAGGAAAACTATAACAGGGGTGGTCAGAGGAACTATCAGAATAACCAGGAACAGGGTGGATCGGGAGGAAATGCAGAACCATCAAACAGGGAGCTTCTAGAATTTATGAAGGAGATGAGGAAATCCAATGAAGTGAGAGACAAGAGTGTTGAGGCTTTATCCAAGCAAGTGGGCCAATTAGCTGAAGAAGTTGCTAGTCTGAAGAAAGCTCCAGGGAAACTTCCTAGTGATACTCAAAGGAACACAAATCACAGCTCATCTAATGCAGGATCCTCAAGTAGTAGACATCCTTCAGTTAGTCAGGTAAGTATTCTTCGTTCAGGTAAGATTTATGATAATAAAGTTGAGCCCCCATCACAATTCATTAAAGGTGTGGTGGAGGATGTTAATAAGGATGAGGATAGCGATGGTGAGATTGAACTTGTCACACCTAAATCACCCAAGATAGTAAATTTTTCAAATAAAATTGATCTGGTGATGGGAAAAAAGTCAACTAGTTTTCAGGAAAAGGGTGTGGAGGCTAATATCATCCCATTTCCTAGGGCATTAATTGACCCAGGTAAAAAGGTTCCATCGGGTAAAAGGGGCCCACAACATGATGAGATGTGGGAAGTTTTTCAATAAGTAAAAGTTAATATCCCATTGCTTGAGGTAATTAAACAAGTGCCCGTGTATGCAAAGTTTTTAAAAGATTTGTGTACTCAAAAGAGGAATGCTAAAATACCCAAGAAAATTGAAGTGTCTAATAATGTGAGTGCCATACTAGCAGGACAACCTGTTCCACCCAAGCTTCCAGATCCAGGAGAGCCGGTGATATCCATTCAGGTGGGTGATTTTCACATATCACGGGCTTTGTTAGATCTGGGAGCTAGTGTGAGCATTCTCCCAGGCAGTTTATATGACCAATACGATTTTGGTCCGTTGCATAAAGCTCACACCACTGTGGTGTTAGCTGACAGAACACCCCGACTGCCTAGGGGAATGATCTTTGATGTTATTGTTAGGGTGGAAGACTTTTACTACCTGGTTGATTTCTTAGTTCTTGATTATGTGTCGGGAGAGTCAAATGATCAACAAACAGTTATACTGGGTCGTCCATTTTTGGCCACTTCCAACTCACTAATCAATTATAGAACCGGGGTAGTTGATATGACTTTTGGAGATCAAAGGCAGTTAATAAACTCTTTTTCCCATACATCTAATCCTCTGGTCCATAGTGAATGCTCTTTGGTAGACACTATGGATAAGTGTGGTCTTCATGTCAATAAGGACAACATCACAGAGGCGTGTGTTTATTGTGACAGGGATCAGGTAGGACTAAGCAGTGAATTGAAGAAGGTTGAGCAAGAGCTGGAGGTGATGGCAGTCAAGGAAGGTAGACCTACTTGGACCCATCAAGTGGAAAGCTTACCTGATCATATTGACACCAAGCTATAACCATCACTAACGTCACCTCCTAAGTTGGAATTGAAAGAGCTTCCTAAGCACTTAAAGTATGCGTTTGTTGGAGACAACAACCCTTCCGGTGATTATTGCCTCTAACTTATCCGAGGAAAATGAGAAAGCTTTAATGGAGGTGTTAGTACAACATCGGGCTGCAATAGGATGGACCATTGAAGACTTGAGAGGGATTAGCCCGTCCATTGTCATGCATAAGATCATCACTGACGAGGGAGCAAAACCGGCTCGAGATGCTCAGAGGCGATTGAACCCAAACATGAGGGAGGTAGAGAAGAAAGAGGTGTTAAAATGGCTGGATGCAGGTATTATCTTTCCTATCTCTGATAGTGAATGGGTCAGCCCAACTTAAACAGTACCAAAGAAAGCTGGCATCCAGATTGTTCAAAGCACGGATGGTACGGAGGTAGCCACCCGGCCGGTAACCGGGTGGCGGATTTGCATCGATTACAGGAAGTTGAATGCTGCAACTTCTAAGGACCATTTCCCGTTACCTTTCATTGACCAAATTGTAGAAAAATTAGCGGGTCAAAAATATTACTGTTTTCTAGATGGATATTTAGGTTATAACCAAATCACAATCCATCCGGATGATCAACATAAGACAACCTTCACTTGTCCGTATGGTACTTTTGCATTTAGGCGAATGTAATTTGGCTTGTGCAATGCCCCTGCCACCTTTCAAAGGTGCATGATGAGTATCTTTTCAGATATGGTGGGGGATTCTATGGAGATCTTCATGGATGAATTTTCAATATTTTGAACATCTTTGGAATCATGTTTAAATCAATTACAAAAAGTGTTAAAAATATGTGTTGACTCGAACTTGGTCCTTAGTTGGGAAAAGAGCCATTTTATGGTTCAAGAAGGTATCATGTTGGGACACGTTATCTCAAGCAGGGGGATAGAGGTTGATAAGGCAAAAATGCAAGTCATATCCACCTTGCCACCACCAACAAATATTAAAGGTATTAGGTCATTTTTAGGACATGCAGGCTTTTACGGGCGTTTTATTAAAAATTTCAGTGTGATAACAAAACCGTTGTGTAATTTGCTTCTAAAAGATGTACCTTTTAACTTTGATGATGAGTGTTTACAAGCATCTAATATTTTAAAAGAAAAGTTGGTGGAATCCCCAATTTTGCAATCACCGGATTGGTCACTTCCTTTTGAAATCATGTGTGACGCCAGTGATTTCGTAGTTGGGGCTGTGTTGGGTCAACGAGTTGATAAGAAACCGGTCGCTATTTACTATGCAAGTAAAACTCTTTCTGATACTCAATTAAATTACACAACTACTGAAAAAGAGTTACTTGCGGTTGTTTATGCCTTAGATAAGTTTTGGTCGTATATTTATGGTAGTAAGATTAATATCTATTCTGATCATTCTGCTGTCAGGTACTTGATGGATAAAAAGGATGCCAAGCCTCGATTGATTAGGTGGATACTGTTATTGCAAGAGTTTGACTTGGAGATAAGGGATAAGAAAGGAAAAGAAAATGTGGTAACCGACCACCTGTCAAGAATCATCCATAATATGGATGAACATGACTTAGAAATCAATGAAACCTTCCCTGATGAGTATCTACTGTCAGTTTCTACATCTACTGATCCGTGGTATGCTGACTTTGTCAATTATTGTGTTGCAGGTGCAATTCCCGAACATTGGTCAAAGTCGAAGAAGAAATATTTTGTGTCACGAGCAAAACAATACTTTTGGGAAGATCCAGACTTGTTCAAGATAGGGGCTGACCAACTGGTCAGACGATGTGTTCCGGATTCAGAGATACCGGATGTATTGCGTTTGGCGCACGCATCTGCATGTGGTGGTCATTTCAGTGGCCAGAAAATAGGGCATCGAGTGCTACAATGCAGCCTATATTGGCTTACTATTTTTAAGGATGCCTTTGAGTTTGCAAAAACATGTACAAATTGCCAAAAGATGGGTAGTATCACAAAACATAATGAGATGCCCATGCAACCAATCCTAGTGATCGACATCTTTGATGTTTGGGGGATTGATTTCATAGGACCCTTCCCCAACTCGTTTGGCAATTTATACATCTTATTAGCGGTTGATTACATGTCAAAGTGGGTCGAAGCCATTGCCACAAAGACCAATGACCATAGTGTTGTGTGCAAATTTGTTCAAACCAACATTTTCAGTCGATTTGGGGTGCCCCGTGTGATCATAAGTGATGGGAGATCACATTTCAAAATTTTTAATTTTGGTAAATTGCTTAAGAGATATGGGGTTGATCATAGGATTGCCACACCTTATCATCCACAAACAAGTGGCCAGGTGGAGGTGTCAAATCGACAAATCAAGGAAATTTTACAAAAAACAGTACGACCTGACCGCAAGGATTGGTCTAACAAATTGAATGACGCCTTGTGAGCATGTCGTACTGCTTACAAAACACCGATTGGCACCACCCCTTACCGGTTGGTTTACGGGAAGGGCTGGCACTTGCCTTTAGAATTAGCTCATCGTGCATTATGGGCCATTAAAGAGGCTAACTTTGATTACGACACTGCAGGTAAACAGAGACTGATGAGTTTAACAGAGTTAGAGGAGTTAAGGGAGGAAGCGTACGAGAACGCCACAATATACAAAGATAGAATAAAATACGTGCACGATGCGAAATTACGGTTGAAAAACTTTGAAGTAGGGAGTTTGGTGTGGTTATACAATTCCCGCTTAAAGTTGTTCCGAGGTAAGTTAAAGAGCAAGTGGACGGGTCCTTATAAAATCATACGGATTGGGAACTCGGGCGACATCGAGATCGAAGATTTCGATGACCACATCCGACAAGTGGTGACTGTCCATCGGTTAAAACCATATTTGCGACCAAATGACTTGAACGGGCCGGATAAGCAAACCGACGAGCTTTTATCGGTCACTATCCGGGTTTCTAACCCGGTCTGAGGCTTCCGGGAGGCAACCCGTGTTTGTGAGTTTATAGTTATTTTTATTCATTTTCGTTATATTTCGTCGTTTCATGTGTTTTGTTTTGTTTTGTTTTATTTTGTTTCATTAAGTGCTCGTAGCTCTTTTATCACCACTTAATCAGGTACGTTCCCTTTTATAAAACCGTGAGTCGAGGACGACTCGATTCAAAACGTGGGGGTGGTGGTTTAAAGAAAATTCTACGATAGCTTAAACGTTAAATTTTATTATAGGGTTATGATTAATTTAGCGTAAGTTTAAGTTAGTTTTGGGTTTCTTAATATTGTTATTGTTAAATTAAAAAAAATTAAAAAATTAAAAAATAAAAAAATACAAACCACCGTAGGTCACCAATCCACCGTAACCTACGGTGGAAAGCATCCGGAAAAAGCAGTTTGACCCCACCGCAACCTACGGTGGGGAGGTGCCTTACGGCGGTAGCACAACAGCAAAATTCAGATTGCCCCTACCATGACTTACGGTGGGCGAACACCCTACGGCCGCAGCGCATCTACAAATGGGCAGAACGCACCCATCGTGTCTTATGGGGGGAAGGGGTCTTACGGTGGCGGCCAGAAAAAAAGTGAACAAAAAGGGAAACTAGAAGGGGGGGTTTTTGCCCACTGTTCAAACTTGGTTTCTCTCAAATTAAAAGACCGCATAAGATCAAAATTCACTTTTCTTCACCTTCTTTCATCCTCTTCACCAAATTCTCTCAAGAACACCAATCTCCCTCAACCATAACTTTTCCGATTCATAACCAAATCAAGCGGTTCTTGAGGCTAAGTTGAGTATTTTTTTCGAGAGGAACAAGAATCCAAGGTTAGTTTCTTCGAATTTCAACTTGTTTTTTTTGTAAATCTGCACGTGGGTCACGAACCCTAAAATTCAAAGTGTAAAATTTTCACTTCCGGGTTGATTTTCTTGGTGCTAAAGCTCATACTAACCTCCTAAAACCATAAAGGTACGATTTTCTCACCACATTGTAAGAATGGATGAAGTGTGATATCTTCTTGTTAAGTGGTTCACATGAGTTTAGTTGTCTTGGTTGAGTTATGCATAATGATAGTGACTAATTGTGTGTATGAACAGATTTACAATAGGTAGATCCCATGTGTGAGGCAATGGTGCTCATTAAACATGTAGCTCAATCTTTGTTAGCTATGAAAGCCATGATGAGATTATTGATGGTTGATGTTGGCTTGTGATATTAAATGGCATATGTTACTGTAGTGGTGGTCATTCAACATGTAATTTTCTCATGTAGTGGTGCGTAAGAGTAAAATGGATCAATTGTCGTTGAGAAACTAATTTAATGAAAATAGTAAAGCACTATGCTAGTACTAAGGTTGAAGTTCGTTCTTTAACTCGTTAAAAGTGCTCAATTCAATGACCATCCTAAGAGTAACCACCACTAATGGCATGCAATGAAGCAAGTGTGGGGATGTGGTTATTCCACACTTGTTTCGTTAGTTATATAGGTTGGCTTGACTAAGCGGTTCTTTTGATTGTTTATGGTTTAATGTCTGCAGATGGGACGATCAGGGAAAGAACATGCTGGACCCTCAAAAAAGGCAAAGAAGACAACCACACCCTTGATGATAAGGGACGAACCAATGCCATTGCGAGAGGAAGTAATGATGGAAGACATACCGAAGTGGAAGGGTGGACCTTTGACAAAGTTTCACCCTAGATTTCAACCAAGCCTATGGGAAGAAAAGATGTCCAAAATGAGAGACAAAAAAGAAGCATATTTGGTGGAAAGAGAGGTCCCTGAATCATTGTTTGCCCATCACCGGGTACATGAAAGATTTAAAAAACTGGGATGGCAAGCGGTGCTTAAGTGTTATGACCAGGAGGAAGACAAAGTGTTTGCACCAGTAATAGATGAATGGGTTAGTACACTGCAGATGGAAGGAACAAAGAACAGTCAGCAAATGAAACTGGTAGGGTATTACCGAGGGCAGAAGGTTACAATGTCCATGACCAACATAAAAAAGTTAGCACCATTTGATTCTCTACCCACCAGCCGATATGAATTTCCTGCTGAAGACAACCTGTGGAATAGACCGGACAACAGTCCATGGTAGGAGTTGATGAGGGATACAATTTTTAAACCCGGTAAAACTAGAATAATGAAGAGGGTGGATTTAAAGAAGGAGTCAAGGTTGATTTAAACTATTGTAACCCAGAATGTGATGCCTCGCAGGGGGGACAAGGAATCGGTGCAGTTTTATGATGTACCTGTTCTCTACTGTATCATGACAGGGGATCACAAAATATCATTTTACTACTTGGCCATGATGAACATTTGGCTGCCCCGTATCACTAAGGCTAAGTAGATCATCCCCCACTGTAGGTTGATTCAAGCCTTGTTTAAACACTTTAAGGTAATTGATCATTCAGCATTCGAAAGGCCAACGAGTTATATTGTCAAGGACCTGGAACCTTTCAATGTAGTTCTTATGGCACGAGTAGGATGGGAATGGAGTGCAAATAATAGGTATGCAAGGTGGAAACATAAGAATGGGGAAAAGATTAAAGTGAAACGACTGGATACAAGACCATTGGGATCAGGCGAGGAAAGTGAAGTTGACAGTGAGGACAGTGAAGATGAGGATGATTTGAATAACCTAAATGAGGAAGAGGAGCCAGTCACAAGAACCCCATACCCAATGCCTGACGACATGTGGACTCGGGTGCAGGAGTGTAGGCCAGAAGGATTTGACTTGTGGCCTAACTACAATCAAAACAATTGGGATTTACAACAACACAGCAGGTTGCAAGCAGAAGATGATGCTCAACCAGTCATAGCAAATCAAAACCATTGGAATCATGTTTATCTTGTGCATCAAGAAATTCAAGTCAACAACAACTGGGAGTCACATCAGCAACTTGGTTATCATGAAGCTTACCACCGCGGAGAGCCGTTTGTACAAGCACCACCACCAATCAACTACCTCACTCTTCCACCCTATGACGGAGGGGAGAGGTTGCCGAGACCCGAGTGGCATCACTCGGAGTGGATTGATCCGACACGATTTCAGCAACAACAGCTTGAGGTGCAGTAGTTTTAGTAGCAATAGAGTGGAGAAGGAAGCAGTAGCGGACCACAAGGGGGTACATTCCAGTTTAGCGAATGGATGGACGAGCTGAACAATATATTTGGACAACATCAATCATGATACTTTGGGGGTAAACGCTGATCGTGATTGTTCTGATCGATCAGGTCCAATTGCTCTAATTTGAACTAGATTATCTTATGTGGTTGTGTGCTTATCTGTTTATATTTAGGGTTGGTGTCAAGAACAATGGAACAATATAGGGGGTGGGTGGTGTTTGATGTCTGAACTCTTTATGTCATGTTCTTAGGAAATAAATAGCTTGTTTATATTCATGTTTGTCTTTCATGGTGAGTCAAGTTAAAGAACCTCGATAATGTTGATGGGAAAGTCTAAAGGAGATCGAAATGGTTGAAATCCTTAGAAAACACCATACATTGGGGACAATGTATCCTAAGTGTGGGGATGGGGGATTCATAGGTAGACATATTGTGGTTGGAGAAATGGAAATTTGAACAAAATTTTAAATTTTTTAACATGTTTCTCTTAAGATATTAATCATTGGTTGAGGTTCTTAGTCATGGTTAATTCCCTAAGTGTCTAAAGCCAGTTGGTTTGTGGAAGTTGGAAAGGGAATGCCTAACTAGGGGTGGCAAACTTTGGGTGTAGTATACTTGCATGTGTCATGTCGGTAACCAAAGTCCACCATTTCCATATGTGAGAAGCATATTCTTTGACATTATTATATCTATTTGCTAGTTTGGAGTGTTCAATAATGCTTACTAAGTGGTAGAACTTAGGGGGCGCGTGCATCTTGAAGCTCGAGACCGGGATTCACATTGAAATGATTGAGGCATTAGGATCAACCATAAAACAACCCCATAGGACCCACTCACCTAACATTTATCCGTAGGAGTCAATTTTGAACATTTACCCATTTGCTTGTTTCAATAAACCCTTGAACCATTAGCCTTTTGTTTAGCCTTTTTGTTTGTTCACCCGTGTGAAGGAACTTGAGTTACTTCATGATAGTTATAGTACTAAGTTTGATACGAATTCATGTTTGAAAGTTGTGAAAAAAAGAAAAAGAAAAAAAATTAAAAATTTCAGAAAAAAAATTGAAAAGAAAAGAAAATGTTGTCGAAATAGCTAAGTTGAAAGACTGAGATATTAGACAAGAAAGAGATTGTGATTTGAAGTATATAATAATTAACTCAAGTTTTCCATGAATCTAGTCACTATACCCCAAATTACTCGTACCCGAACCTAAGCCTAACATTACAACCTTTAAAAAGCCCTCATGATTGGTGTGGTATCTTGTGTTAGTGGGTGGAGAGATAATTGCTTCACAAGCCTATGCTCGCTAGTTTATATTATCGTTTGAGTGCCTCATAAATACCGGCGTATCTTTGGCCGAGCCAGAAATTACACCGAGTGGACAGTTTCATTGTGAGGGGTGTGACATGTGCAAGGGAGCCACTTAAGATCTGAGAGTTTAGTTAGGCAACCCAACGGGTTAGAGGTTGTGTGGTTGTAAACGGAGTCATGATTATAAATTTTGGGAATTGGGTATGACTTTGAACCTTGGGTGATGGTTAATATTTGTGTGTCTTATTTGAAAAAGTTTTAACCTGAATTGTTGAGTTTTAAAAGTAACCTCGCTTGAGGGCAAGCGAGAAACAAGTGTGGGGATGTGATGTACGGGGTTTGGAATGAGGTTTATCATGGTTAATTGGTTAACTTTAATGTATCTAATGTGCTTAAGTGTAAGAGATTGTGTTGAACAAGTTAACTACGACGATTTGATGTTTTGTAAGTTAAACGCCATCATTTGAGGGGTTTTAAAGAATGCAGATAGATGATAAGTGAAGTCCATGATAGATGAGATGAAAGAGAATTCAATTACGAGAATGTGGCTGCAAACGGGGAGGAAAACGAAGTTCAAACGAAGAAGTTATGAAGAAAACAAGAATCGGAAAAAGCTGATTGGCTATGACCTACGGCGGAAACATGACCTACGGTGCAACAGTTCAAAACAAAACAGAATGGCCCTGACTTGACTTACGACAAAAAGCTGACCTACGGTACAGGACGCGCTGAAATCACTTATAAGTCGCGAAAATTAGGGTTTTGAAGATATCTTTCATTCTAAGTCGTCCCCAAGTGTTAGATTCGTCCCCAAGGCTTCTCGAAGGTTCCCGGAGGTGATTTTAAGGATTTCCAAGTGTTTCTAATCATTTGGTTTGATTCTTTAACGTTAGATACAATGTTTACTTTTGTTTTTGATTTGATTTTCGTTGCCATGTCCGGCTAATCCACTCGTGATCTTCTCCGGGTGATTAGGGTTTACACTATGACTTGTTCTTGATGGTTTTTGGTTGAGTTAATGTTTGAACACAACAAGTTAAGTCGAGTAATATTATTTATTGTTTTGAAGATTCTAAAATGCGTGTGTTGCCTTCAATTCAATTGTTCTAGTGTTGATTGTTTTAGATTTCTTTTCATCTGTAAAGTTTGTTACTTTTCGCAATTAGTCATTTTAGTTAAGTTTTTAAAATCAAAATCTCAACTTTTGGATTTAAACTACACTTTTCACATATTTCCTGTGGATGGACCCGACTTACCCTAGCTATCTTAGGTGAGTTTAGAACCTTATAAATTGTTTTTGATTAGGCTTGACAATCCAATATCAATATTGGAATGCATCAAAACGGTTGATCAAAAAGAGAAGGTTTGATTTTACCGAAGCAAAGAAAGCACTTGATGAAGCTAACAAGCCTTTACTTAAAAGGGATCAAGCCATAAAGTTTAGTTTAAGGGGAGATATTAGATTATAAACTAGACTTAGTATTTATATTTGTATCTAAGACATGTTACATAGGATCGTTATTATTTATGTGTATTACTGAACGAATTTAAATGATGGGTAAGGCGACTGTATGATGATGTTAGTTAATTGTGAAATGATGGTTGATCCCGCGAAAAATAACCTCCTCTAACTGTTATGATTAACATTGTATTTATACTTGGTATCTTGCAACACTAGAGGTTACCAAGATTAATCAAATTCCTACTTTGTTTAATCCTCTAAACCTTTCGTGCAATCCTATATCAATCTTTAGTATTTGATCTTTGTTCTGGGCCAATATAATAACCCCACTTCCACCACCTGCTACCAATAGCCTTTCCTTTAACAAACATTACCCCGTCCCGCCATCGCTGACGGTCATTAAACAACGCAACTGCCACATCAACCACCACCACCATCCCACTACAACCATCCACCTCCCACCACACACCCACATTGTTGCCATCGATACCACTTGCCACCACCCATTATAGACGTCACCTGCCACCACCCATTATAGACGTCACCCGCCACCAATCGTTACCCACCCCCACCCGCCACCGCCACCACCACTTGCCACTGACCAACGAGTGATAACACACATGTGTTATAATATATGCTTATGATAATGTGTGTTATAGAATATGTGTGAGTGATAATATGCATGTGTATGTATGATAATATGTATATATACTTATAATACATATGTATCTCAAAATCTTTCTGTCTACTTGAAGCAATCTGTTTAAATAAAATCCAACTGAATATATGATGAATTTTTATAGTTTGCATTTTCTAGTTTAACGTCAAACAATAGCCTCAATTCATTTTTCTGATTCTACCGGAGCGATTTAGAACCGGCACGTCAATACATGTCAGATACCCGAACCGTCTACGTACTAAAAAGAGGTATTTGATTGATCATTATGGGTTCCCGGTTCCTGGTCAAACCCATTTTCTCACTTACAGTATACATATTTGTTTTAAATTTGTTAATTTTATAGGGTAATTTGGTCGTTTTTGGTATTTTATATTCCATTCCTATAACAAATGTATCAATCAAACATATTTTTTATCTTCAAAGGAATCCTTTAACTTCCGACCCAAATTCCATTTCTAATTCAAATCCTATTCCAATTCAAATACAAATTTCAATTCTAACGAATATAACGAATCAAACGCCACATAAATTTTTTGTGGACCTAAATAATTATGAATCCCTATAACAGTCTTTTTTAATATAGTAGAGCCATCATAATGGTTAGTTATTTCATTACTGCTTCATTATTAGATGAAGTCTCTTGTAGGTGATAGTTCATGAAACTTTTTTTTTGTGTGTGCTTAGGTGTTTAGAGTTAAATGCTTTTTATGTGGAGTGCCTTATTTTGTTGACTACGATGGTAAATGTGTTCGTCACGCATGCCGCTTAACCGGGCAAACGGTGTTAATTAGATGCTGCTATTAACAATCCGAAACACGTATGACCCGTCACTATTTCGATCAACACACTGTGTATGAATTTTGGATTTAAGGTACTAAGGGAACACAAACTTTATTCAAATAGAGGTCATGAAAGAAATAGCAAATTAACAAATACCCATCATGAAGTTTTGTAAAGGCGTAGATTAATGATTCATTACCTTTTTATTTTATTCCCAAATAAAGATATATATTGATGGTATTATTTATGTATTTCGCGGATATATGAGACCTAAACCTCGATGAATTAAGTGTTCATTGGGCCAGCCCAGTACATAATAGTTTTGTTTTTTCACTTGGGCTAAAGATGACCCACAATACGCAAACAAACAAATAATTTCCATATGTAAAGAACCCCAAACCATTCTCTACTCTACTCGATGTTTGGACTTGTATAAGAACTTATCAAACATATAAGAGGGGTATTTTAAGATATCATAAAATTAAGAATAATCATTTTACTTAATGTATAAGATACAACCATTTTTAAAAGTAAATAGTATTTTTAACATTATTTACAGATTACCCCTTCTAGTTAGTTACATAATGAACTTATACTTATTGTAACTTAAATAATAGTTTACATTATCTACCCATAAACCAAAAAAACTTAATTTGTTTTAAAATTTCAGTTATATCTTTTAATCTATCATATTTTAAAAGTTTTTGAGTCTACAATTGTAACATGTGCATTTTTTAAACGTTTTGGTGTAAATTTTAGCTGAATCAATCTGTATTTTGTGAGCTACAATAAGTTAATGCATAAATGTAAAAGTCGTCATGCAAAACTCATTTATTTGGTGTTTTAAATTTTAGCTTAGAAAAAACATAATAGCCTATTGTAAATTATTACAAGAATAACAAAAACTAGAAACACGTGTCGGATATAAAATGTCGTCCCGGCACATTGCGCGGGCACTCTTCTGCTAGGAGATACATACATGCAATTATTATTTTTACTTTATTAAAACAAAACTAATATCACATCGGTATCTTTTTACTGCTAAAAATCGAATAGGTTACATAATTTTATTGATAAACTAATTTTAATATATACCCCTTATAACTTAAACAAAAACGTTATTAGTAATTAAACAAAACAAATATACCTAAGGGAACGTATTGGTGGTAAGATGATTTTTCTCAATCTAAGAGGTCAATGATTCATATGCTGCAAAGTGTAGATATATACATTTAGTTAGGGCTGTTCAAAAAGCTCGGCGCTCGAAACTCGCTCGAACTCGTTCGAAAAATGCTCGGAATTTTGCTCGTTCGATTTTCCGCTCGGTTGTAAACGAACTGAGCGGCTCGGTTCGGTTTGAAAACGAACCGAGCACGAGCAAAGGTATGCTCGCTCGTCGCTCGCTCGGTTTCGCTCGAATTATTTTTTAGTTTAGTTTTATATATTTTATATATGTTAATTTAGAAAGTTATTTATCAATTATATATATTTTATTTTCTAGTCAAAAAGTCAAAGCAACCCAATTACTAAAAACCCTAATTCTCTAACTCATTCCATACATTCAAAAATCAAAACAACCTTACCTCACGCCTCCATCGGTCCATCCACTGCCTGCCTCCAGGCTCCATCATCCACGATTCCACATTCCACGCCACCATCCACCGCCTCCAGCTCCGGCCTCCATCCACGCCTCCATCCCCGCGGCCTCCAACCGATCGACCACAGCTCCACACTCCTTGCGGCCTCCATCCCTGCGGCCTCCAACCGATCGACCACAGCCCCTGTGGCCTCCAACCGGCGGCGACAGCAGCCCCGTCAGCCCCCTTGCGGTTGGCTTTTTGGTTTTCAAAACCATTTACAAAACCGAGCAAAACCGAGCAAAACCGAGCGCTCGGTTTAAAACCGAACCGAGTTCGAGCATGAAGTTTGCGCTCGAATTTGTAAATCCGAACCGAACCGAGCCGCTCGGTTTGAAACCGAACCGAGTTCGAGCGGAGCTGCGTTCGGTTCGGTTCGGTTCGGTTCGTGAACAGCCCTACATTTAGTAAGAGTAGATCAATTATGAGTTCTAAAATGTTAATTAAAACTGAAGAGAAAAAGGTCACATCAACGTACTGACCCATACGCAAGATCCAAGCTGTCAAAATATCCACTCGACATAAATCACAGATCTGGGTTGGACTCGCCAATGATGTAAGTGTTAAAGTAGTTAAAGAGTTGATCTGATATACTAAGGGACTTAGGTCAAATCTTACTTTTCCCGTTTAACTTTTGCGGCATCCAGGTGAGGGTTTAACTCGTGGTTTCATCCCGAGTTCGATCCTGATGGGGGGCGAGGATTAACGGATTCAATCCGGTTCCCGCACATCTAGGGGGTATATGTTAAAAAAAATTACACCTTGATAAGGAGTTATGGAAACATCAAGAGAAAAGCCTATTGTATATCGACAATATAAATAGGAAAGACTAACGACAAGTAGCTTATTAAATCCTCTCAAACACTCACCCTAAAATACACACATACAATTTATTTCTCAAGATCTGCATTGATTCTCATGCGTAAGGGTTGTCATAGGGAAAACCCATTTGTGTTACTCTATGGTGCCTTAACATGTTTTCTATGTTGTAGTCTCAACGAGATATTACATTGCACTAGATCATCGACGGTCAGAGCTCTACCGCTGGAGCTACTATGGAGGAGAACCTACTATCGTTCCCCGGAAACCCTTTACTCCTCACGGATTTAATGGTGCCATCCGTGGGACCTGTCGTACCTTTTTTTCCTTCTAACATTGAGCCGAAATCACATTGTGTTAGTGTTCATAGGGACCATCAAAATGCTTCACTGAGTTTTAGTTAAACAATGAGATTTCCATAGTTCGTTCCGCCTGATCTAGGATCAGACTGAATCATCATCACTAGAGAGTGTGTCAAGGTATTTTAAGAGTTTCTCATTAAGGATAGATATGCACAACAAGAGATAACTGTATGTGTTGTCACCAGACTTGCCGTCCAATATATTACCGTTCAAGGATTTAGACTGTACTCATTTCAATTACCAGACTTGTTCGACCTTGGTATTGTCATAAATTATCATTACCTTCTAGTGCGAGTATATGTTTTAATTAAACAATAGGATTCATCATGTCCGTATTAATTCTGTTCAAAACCCTTGGAAGGCCTCCAAAGAGGCTATTTCTAGTGCAACCCCGCCGACACGCGGTGACCCATTCTCATCGTGGAAGCAAAAGCACATGTGTTAGGTCTAAGGCTAAGTTTGTTGATTTATTGGTTTTAACTTTTAAAAATATTAGATTTATGATCTCGCTATTTATTCACGAGTAATATGCCATCAAAAAGGGCATGCTTGCGGTTATTTTTTTTAAAAGAACTATATTATAACCCTTGTATTCTAAAACAAAAAAATTAAAAGAAAAATCTAAGTTACTAAACCCTCTTCCCCATCGTCTTCTTTGTGACGTTAATAGTGTACTAATTATCACTTACTTTCACTACAAGAAAGGCGGTTAATACCGGCGACCCCTTTAGCGGCGACAAAGGAGTTGTCGCCGCTAATTGTCCGAGATCCATTACTTTCCTATTCAGTTAAATTGTAGTCGTTGATTAAATGGAAATCTGACGGCTAGGATTTTCCGTACCTTTTAGCAATAGCGGCGACCCCATTAGCGGCGACTCGTCGCCGCTAATGGTCTTTTCCCCAAATATCTTCCTCCTGCGCGCGACATTCAGTCGATCTTCCCTCCACCAAATTAATTCCACCTATATACGGCATCGATCGATCGCCGGCCTCTCCCCCTCGCCGCCTCTCCCCCTCGCCGCCTCTCCCCCTCGCCGGCCTCTCCCCCTCGCCGCCTCTCCCCCTCGCCGGCGACTTCCCGGCTCTCTACTGTCGCCGCTTCTTGTCGTTTCCTCGCTGCTTCTTGTCGCCGGCTTCTCCCCGCCGGCTTCTCCCCTCGATCGTGGGTGTCTCCCCGGCCTCTCCCCTCGCCGGCTTCTCCCCTCGCCGGCGGCTTCTCGATCCCTGCCTGCTGCTTCCTTGCTACCTCTAGTCGCTGCTACTATTTCACCGTCGCCGCTAAATCCGTCTTTGAAGGTAAATTTTTAGTTTTCTTATCAAAGATTTTGATGAAATTAAGTATTATTGTCACCATTTGCTTGATTTTACGTGTATTTGTGTATATGTCCTTGAAGGTATTAATTTGTGTATTTAATGGGATGAATGTGAATGATTTTTGCCAACTTGCGAATCTAATGCCTATTTGTTGACTAGGATAGTTAACATATAAGAAAAACGTGTATGTGGTATTGTCAATCTGACTTGTTTGGTTGACCATTCACACATATGCATATAAAAACCTCAACAATATACTTAATTTAATCAATTATTAAACTTGATTTAACTTGTATGTGAGGTTGCGTAGAATAAATCACTTTTAGTAGTTTCATTGTCCTAGGCATCTAACATGGTACATTGGTACAAAGCATCACTTATGTTATATTTGTACGCCAAAGGTCTTTGTGTTGGTTTTTGAGTATAATATGTATCAGTTTAGTCATGTCAATATGTTTACATGTATGCTTTCATGTGAACACATAAAAAGATTAAAATGAAATCACGATCGTCAAAACAAGTTTAAGAGTGAACTTTTGAATCCATCCGATCCAAATTTCACCATCTTAACTTTGTACTATCCCTTATGCGACCATTTTTAAGCATCTTTATTAACTTGACATACGTATGTATGCAATCTTCACAAGTCAACATTAGTTTCGTGTATGAGATAAGATATTCAAAAAGTGGGTTTAGCATCCTACCCTTGTAAATTCTCTACCTTATGTTTCAGTTGCATCATGGTTATCGATAAAAGTTGGCTTAACAATCCAAACCGAAGCTCAGAGGAGTACAATAATGGACTCAATTCTTTTCTTGAGATGTGCAAGAATCTGGTAGACAATAGAGGTTATGTTTTTTGTCCATGTACTAAATGTCGGAATTCGGTCATGCTATCTTTGGTAAAAGTGAAGTATCATTTGTACGCATGGGGTTTTCAGCGTAGTTATTCAGACTGGATTTATCATCATGAACCCTCAATTTCTCAAGTTGTAGTACAAGATGAAGTTACGTCTACTAATGATATGGCTGGCGTTATTGAAGATCTTATGGAAGTGAATACCAACCTCAATAAAGAGAACCCTTGTACAGAGAGTGAAAGTGTCTGTGATGATTTTGAAAACTTGTTACATGAAGTTCAGTCAGAATTATATCCCGGTTGTACTAAGTTTTCTTCCCTTGACTTTTTAGCAAAGCTTATGCATATCAAGGTGAAAAACAAATGGACAAATAGTTCGTTTGATGAGCTTCTTAAATTGTTGCAATCTTCACATCCAGAAGGCAACAAGATTCCCCCTTCACATTATGTTGTCAAAAAGACACTAAAGAAGATTGGTTTAGGGTATGAGTCGATACACGTGTGCAAAAATGATTGTGCTCTCTTCTGGAACGACCACAAGTTGTTACAGAATTGTCCCGTTTGTAAGGAGAGTCGATGGGTTGATACAAACACAAAGGGTAAGAAAGTAGCTCACAAGGTGTTACGATACTTTCCTTTGACCCCCGCCTACGACGTTTGTATTGTTCAAGGCACACGGCAAAGGATATGATATGGCACAGTACTGGACGATCAGAAGAAGGTACGATACGTCATCCTGTTGATGGATCTTCATGGAAAGAATTTGATAAAAAATACTTTAACTTCGCGAAGGAACCCCGAAATGTTCGCCTAGGGCTTGCAGCTGATGGTTTTAATCCATTTGGTAACATGACAGCTCATAGCACGTGGCCGGTTGTACTCACCACATACAATTTGCCTCCATGGTTATGCATGAAAGAGTCCTCATTCATGTTAACTTTATTGATTCCTGGCCCTAAATCACCTGGGAAGGATATGGACGTTTTTCTTAGACCGTTGGTGGATGAGCTTAACGAATTATGGCATACAGGCATACGTACTAAAGACGCGGCAACAAACACATTCTTCACGATGAAGGCGGTGTTGTTATGGACTATAAACGACTTTCCAGCCCGTAGTAGTCTATCAGGTTGGAGCGGACAGGGATACAAAGCATGCCCGACTTGCAACGAAGACACTCCTTCAACACGCGTAACAAATAAAGTTGTATATGTTGGTCATCGTCGGTTCTTAGATGCTAACCATCCATGGAGAACAAATTTGGAATTTAATGGACAACCAGATACAAGAGCACCTCCTAAACAATTTAGTGATGCTGATGTACAGGCTCAACTCGATCGTTTACTCCCTCGTCTACCGGGCAAGCATCCTAGTTTTGGAGGTGTTATGAGAAAGCGAGAGGAGTTTGAGTTAAACTGGTCTAAACGAAGCATATTTTTTGAACTTGAGTATTGGTCTTCTTTGCAGCTTAAGCACAATTTAGATGTGATGCATATTGAGCGAAATGTGTGCGATAGTTTGCTCGGTACTCTTTTAATGAATGATAAAACAAAAGACACGTCAAACGCACGTGTTGACTTGGAAAAGCTAAACATTCGAAAGACGTTGTGGTTGAAAAAAAATGCTAATGGCAAGTTATGTAAGCCGCACCCAAAATACTCATTCCAAGTCAATGATCGAAAGCTTTTCTGTGAGTTTATTAAAAATGTTAAATTGCCAGATGGGTTCGGATCTAATATTAGCAAGAGAGTGACAGATAATTATACAAACATTACTGGGTTGAAATCTCATGACTGTCATATTCTAATGCAACGTTTGATGCCAATTGGGGTTAGAGGATTTTTGGCAAGGGATGTATATACACCAATAATCGATCTTTGTATGTTTTTTAAGCAACTTTATTCTAGAACATTATTGGTTGAAGATATGAAGAAAGCAAAACTTGCCATTCTGACAATCTTATGTCAGTTAGAGTTGATATATCCTCCTGCCTTTTTTGACATCATGGTTCATTTGGTTTTGCACTTACCTGATGAAACAATTCTTGGAGGTCCAGTGTGTATGAGATGGATGTATCCATTTGAAAGATATATGAAAAAACTTAAAAATTATGTAAGAAACAAGGCAAAGCCAGAAGGTTGTATAGCCGAAGGCTATATTGCGGAAGAAGCTCTATCATTTTGTTCGAGGTACCTTCGAGATGTTGAAACTCAGTTCAATCGCCCCGACAGAAACGAGGATGTTGTTGTCGAAAAAAGAAAGTTGTGGGTGTTTGAGTCTCTTTGTCGTCCGGCTAGTGCCTTGAAGATCAAACATCTTTCTGTAAGCGAAAAATTAAAATTGGAATGGTTTGTCCTCGATAGCATCGAAGAAATTAGGAACTACATGAAGTAAGTGTTACTATCATTAACTTTTCATAATATATTTGTTAAGTATTTATTTTTTCCTTACTTGTATATTTTTATTATCAATGTAGTGAATTCAAATCTGAAAAGCCTCATGATGATGTTCAAACTAATTTTCCTATGTGGTTTCTTGAGAAGGTAATACATATATAGTTGTCAGTTAGTTATACATATCTATATAACATGTGTATAACTATATATTTCTAACTATATTAGGTCTATTCGATGAAAAAACAAAATTCTCCAGAATTTCACTCAGAGTTGTATTCTATTTCCATGGGTGCGAGTATAAATGTCTTTACTTACACCGCGTGTATAGTAAACGGTGTTAGGTTTATGGTACTTGACCGTGATGCACGGCGTACAACACAAAACTCTGGTGTGTTAGTGGAAGGAGAAAATGGTGAGAAGTATTATGGTCAATTAGAAGAGATTATTGAGATGCATTATCCAAATGGTTATTCAACTGTCCTATTTCGGTGCAAGTGGTACGATACTCGAAGGGGTGTTAGATTTGAAAATAATATCACAAGTATCAACACTGATCAAGAATGGGACAAAGAAGATCAACTCATATTTGCTTCGCAGGCCAAACAAGTGTTCTACATCCAAGAACCTTCTCGAGGAAACCAAAACAATAACAACAAATGGGTCGTCGAGCAAGTTAATCATCGAAAAATATGGGATCTACCGTTGAACGAGAATGTACAAACAGTTGACGAGAATGTTCAAAATGTTGACCATGACTTACCCGAAGATCTTGACGTTGTCCATAACAACTCTTCCTCTGGTATAAGATTGTTCATCGACTTTAGGCAATACTTGCCAAGCAGTTCTGCTTCCCAGGGTGAGCCCGCTGAAGTGTCCGAGGATGAGACCGATGAATTGTCTAAGGGCGAGCATGATGAAGTGTCCGAGGACGAATCGGATTATTACACTGAGGGGTTTGAGAGTGATACTGAAGTATCTGAGGGAGAGATATCTGAGGGGTCTGATTAAAAGTAGGTTGGAAAACTGTATTCATATTGTATTTGTATTTATATTTTAAAGTAGGTTGTAAAACTGTATTCACATTATATTTTTGACTTCCATATCTTATAACATTTCAGTACATGATGGCCGATGTGATGGGCCATGGAGGAGATGGTTCTGGACAGGACCCCCCACCACCTGGCGGCTTTGGATCTGGGCATGGACACTACGAGGAGGGTTGTAAGTCTTAGTATAAACTATTTATAAATCCTGTGACAGATAATTATTTATTGTGAATGATAATTTTTGATTGATTTTGCAGCACCACCTCGTAGGAAAACTCGTGGAATTGCAAAAAACTATCGCCTAGAATCTGAGGTCTTGGAAGGAGGGCGTTTAAGTTTGCAATTTGACAGGCAAGCGACTTTTACCCCGGTTGGACACAAGAAAGATTTGTTTAGCCGGGAAGTGGGGTTATACATGTGGCGGAACATCGCATTTGATAAAGGTAGTTGGAGAGAGGTTTCAGAAGCTCAACAGAATGCATTATACGAGCACCTCGCGGTAAATGATTTATTTAAGTTTATCTTATGTCGAGATCTTTGTTTTTTACTTGACTAACTTTTTTTGTTTATTTTTTTAGAAATCATTCGATCTAGAGCAGATTGATCGGGACGTTGATCGATCTAAGTTAAAGTTGGGAATTTATTCAATATACATGAAGCGATACAGAGATCGCAAGGCAGATGCAAAAAGGCGTTTTCGAGAGTTTGGAGGGGATGTCGAGAGAGCTCTAGCCAATGTTCCTAAGGGATGACTCCAGCTAATTGGGAGAGTGCCATTAGACATTTCATGTCAGAGAAGCATCAAAAACAGTCACTCGTTAACCAATCAAATCGTCAACTTCAAAAATACCCAAACCGAGGGGGGACATCGTCTTATAGCAGCACAACTTATAAAAAAGTAATGTTTGGTTTATATATTATTATATATATATATATATATATCTCTTATACGTACTAGTTGTAATAAAAATAATATTTAATGTTAAACAGGCTCAAAGTCACCTACAGACGTTCATTGATGCTCATACAGCTAAAGATGGAACGATTGATAGCGCAACAACTGAAACAATTGTTAGTAACTATTTAAATTTAATTTTTTGTTACTTGCATATATAATTCACCTTTTGTAAACTACAGCGGCGATTAGAGGATGAGTTGGCTGCCCAAACTGAAGGAGATAATCAAGTGAATGCGTTTGAAAACGTACTCGGTAGTCTCAACCGCATGATAAGTCTCAACCGCAGCCAACGTTTGAAAACTACAGCGGCGAGGGATTGGGTTCAAACCTTTTTCAAAAGCCCCGGTTACCCATGATAAGTCTCAACCGCAGCCAACGGTCGCATTCACACGGGTAACAATAACATTTCTTTATAATGACCTTAAATTTATATATATGTTATTAGTTTGGTAAATATTATTAGTTTGACCCGTTTGACCCGTTTGATGATTGTAGCAGGTTATTTATATAGATAACGATTAAGATTAATAATAATTTATAGGATGAAGATTCCTGTTAGGAACACAAAATATATAGAGATTAGAAGTAACTTTATGCTTTTGAAGGTTTAATGTAGTAACATGATGATTTTCATGGTTTGATGAATCTTCTTTATGGGTCAAATGGGTTGAAATTACATAATGCATATAGTTTCACCCGGGTAGCTTGTTGTTTTTTAAAAGTACTTAACTTACTGTTTTTTAGTGGAATGTGTCAAATAGGTCAAATGGAATATCATCTTGTTTTTTAGATTATTTTTTACTGTTTTTTAGTGGAATGGGTCAAATGGAATTTCATGCTTTTCATAATGGGTCAAATGGGTCAAATGGAATTTCATATATGTTATTAGTTTGGTAAATGTTATTAGTTTGACCCGTTTGACCCGTTTGATGATTGTAGTAGGTTATTTATATAGATAACGATTAAATTTGACCCGTTTGATCTTAAAATATAAAATGAGACAAAATAGACATTAATATATATGTTATTAGTTTGGTAAATGTTATTACACGGGTAAATGTTATTAGTTTGACCTTAAACATGATTTTTATTGTAGGAACAAATTGATGCTTTGTTTCAAGACCCATATTTTAGAGAACAACTTCAAAATTACGGGCAATATAAACAAGTTAGTGATGAGGACGGTGAAGACGATGAAGATGATGAAAATGATGAAGCTTAATTGATGGATGTTGACTTAATTTAGAATGTAATATTGTAATGTACGTATGAATGGATGTTGATTAGCGGCGACTTGGTTTAGTTTTTAACGAATTGAATGATGGATGTTGACTGTACTGTATGAACGTATGCAGGTTGTTATGTAATATTGCAGGTTGTTATGTAATATTGCAGGTTGTTATATGTAAAAATTTGTATTGAAAAATATGAAAAAACTGAAAAATGCAGCAAGAAGCTGTAAAACCTGCACAGGGGTTTTAGCGGCGACTATAGGCATTAGGGGCGACAGTTTTTCGTCATTTTTGAGGCCTTTAGCGGCGACTCAATAGCGGCGACAGAGGGTCATTAGCGGCGACACATTAGCGGTGACCCATTAGCGGCGAAAGTTTGACCATTAGCGACGATTTATTACCGGCGACTTTTTAGCGGCGACACGTCGCCGCTAAAGGCAATAGCAGCGACATTTTGGGTCTTTAGCGGCGACTTTAGTCGCCCCTAAAGACCTGTCTTCTTGTAGTGTTTCAAGCATGTTCAAATCCCAAACACATTAAGAAAATCATCGGCGTGCATATTTGTACACTGCATTGGTGATCTTTTATACGTACAAGTACATAAAATATACGTCTGAAGAAG
Source organism: Flaveria linearis (assembly GCA_024085815.1). Classification (NCBI taxonomy): domain Eukaryota; kingdom Viridiplantae; phylum Streptophyta; class Magnoliopsida; order Asterales; family Asteraceae; genus Flaveria; species Flaveria linearis. The sequence goes on from CM044003.1 coordinate 19,390,661, forward strand.
ACATATCATATGTTTTTATCCCGATATGTCTCTGTTTGACTCTTAGGTCTCAACCACTAAAAGACCAAATGTGTTTACTCGTGACTAAACAGTAGAAATCGTGATGTAATTCTGATAAGTTGAGACAAAATTACAACCTAACCTATCATATACACCATCCATGTAAGTGATTTCCAAAAATGAATATATCAAATTTTGTCGAACTTATTTATTTTAACTTTTCTTGTAAACTAGTAAAAAATAAGTGTTTTTTTAACAAATATGATAAACGGAAATTAAAAAAACAATACAATCTTAGCTAATTAAAATATATTATTGTTTTATTATACATAAATAAAAATATTATGTTTTAATAATAATAATATAATGACAACAACCATAGGACTAATAATAATAAACAGTTTAAATTCAAAAAAATGCTAAAATAATAATTCAACATGATAATTAGTACCATAAGTTGAAATACAAATAAAGGTGGGGTATACCATTAGTCGTTTTCCCAATAAAAATATTGATGACGATTGACCTAGAATCATTAAGATTTAAAATAAAGGAAATGCTTATTGGCATGGATTATTAATTGTTATTATTTACAACTATTATATACTTGAATATTGATACCGTAATAAAATATATAATGTTGCATATGATAACAAATTAATTATTTGTCTTAACTTGCAACCTTTTCCAACTCCATACGCAAATCGTATAGGCTGATTTCTTTTCTAGTTCCTCCTTTATATTTGTCACAATGTCACCATTAATCCCTTCAAGTGATCTAGGGTTAAACGTTAAGAGCATCGAGTATATTCGCTCGGACCCCTTTTGTGGCTGAGGTGGAAGAACTGTAAGGCGAGATACCATCTCCTCGCTCAATAGGATGACGCCATAGTAAATTTATTACACAATCGACTTCTCTCTCTTTGATATATTACCTAGGTATTATCATTATTGAAAAATATGATGAAAGATGGAGGGGGGTGTTGATATGTCGTTAAGATGAACATCGAATGATTAATGACGGGTACAGTTCATCGCCTAACAAGCTATAGACAACATTAATTATCCAAATCATATGTATTCAAAGAATATTGTTCGTATATGTTAGAGCAATTTTTTAGAATCATAACAAGTCAGTCAAATTGAGAACCACTCACAACAAACCTATTCAATTGAGACTCCTGGATCGCCTTCATTTGAATCGGTGAACCGGATTCGGTATATATATATATATATATATATATATATATATATATATATAATATTATAAACTACTTCTGATTTAATACTTTTTATTTTAGTCTTTATATTTATCATACACACATTTTAGTTCTTAAATTATTTATAAACTCATTCAGTTTTTCATACCAGTTTAACCAACAGACAAGTAATTAAGATAACTGGTTTGATAAGTGGTCCGTTATTAAGCCTCCTGTTAAAAAAATCTTTTCAAATGGTATAATTTGGAAAAAAAAATATGAAAAATAGATATTTGGCCAGATCAAATAATATGTTCAATGGTAATTCCGCTCTGCAAAGGCAATTTCTAACCGTAATGGTAAAAGATGGTGATGTTAGAATGTATTTTCTCTTGTTTAAGATTTAAGATCTACTGTTATACCTTAGTTTAATAACAGTTTAAACTTCTTTTATATAGAAAAGAATTATTTCAACGAAGTCATCCCCTCTCCCAATGTTTGAAAAGTTTCATTTCAAACACCAATTTTCAATCGGGTCAAATAAGTTTTTATCAAGTCATCGATTCCACTACACCTTCCAACCACCTTCATATAATCAATATTCTATACAAAAAATTAATTAACAAATTATATATCATTAACATAAAATATAGCCCATAAAATAATAAGTTAATAACCATATGCAACAATAATGTCACCTCTCTCATCTCCATCTTCACCTCCATAATAATATTATTATTATCCCCAAACAACCACTTTCATCACCAATGGACAGATTAGTAAACTCCGACGTAACAGAGCTTAATCTCCTCTTCACCATCGGCACCAAACCCACCACCACTTTCCGATTAACCAACCTCATGCACACTATGCCCGTTGCAGTTTCACTCACCACCACAAACGCTTCGATCTTCACCTTCACTCAACCTTCATCCATAATCGCCCCACTCGCCACCGCTTCTTTCACGTTAACCACATCGAAACCGCTCGATCGCCCCCCTCTCTCGACCCCACCGGACGTCGTTCAAGTCCGGTCAACCATGCTCCCCACCGGAAAAGCCTCGCCGGACGATCTCCGGCGACTTTTCTCCAAACCGGGCCCACATATCTTTAGAGATGCCACCATCCCTATATCGTTTGTGGGGTTTCATGTGATTGAGTTTTTGATCACGTCCAAAACGTTGGAGAATATGTTCATGGTACCAAAAGCTATCATGTGGTGTGATGAGTCGGAGGTTACGTCGTTGTTGGGACCCGCGGTTGTGATGGGGAGTGGTTACGTGGTCGAGCAGCTGCTCGACGCCGGTGCTGTTGCTAGTGGATCGGTGGTGTCGTTGGCTGTTAAGGCGGGTGATGTGGATATTGTTAGGGTTTTGGTTGAATCTGGTGTTGTGGTTGATCATGAACGTGATAGATTGTTGCATGATGCCGCGGGGGCGAATCGCGTGGATATTATGGAGGTTTTGTGTGAGTTTTTGGATCTTGATGTGAATTTGGTTGATTCTGATGGTAAAACGCCTGTTCATGTGGCTGCAAGTTGTGGTTATGTTGAGGTTCTTGAGTTTTTGATTGGATTAGGGTGTGATACTGATGTGGCTTATCACAACGGGTGGACCGCGGTTCATTGTGCAGCTGATAATGGGCACTTTGAAGCTGTTGATCTGTTGTTGAACTCGTGTAACTATGTGAAGTATGCGGTTGATAACGAAGGTAAGACCGCGTTTGATCTTGCAGTTGAGAATGGGCATACGGGTCTATATGATGTGTTGCGTTTGGGGGATGATTTGCATCGCGCTGCACGAAAGGGGGACGTTGGTGAGATGAAGAGGTGTTTGTTGCAGGGCGCGAAGGTGAATGGGAGGGACCAAAATGGGTGGACCCTGTTGCATAAGACCGCGTTTAAGGGTCATATGAGGGGGTCCAACTTTTGTTGAACAATGGTGGTTGGTTGGGTTGGTGGATGGTAGTGGCTACACGGCCCTTCATAGGGCCGTGGAATCTGGGCACACGAAGGTTGCAATGATGTTAATCGCTCACGGGCGAAGGCTAGCATGAAGTCTCTTGCCGTTCCTTTTGATTTTGATTCTTGAGGAACCATAGCCCCCTTCGCGGTAAGATAGAAAGAGCTTAGGTTCATGAATCAATATGTTATGTATGTGTTCAAGACGTTTTGCTAGGTTAAGTTGTATCTATGTATAGTAAAGAGTCGTGTGTCACGTACTCGTGTATAATTTACGCGATTGGTGAAATACTCTTTGACTTGTTTGAGTGAACTTGTAGTTATATGAGTTATAAATTCCTTAGAATCAATGGAATTTTGTTAGTTTTGGGAACCTTAAAAGTTTGTATATCCGGTTTGAAACTGGTTACACACTTTAAACACAAATAGACCTGCAAAAGTTTATTGATGTGGGTTATCTGTTATTCTAATTAGAAGTTTGTATATTTATGTCATTATGTGTATTAAACTTTATAAGTTATATATAAACAGGTAATCATAATAAGCATCAATGGCAATTACTGTCCATATTAATCTAGTCATGACTACAGGTTAGAATGTTTTCTCATAATTTAATTTCTTGAGTTTAAGCAAAGCCATTTGTAACTAGTTATGCTTTGAAAATATGCACATTATCCTTCATATCAGTTTTATTCTTGAAAATCTACTAACTTTCAACAGCACTTTCATTATAAGGAAAATCAATTAAATTCCAGACTAAGTTATCATACATGGACTTTATCTTTGCATTCATGGCTTTAAGCCACTTATCAGTTTATTCATATGATATGAAGATTTTTACTTAGTGGGTTCACATTGATACACTAGATATACTTCGTCTTCACCTATGAGAAAAACATAACTCTCGGGCTCGTAACGCATCATATCAGATCTACAGACACGATGTGTTACACTAGGTACTTGAACCAATGGCGACTTGAACCAACGATGGTTTGGGTTCAATAATACTTTGTTGATAAGAAGTTCCAACATAACTAGAATTTTGTGTTTTTGATTTGTTACAAGATCAACGTTATCTCCATCAGAAGTTCGAAAAACACTTCTCAACGAGCGATTAAATCTTTAATTTCTGTTGATGATATAAACAACATATCTTTGATTCTTAAGTTATCAAACAAAAATTACATTTCTCTAGGATCAAACTTGTCGAAAGCTCATGCTTATCGTAGGCTTCACTGTTGAAGGTTAAACTAAATTAGTGTATTTATATGTTATTATAAGTTTAGTGTGACAATTGTATAATTATGTTTAGTATAGGTAAGTTAGTTATTGCTTGGTGGTTAAGTAACCCGATTAGGACCCGTGGATAACCCGCCAAGTTTGTACATATAAATACCATGTAACCTTCATTTGACACATGACGAATCATACTTTATTCTCGTTGGCTATCTTTACTTACCAGCCATTGTTGCTAGACAAACTTAAAGCTGCATGGCAATCTGATCCAATCTCTAAAGAATTGATAGAGAAACTAATGGCAGGCGAAGTTATACCTCACTTTTCTTAGGGATGACACTTTGCTCATGAGGAAAAGTATATTGTGGGTACCTCATGACCCTACTCTCAGACAAGAATTGTTAGCATGGTGTCACTCATCCTCATAATTAGGTCATTCTAGTATTCATGCCACCTTGCAGAGATTTAAATCCATGTTTCATTGGCGAGGGGCTACTAAAAACATCAAAGCCTTCATACAAAATTGTGATGTGTGCCAGAAGACTATGAGACAGTCGGTTCCCTCCGGATTACTTTTCCCCATCCCAATTCCCACTTCGATCTTCATAGAAATATCCATGGATTTCATTGATGGGCTGCCTAAATCATAGGGGTATGATTCTATCTTAGTAATTGTTGATAGATTCACTAAATATGGGCATTTTTTACCCTTAAAACACCCTTACACTGCCCTGAAGGTGGCACAATTGGTGTTGGATAATGTGTTCAAGATTCATGGTTGTCTCAAACGATTGTTTCTGATCGTGATTCATATTTCTTAGCAATTTTTGGAAGGAGTTCTTACGTCTACAAGGAATTAAACAAGCTCTTTCCACAGCTTACCATCCACAAACGGATGGGCAAACCAAAGTACTCAACAGGTGTTTAGAAACTTACTTGAGGTGTATGGCAATGTTTGATCAATCTTTGTGGGTCTCTTGGTTTCCTTTAGCTCAATGGTGGTACAACACTACTTGGCATTCTTCTATCAAGATGCCTCCTTTCAAGGCTCTACTTGGAATTGATCCTCCTATGCATTGAATTTTAATTCCCAACTCTTCAAATACAATAAGAGTTGTTTCAGCAACGGGCTATCATTTTACAAGCCCTTAAACACTCTTTTGACCGAGCTAGAAACAGAATGATGGAATTTTCCGATGCTCATCACTCTAAGAGATTTTATGAGATTGGAGATTGGGTCTACCTCAAGTTACACCCCTGTGTTTAGACTACTATTCGTCGTCACACATCTCCAAACTTTCACCAAAATATTATGGTCCTTTTCGCATTTCAGCTAAATTTGGGTCTGCTGCTTATCAGTTGGAATTACCGGTTGACTCCAATATTCATAACACATTTCATGTGTCGCTGCTTTAACGTGCTTCTGGTCCGCCCTCCACCATTACTCCTCTTCCTTTATTCGCATCACCCATCTTGACTCCAATTCGTATTTTGGATCGGAAACTCGCTTGGGTGGGCAATAAACTTAGTGGTTAAATTCTTGATTCAGTGGTTGAATTTGCCTATTCATGATGCTACTTGGGAAGTTGCTAAGGAATTCATTCATAAGTACCCCGAGTTTCCACTCGATTCTTGAGGACAAAGAATTTTATATGGGCGGAGTATTGTCATGATATAATAATTGAATAATAGTAGAAGGGGTGTTTTTGTCAATTCTTGTAATTCTGTAACCGAAGTCGTTAGTCATAAGTCGTTATGGTAGTTATAAGCTTCATTGTGTAATAGAATGAACTATCGATGAAATGAATTGAGTTTCCCTATCTATCTCTCCTTTCTTCTTTTATCCTCACACATAGGTCAAACCATTCAAGGTCCCGAAAGAAACTGAAATTAGATTGACCAAAGTATTCGATAACAGACAGACATATTATCAACGATTTCCATTAGAAGAATCGAAATTAAAAGGTGTTGCAAAATCGTCTTGACTGATCGAGCGAACATAACAGGGACGAAAGAAAATACGAGAATTTTTTGGCAATTTTGACTTTTAGAATGTCAAAGTTAGATTTTTGGAAGAAAGTAACCGGTTTTATGTTTTAAGGAAAGTCAAATTGGATCTTTGACTTTTTGGTAAAAATTGATTTATCAAAAACTTCATTTTTAGTGAATCCGTTAACAGAAAATTTTATATTTTAAATAAAACAAAATATGAAGTTTTGTTTTTTTAAGGATAAATCAAATACAAAACTAATTTTGGTTTTAAGAAAAAGTTAAAATAATCAGTTTGACTAATGGAAAGTCAAACAAGTTCTGTTTAAACTTTTGGAAAGTTTATACAACCGAACCTTTGTGGTTTACATTGCAAGCAAGAACCGAACCTTTGTGGTTCACATAGCAAGCAAGAACTGAACCCTTATGGTTCATATAGCAAACAAGAACCAAACCCTTGTGGTTCATTTAGCAATCAAGATTGAACCAATCTTAGTTCAAATAGCAAGTAAGAGAAGCATAGTGTTTCAAAGCAAACAAGAAAGACCCACGTGGTCAAAGCAAGCAAGAAAGACACGTGTAGTCAAAGCAAGCAAGAGAGACTCGTGTAGTCATAGCAAGCATGATAGGCCAATTTCGGTCAAAGCAAGCAAAATTAGTAAGACTGTAAGAAAGTCGTAGCAAGAAAGCAAGAACGTTAAAAGATTAAAACAAGAAAGCAAAACTGTTCATCATTTGAATTGATTAGCAAGAAGCAAGTGCAAGTTAAAGTAAGTTTAAAAGAAAGATAGAAAAGAGACGATCCAAGAAAATAATAAAGAAAGCATGGAAGGAAAATCAGCAAGTACATTGACACCAATACGTGAACAAGGAAACATATCATGTCACATCCCGGCGGAAGCGTGAAGCGATATTTTGAATGTGACTTGTTGTTCAGAACACAATTGATTACAAACAATTAAATCACAACAACATGAAAACGTAAAGCACATACTTCATTCATATATATATATATTATAGATTACATCATTACATATATGTCAAAATTTGACGTAATCTTTATTACAACATATTCTTTAACTAAACGTCTTCAGGTACGATGGAAATGTGCATCCACTATCACACTGTCATCATAGATGTTAACGGTTAAGCTTACACAAACTCGCCCTACAACTTCACCCCATCTGTTGTAGACGTCAAAGGAAAAGTCAATATTGTTAGTCATTTTTACCTGAAAAAGCATACTCAAATAGTCAACATAAAGTTGGTGAGATCATAGGTTTATATCCAGACAAAACATTTTATTGATGCACCAATTACAACCAAACCTGCTCACACATATAATCATACTGTCATGAAATAATTCACAAGATCAGATAATATTACATCTCAACCCTCATTCGATTAGGTGCAGGAAAATAGCATCACAACACTCATCCTGTTGGTGCAAATATTCTCCTAAGTAGCTACTAATATTATCAGACGGTTCCTCATTCGAATTAATGGTTGTATCACAAATGACAGTAAGTTTCAAAATATTTTCAAAAATAATGCATCAACATAACCAGTACGCTTTTTCCCCCAAAAACTTTACAAATACCAAAAGGTCAAAATGGGGTATGAGTCTTACCGTTTCTTCAAATTGTAACCTATAAAATAATTCATAAGTTAGATAAAAATTTCTTTAAAATTTTTAGAACTTCAAATATAACAAGTTCCTGAAATTTAGCTGTAAAATAATCAGCTAACATCATCATAAAACTCTCAATTTTCACCCGTTCTATATATAAGTTGTTATAATTATTTTAAAACCTCCATAAATCACTAAAAATAGCTACTTTTATCCAAAAATTACCAAAAATTTACATTATATTATTTCAACAGTTTAGATTATCCCATAATTTTCTTGATGTCCAAGTCCTAACAGATTTCTTTCTGTAAATCTCACAATATTCCCAAAATTCACTAAAAATATTTATATCTCCAAAAATTATAAAATTTATACAATCTGTTTAGTTTGATTTACTATACCTTAAGTGAATTTTTCACGATTTATGGTACTAATTAATTATTTATTGTGATTTTTTCTTTACAGATCACTTAAAAAATCATTTTTCAATCATAATAAGGAAAAAAATACAAAATAATTCCTGGAGATTTTATATCTCAAAAGAGTCATTCTATGTTTTTTCCAGAATTTTCCTGAATTTATTTGTATTTTTAAGTATTTTCTTTATTTACACTATTTAAAACAATTTTGTATAAATTGTTTTATTTATCATAATTTTGTGAAAACTTACAGAATGATGTTTCAGTATATTTATAAAGATTTTTCAATGTTTATTCCCACAATCTTAATTGTCTAATATTTTTGCCTTATTTTTCTTTAATATTACAAGATTTAATCTTATAAATCTAAAATATCCTTTGTCACAAGTTCTCTGAATTTTTAGTACTTCATTACTGTGTTTTGATGAGAATTAAAGGATTTCAAAATATTTTAAGATTAGTCTTGGTGTAGTTGCATCAAAACTAGTTATATATGTGTTTGCAACACATGAAATCTTGATTTTTAAGACATATAGGAGAGTATTACAACCTTGTGGATGAGGAGGATGATGACCTTGATGATGTTGTTCCAGAACCGTGGCAATAGTCTATAATCGAGTGGTGTGTAGAGGTGGTGGTGGTGTTGTATCCGAAAGGTGGTAATGGTGTTCTAAAGGATCTGGAGAGAGAGACAAAGGTGGTGGATGGTGATGATTAAGGATGATGATGGTGATGTTGGTTACGGTTGATGAGGATGATGAATAATCGATGGGTGGTGATTTGTGGTGATGGAAAAAGGTGGTGATGATGGTGTGGTATGGTTGTTGGTTGTTGTGTGAGAGTCGAGAGGAGAAGGAGCGAGAGTGATGGTAGTCGATAGATATGGTTTGATGGTGATGGAGATCGGGATTGAGAGGGGCTTGGGATGGTTTATATATGGTCTCTTTCGGCCGAGAGTTTGCATGTATAAGGATTTAAATAAAATTTTCCTAGGCTCATAGAATGGTGACTAAGCCTTTGTAGCTTTACTTAGTTAGGCTATAGGTAACTTAGGTGGCAACTAGAGATTTACTTAGGTGGCCGATGGTTGCCTTAGCACTTGACACATCTCCTATGAAATGATGATAATCCATGTGAAGGCATATGGCGGTTTGGTGGTTGTGGTTCCATTTAGCCGAGAGGTGTTAATAATCTCCTTAGATCCTTAAGCTAAATTTAAAGAAAGGTTAAGGTGTATTAAGGTTTTAAGTTCTTTTAATATGTCATGATGTTGTTTGGTTGGGTTTTGATTAAACTCATATGTATTTATAGATTTCATGATTTTTAGATTCATATATGTTTTACATTGCCTATGCATGCATGGTACTATATTAACCTTATATATATTCATCTATACATGCATGCATGCGTAAAATTTTATATGCATATACATACATGCAAACATGCATACATAAGATTTATTTATGGAAGGTCTTTATACATGACAACAAGCAAACATTCACATATGTTTATGTAAAATGTATTCATATTCATATTTATATACATACATATACATGCATGCACACGTATATTTTCCATTTTATACATGCATGTAGACATGCATACGTAAAAATTATATTTATATGCATGCAAAACATGCACACGTAAAATATATAAGCATGATATGTGTATATATATATATATAATAATGTATTTTGCTAAATAATGTTCGTAATAAAATCGTCTATCTAATTTAGGGTTGTCACATATCACTCCAATGTCCCAAACTAATCGAGTCAAACCATACCTCATGAGCATTATTAATGGAAACAATCTTGAAGGCGCATGGTCTTTGGGAAACAATTGATTTGAAAGAAGATGTAGATGAAAAAAAAGTGCATACGACTAAAGCAATGATCTTCCAAACACTACCCGAAGATATATTAATGCAAGTTGCACAATGTGAAAATGCAAAAAAAGTGTGGGAATCAATTAAAGTTCGACACCTTAGAGCCAATCTAGTTCAAAAGGCAAGTTTACAAACCTTAAGAAGCGAGTTAGAGACGTTAAAGATGAAAGAAAATGAAAGCGAAGTAACTTCGCAAGCAAGTTAAGCAGCATAAGGACCAAATTCAAAAGTCTTGGCACTACTCTTAAAGAAAAGATAATGGTAAGGAAGTTACTTAACTTTGTTCCTAAGAAGTTTCTACCAATAGTGGCATCTATTGAGTAAATTCAAAAATAGATAAAATGCCATTTGAAGAAGCAGTGGGGAGAATAACAACATTTGAAGAACGCCTCAAAAGTCATGATGAATAAGAAGGAAGCCATCAAACTAAGCTTATAATGGCAAGTATAAATAATCAAAGTCGTGGTAAAGGACGAGTAAGAAACTCAACACAAGACAAGCAAGAGACTTCACCAAAGAAAGAAAAGATCACGAGAAAAATATGACTTAAGAATATAAAGACAAAAATAAATTTAGATGTTATGAATGTGAAGGATTTGGTCATTTTGCATATGAATGCATCAAATGGAAGAACAAGTGGAAGAACAAAGAAAAAGAGGAAGCTCATCTTATTCAATGCGAGAAAGATGGATCCATACTATTATGAAGTGGAAGGATGAAGACTTTCTCAACCTTAATTTAGTTTAAAGGGGAGTGTTGAAGGTTAAACTAAATTTGTGTATTTAACTATTTATATGTTATTATAAGTTTAGTATGACAATTGTATAATTATGTTTGGTATAGGTAAGTTAGTTATTGCTTGGTGGTTAAGCAACACGGTTAGGACTCGTGGATAACCCGCCAAGTTCGTACCTATAAATACCATGTAAAACCTTCATTTAACACATGATGACTCATACTTACAAGAACATATTCTCTGCATTCATCCATTGAAAACCTGTGTTTGATCTCTTTCTACCAACATTCACAACCCTAGAATAGGTAAGATAAGTTTGGAGTTCTTTCATACAATAATTCATAAGGTGTCTTGTTCATTTTTTTGGTTGAAACTATGTTGACTATGCAAGCTGTCATTTTCAAGGCATAACACCAAACAACGTTAGGCAAGCTAGCACGACTCATCATTGATCGGACCGTATCCAACGAGTTCTACTTTCTCCTTTTAGACATACCATTGTGTTATGGTGTTCTTTATGGAGTGAGTTAAGAAATAATCCCACATCTCTTATGATGTTCATCAAAGTCGTAACTCAGATATTTCCCACCTCGATCAAACTGAATGACTTGTATTGTAATTCCAAGCTAAATTTGTACTTCATCTTGAACATCTTGAAAACTTCAAATGCTTGAGGTTTATATTTTAACAAGTAAACAAAACCATATCTACTCTTACACATCAGTGTGTATGAGTCCTAACATATTAGCAACCCTACCGCTCGTACCGATGAAGGGTTATATTATCATTTTATCACGAAGATAATATTTACATATGTTAAAGGATTATTATAAACCGGTGGACTCTAAGTTTCCATCCCGATTTTGTGACATGCGCTTATTGTTTATATGCCAAGTTAATGGTGTTAAAGATATGATTGATTAAAGTTCGATTGTGATCTTTTTGGCTTTCTAAGTATATTTGCCACTATTACATCATGGAAACCAAACGAATAACCTTGCTTGTATAGTTGAACAGCTGAGAAAATATTCCTATGTAAAGTAGGTACAAACAAAAAATTGTTTAACATCAAGTATATAGGGATGTTGGTAACAAAAGGGAGTATTCTCCTACGGCTTCAATCATGCCAAATACGAGTAGCACAACACATGTCAAATACACATGAATTACTAGAGAAAGCATATAACTTTATAACAAAGATGCCTAAAGACCTAATCCTATTAGGGTTCTCGTTTAGCTTAGCGGGTAACTTGGGACACTCTCTTCTCTAGTGATTTAGATCTCCATAATGAAGTCGGCGCCTTGACAGTTGATATTAGCCTTGGTTTCTTGAACCTCGTACAACCGGTTTCCCTCTTTCCTTAGGAGTCACCCATGACTTCTTGCATTTTCTTTATCATTTGCCTTGATAGTTTCGCTTCTTGACTTGACCCGCTCTTATCATGAAGACTAGTTGGGGCTTAGAGGAGATGTTCTTCTTAGCAATCTCAACATGCGAGTTGAAACATATAGAAAGAAAATCATAATAACTAATGTTAGAGATATATTTCACTACAAACATGAAACTAGTTATCCTCTTGGTTGAATCCTCTTATCATGAGTGTTTATGTCCATTTGGATGCTCTCTGCTTCTTCATTTTCGATAGTCGACGTTTTTTTTGTAACATATTCGGTTAAAGTTAAGGGTCGAATGAACTTTATTTTGGCCTAAAGTCAAAGAAATATATATATATATATATATATATATATATATATATATATATATATATATATATATATAAGGCTAGGTTTTTTCAGGACTTCATTATAAATGAGAACTTACAGAACTAATATAACCATTGATCAAACCATTGATTGTTTTGATCAAGGGTTATGATTAAACATGTTCACTAAATGTAAATTATTGATTTATTTAATTGGTTAATTTAAAGAAAAATATATATTAGTAATCTGTTATATTATTTTCTCTCTCCAATTAGTTAGTAATTAATTAATTTTATTCTCTCTCCTCTTTCTTCTCTTATTTCTAAAAATTCATCAATTACATTTGGAAAAAAAAAGAAATTTTTAAAATTGAGTAAATTAGTATGTGATGCGTCATAATTAGTATTTATTTAATCTTTGCATTCGATTGTTTTTTTATTTTTCACGGTGCTCGTTGATTTACATATATGTAAATCTTTAGACTGGTCGTCTACTCAAATGTTAATATTTTACATATACATAAATTTTCAAATTAATAATCATTTTTTAAAGTGATCTGGTATTTAAATATATGAAAAAATATATGTAAATCATTTAGTTTTCAAACATACCATCCATTTACATATATGTAAAACTTTTTCTAATCATTTTTTATATACATACAGGTTCTACATATGTGTGAGTCAACTATTTACATATATGTAAGTCTTTAACACAAACTCAAACCAAATCATAAACTAAAATTCATGCTAATTAACACAAACACTTGAATTAAAACATAAAGTCAAACCCTAATTTAACCAAACGATCATTGAATTTGTGAGAAAATAGATTATTACATTTGTGTACGTAGAAAAAAATGTATAGGTAACAAAAATATATATATGCAAAATTAACAAATCATTATTTCCATATATGTATAGGTAAAAAAGATAACTGATTATATTTGCTTATGTAACGAAATTGGATGCAAAATTAACTCAAATATATAAATCATTATCAAACCATTATCAAACCATTATCAAAGTATCTTTAACACTTTTTATGAATATACTATGAAAAAAGATCAAAAAACCGTCCAAAAATCAATGCAAAGTTGAAATTAAGCAGTAAAAGAAAAAAAACAATTAAAAATTTTCATCCAATTAATGGAAGATAATTGTGTAACTTCCTAAATTAATTATATAGCATTAAAGACTCATATCAAATGCATATATTAAAAGACCATATTAACCTTGTTGTATTAATTAAAAAAAATTAAAAAATAATAATCAATGGTTAGGATGAGTTCTCGTAGTTCTCACGATCTTTAGGAGTCCTGAAAAGATCTTGGCCCTATATATATATATACACATATATATATATGGGAAAGTGAATATGGGGCTGTTAAGAATATAACATTAGATGCGAAACCCCAAAACAACGTAGTTTTGATTTAAAACAATTAAATATTAAATAAAATCCTTTTATTTGGAAACCAAACAATTATAATATTAACTTAAAATCCTTCTAATTTGAAAACCAAACACTGACTCCTTCATCTCCATCAATTGTTCCTGGTCATTTCTTTCCACCGATTCACATGATCATAGTTTCTTCTCTCCCGAGCCCATTTACAAGGTATTTCTTCCTCCTTCAATATCCGATCGTCCCTCTCAAGTCGCCAATCGAACAACAGAGTGGAAAGCGTTCACCGTGACGATGGCTTTGATTTCAATATACAACCCTGTTTCATGTCCATTAATAGTTATAATGGACATGAAACAGGGGTTGTATATTGAAATCAAAGCCATCGTCACGGTGAACGCTTTCCACTCTGTTGTTCGATTGGCGACTTGAGAGGGATGATCGGATTGGAAGGAGGAAGAATACCTTGTATATGGGCTCGGGAGAGAAGAAACTATGATCATGTGAATCGGTGGAAAGAAAGGACCAGGAACAATTGGTGGAGATGAAGGAGTCGGTGTTTGGTTTCCAAATTAGAAGGATTTTAAGTTAATATTATAATTGTTTGGTTTCCAAATTAAAAGGATTTTATTTAATTTATAATTGTTTTAAATCAAAACTACGTCGTTTGGGGGTTTCGCATCTAATGTTAGATGCTTAACAGCCCCATATTCACTTTCCCCATATATATATATACTAGTTTTAGTAAACCCGTGTATTACACGGGTTGAATAAAAAGAAATAAATAGAATGAAAATTAATTAAATATAAATCAATATTTTAAAATAAGATATGATTAAAATCTTTTTTATAATAAATAAAATAAAAATTTTATTTTAAAATAAATGTTTTAAAAATGTCGTACTTAAAAACTTCTTCTATAACTCTTAGTTTTAACTACTTTTTATTTACAAAATTTTTACTTTTTAAAAACACCATTTATAAAGTATTTTTTATTTTTAAAAAGTTTAATGTTCTAAAAAGTTTTCTAAATTTATGAAAAAATATTTCCTTAGAAATAAAATTACTAAATATATCTCTTGCTTAATTTATTAAAAAACTATTTTAATAAAAAAAATTAAATAATATTATTAGTAATTAATGTTATTATTAAATAGGAGAGAGAAGCGGGAAAAAATATTGAGGGACAATATGGTGTTGACATGTGTCCTCCTAAATACCCTTTATTATAATAGGGATATATATATATATATATATATATATATATATATATATATATATATATATATATATATACACATACATATATATACATATATATATACATATATATATATATACATATATATATATACATATATATACATATATATATACATATATATACATATATATATACATATACTTATATATATATATACACACACATATATATATATACACTTACTTTTTTGTCTAGGATCCTAAAAATGTGGGTACATGATAGCACAAATAACACATATACAAGAGTTGAAGTGAATTTTAGTGAAAATGAAATCCTGACTAATTTCTTGCTCTTCTAGCCAAAATGTAAGAATTAAACAAAGTTAAACCCTAGAATGCAATGATTTCGAAACCGGACCGGACCGGACGGTCCGACGGTTCGACCGGGAACCGGTGCCGGAGCCGGTTCGGTTCGGTGCTTTTGGACCGTTTTCCGGTTAACCGGCCGGTTCGCGCGGTCGACCGGTCCGACCGGAACCGGTGAACCGGGTTGAACCGGTTTTGGTATTTTTTTTTAATTTTAATAGAAAAATATTATTGGATATGAATTAAGAAACACCGGTTCGTTAATTTGGACTATATTTACTTGAATGGTATGTATTTTGGATGTTGTTTTGGATTAAGGAACACCGTTTAAACATGATATATTGTTTAAAATTGTTAATTTTGGTATGTATATGATATATTGTGTTAATTTGGACTATATTTACTTGAATGATATGTGTTTGTAGTTTTATAAATATTTAGAATTTTTTTATATTTTTTAAATATTTATGACGTCATCCGGTTCGTAATCCGATCCGACCGGTCCGACGGTCCGACCAGTGAACCTCTAGGCCGTCCGGTTCGCTTTCCGGTCCGGTTTTAAAAACATTGCTAGAATGTGTATAGAAAAGCATACAATCAGTCAACTTGACCTATGAGTTCTTAAAATCTACCAGTTTGACCACTTGCCCATTTTAGGTAAATGGGTTAAAATCATCTCTTTTAATTATTTATAAAATTAAAGGTGGCAAAATGAATGAGTCATATGGGTTAGGTGATTATCAAAACAGATCATTTTCAACAGGTCATGTTTGGTTTACCCAAACAAACCAAAAGAAAAAACATTTTTTTGTCCAGATTTCTTTTTTTAAAGATAAATAGTGTCAAATATGATTATAGTTATGTTATTTCAATAATAATATAACTTTTCATGAAAATGATTTAAGAGGTTTTATAAATACACTTTGTGACTTTCAACCCATTTGACCCGTTTTCTTTCTAGCTAATCTTTTAAAGTTGAACTCTAATAATAAAAACATAACATTAATCAACATATTCATAGGTAAGCATGTCGAAATTGCCACCTCTGCATAAAATACTAACACTACAAAGAAATATAACATACCAAAAAGAAATGCTAATCTGTCATATAGGCATCTGTTGCTGGATCAATAAGATCGAGTCTGCTTGAATCCCACAATATCCTGATTTTACCAAGAATAAATTCCGCTTGAACGAATGTGGAACCCGCAACAGTTGGGTGTGGCAGCGCAGTCGTTTTGGGGACCTTTATCTCATTAACATCCACTACACATAGCCTTAAATCGTTCAAATTCCTTCCAAACCATGCACCGCTGGCTAAGTGTATTCTTCCTTTCCCCATCTCTTGTTTTTTATCATTTAAAAGTATAACATGTTGTCCACCCTTATACTTAAAATGACTCGAGTGGACCGCAACAGTACCTTGGGTGGTTTGGGCACTACAGGTTCTTAAAACTAATCCCTCAGGTGAATCAGAGATCGGGTCGGGCCCTGGCCCAGTTGGTTTTTCAGTGGGACCATCGTCCCCATCAGATTGTGCTCGGGCCTCCTTGGCAACTTCAGGCTCTTTGGTTTTACGGTTATTTAACCTGTTAATGTATAAATGAGAAGGATAACTTTTAAGAAAATGAAGGGAGGTATGTGCATGGGTTGATTTGGGTTATGTTTTATCTCAAACGGGTTTAAGGCGTATGATAGAAATATAAAATAGCTATAAAGGAAACAGGCCGTAAGGGTCGAGGTAACTCAAAGTGAAATAATGAATAGCACCTTCTAAATCATTTTATTTAAAAAGGAATAGATTATTACTGAAAGATGATATTGTATTCAACATGTTAAATCCTTTTTTTAAAAGATTCTTGACTACCACAAGATGATATTGTATTCAACAAGAATATAGGACAAGATTTCTTACCAATTCCTTAACTGTAAAGAAGTAACTTCCGGCCCCTGCAAAAGAAGATTTTGTAACTTCAAAAAACAAAAAATGGGAAAAATATATATTATTTTTTGACATACATGAAGACATAATTTTATCAGCAACATTATTTGTCGATTTCAGATTTTTAGTTGATAACATATAGCTATATCACCATAACGATTAATAAGAAACAGTAAACCGATCGCAGTTGTATGGAAATGAAAAGACATTAAAGCTACCCAATAAACAAAATATGAAATCTTTTTACCAGAACTCTGTGGATATCAGATTCTGTAGCTGCAAGTAGTTTTTCCAATTGACTAATCAACAACCTAAATAAACAAGATTTAAATCAATTTATCAAGTAAAATCAAGTAATATATGATGTTTATAAATACAATGTGTGCTCTAAGATTGTTCAGAAGTTAATAATTCAATTGTATTATCATGATATATAAATCACCATAAGTCACTAATAATATAGTTTCATATTAGTCCTTGGAGATCCAAAATGATAGAGTTTCTTTAGTTGTGTGGAAACAATTGAGCAACAACATGTAGCATTCAACGAAAATAGTAGTCACATTCATCTAAGTAAAGGTGTGTTCCTGTTTAATCTAGACAAAGACAAGACAAAAAGTTCATTTGATTAGTCATAAAGTCATGTTTTGTTGTGTGTTGCTCTATCTAATGTTCCAACATTGTTTTCGAAATCTTAATTAACACGTTAGTTCTTAAAAAGTTACTAAAACTGACAAAAAAATTACCCAAGGGCATGCACATCTTCCACACTTAGGTATTGAGGAGTTAAAGATTCTGCATGAGCTAAGAGAGAAGCTGCAAAACACAAATGTTAAATAAACAAACCACGTACGGTGGCTTCTTATAGAGATGACATTTTCGACCCGTTAACAGATTATGAATTGATCAAGTTGTGTTCTAAAATTGCTAAATGAATAATAGCTAAAGGGGAAAATGTCAAATTGGTGCAAGTTACCAAACATCTACTTTTAAAACATTTAACCTTATAAATTGTTTTATTCAAAGATTTCTATCGATAATATATCGCACTTTAAGTATTTATAAAGAATATTATAATGGACAAGAAAGTGTTTGTGGGTCAACTCGACCCGGTCTATAATAAAAAGTGACTTGTTACTCAACCCACCCATCTTGCCATCTCTAATTTGTTATTAATCAAAGTAAGTGTTGAAAGCGATAATACATAGGTTTCTGCTAGCGGAAGCTTTTATTTTGGCTGCACCACCAGGTAACTTAGAAATTTCCTTTTGCAAGCATTCAAGAAACTGACTGATAAAGAGAGCCTTTCCCACTGCAGAAAGAGATATATTGGTCAAGAACATGGTAAGCCACTCTATTCAGAAGACTATATTAAATATCCAAAATAATATGTTGTTATATTTGACATACTAATCCTTATAAAAAAGAAAAGGAATTCGGAAAGAAAGTGTTTCGGGTCAACCCAATGCAACTTGTACCACAAATGTATCTTTTGACTCGTTATCTCATCTTGACCCCTAACAGGTACATATATTCATGATATAATGTGACAACAACAAGTTATTTTAAAAGTTATGCTCACATGTAAAAATTGGCTAAATTATTCACCTTCACATAGATCAAGAACAAAACTTGTGAGATTGGCTAGAATTTTGACCAGTAAAGATGACATCTGATGCACGTAAGGAGTTTGAGGAGCCTGAAAGTTACTCCGAGTAGAATGTCCGACCTGTGATGTTGAGATCAAACCCAACACCTGTCCAGCTGCTGATATGGGATCAAGTTCCATAATAATGTCCTCTTCAGCGGGTGCGCCATCATTCGAGCACCAAGTAGATAAGAATTCTCTATGAGGTTGTGAAAAGACTCGGGCCAAAGCTTCTGTCTGCATGGATGTACGGCAGCAGTTACAGATTCAACAAATGTATGTGTATACTAGAGTTGTCAAAACGCGCGGGTCAGACAGGTCGGATAACAAGTCAAATTTTTCGGGTCAAAATGGATCAGGGTTGCCTGATGTGCAAACATTGCTTTAATCCACCTTTTAGGATTCTTTAATTAACTTATGTGTTAAGTATGATAAAGACTACATTATTAAAAAAAATAACATGACCCTTTTTCAGTAAGTTATTTAAGTTGTTTCTGTGCATTTGAAAACATTTTGGTCCAACCCATTCACTCTGTTTCAACTTTAGTTGAATCTCCTTAAATATTTCTACTTTTGATATTATAACTACCATTAGCTAGAGATCATGATGTCAAATTGTGAAACCAGGGAGCAAAATGTGGGAAAGCATATCAACAGTAAGAAATCACACAAAAAAGTTAACATAATCATAAAAACATACCAAGTTCACGACTAAGTCAATCCTAAAAGTAGAATGACTAGAGAATATTTCCGTTAGTCGCATTGCATTAAGTTGCAAAATTCCCCTTGGATGGTCTTTCAGGTCTCCACAAAACACCAAATTTAGCACTTCAAGGACCTAAAAGAGTTTGGAAATTAGAAGAATGTCCACTAACTATCCTTGAAAAAACATAAATTTTAAGAAGTCTGAAAGTCAACCTCTAAAACAGTTGACTCGGCAAATTTCAAGCTTTCGGTGGTGCTGGAAGCCATATCCAAGAAAGATTGGCTTTCTACTTGACAAAGAAGTAGCATCTGGAGAAAGATTCATTGAAGCTAATATAGAAATACCATAAACAAAGTATAACATGATATAATAAAGTCTACAAGTGATGGACTTACAATAGATAAAACTTTTGATTTAAGCCTGTAAACCACATCCATAAGTTGTGGATCTTCAAATGGTGACAGTTTCAAGGTGCTTTGAATCAACAGAAGAACTCCACCTCCCTTACACAGCTCCTGGAGAACAACATAGCATTTAATAAACGCATACAATGCATAATTAATATTTTTAGCATGAGTTGAAATGGGTCGGGTTGGGTTGGCCAAAACGCTGTTGCTCAAAATTTGAACCTTTTTATAAAAATAGTTAGTGTCAAATGCAATCATAGTCTTTTTTTTGTTGTTGAAATGATTTAGGAAGTTTTAAGCATTAGGAAAAGAAAGATTTGGTCAATTTCCAACCGTTTGATCCATTTGACTCGTTTTCTGTAAAGCTATACTTTTCTATTTGACCTTTTTTGTAACAATGTGTTCCCGATATAACATCTGTTTAAAAAGCGAATGAAGAAACTGCAGCGAAGATTCAGAAAGATGCAAGAGACAGTAGACTTCATTCACATTTGACTCCGTGTGAGAGTCAATATGCTGAGCTTGCAGCTTCGGTTGAAGAAAAGTAATAATGGCATGGATAGCAGTAAAAGCTGCTGATGTGAATTCATTAACCTGAAAAATATGTAATCATCATCAACAAAGGATTCCAATACGAAAAGACTAGAGGTGGCAAAATTGGTCAGTTGGGTAACGGGTCAAACAGGTAATTCGTTGTGCGCCCTAAACATGTCATATAATTTTATTGATACCAATTTTAAAGAAATGATTTATCATGGTTTTTATGAACAAAAAAAGGGTAATTCTAGGCCCGTTCGATGTCTTTCCATTTTAGTTACTTTAATGTTAGCGGTTTGACCTGATAGAAATAAAAAATAACCTAAATCTACCCATTCATAAGTAAATGTGTCAGAATCGACACCTCCAATAAAAATTGAAACTATGCTATAAAATAATGTCTGAAAGTTATAAAAGAAAAATCAAATCATTGAACTATAGTGTAGATACCAAGATTTTATAACATCACCTTAGGATGTGCAAGTAGAACAAGAGCGATGCTTTGCCAATCTGAAGAAATTACTGCTGCAAGTAGATACAAACTGCAAGCTAACAATGCCGAGCATAACAACACCATTTGGCTTGAACCATGAATTTTCTGGATCACCAAAGTTCTATTTCAGTTCTAATGGAGAAAATATATCTAAAAGCCGATACGCAATAATAATTATGCGAAGAATAAAATTAAACCTCTCCTAAATGACCAAGAAAAATAATCATGAAAACTATCAAATCAAGCGTCTTTGGCCCTACATTCACATCTTCAAAAAGACCCTGCAGCAGCAAAAAGCAGTTACTGAGATGCAAAATTATTTCCTAGTGCATTTAACTTTTAAAATTGATCAGTATGTGTTTATGTTCACCAAAGTGCAAGTGCGTCATGTGCTGGTTGGGTAACATATCAAAATGGGTTCTCGTTGAAACGGTTTGTTTTTTAGTACGGGTCAAAACATGCTAGGGCGTGTTCGATTTGACGAGCAAATACTTTGTGTCCATTTTACAGAATTATGTATAATTAATATGTTAATTACGATTATAAAATTTATAATCTTTGAATTTGACGATTGAGTAAGTTGATCCATTAGACAAAAGTTTGAGCGACTTTCAATTGGTTTCACATGCGTCCGCTTTTAGCTAAAAAAGAATTTGACCCGTTTGAGATAAAATCACAACCCAAATCGACCCACTCATAACTCAAAGGCTACAGAAAAGGAAAGAAGGATAAAGAAAACAGATAAAATCGAAGATTAAATTCAGTAACCTGCTCAAGTTCTGAATGGTGAGAAGCAATATCATATAAAGTATGCAATAATCTTAAGCCACTTAACATATATCTGAAATGCTGCTCATCTTGTTTATATGATACAAGTTGTTCCATTATGTGTGTGCCAAGATATCTTGCTAGACTTTCCACATCTATCTGAAATATCAAGATAATTATCACATTGACAAAGAGACGGTCACCGAGCAACATTTGTAGTGAAAATTTTGATGAATAATTAAGGCCAAACGCGGAGCATGCACAGGGTCTGTGCATATCGCGCATGATGTCGTATTAATGACTAATTATATGATTAATAAAAAATCTACCAACCTCAAAAGATGATCCGTTTTGTTTAGTCCGTTTAATGATACCATTTTCAGCATCTGTTATTAGCTTGCTCAGATCCTCAGAACTTAACACATGAAACTCTTTTACAGCTGAAATCATATCAAGTTGCTGCATATCAAAGTATTCCAAATATCAGAATATGTGAACATCAACTAGTTAGATGAACTTATACTGACTGATTAAAAACAGATAAATCTGAAATCTTTACTAAAACAATAGATGAAAATCAACTGTATTTTGAACAAAAGTGACAAAAAAAAAAACTAAAACAAACAACTTTATTTAATGGATTCATCCTTCTAATTTTCGTCCTTGAAAAGAAACCATAGAAATAAAAAGCTCCACTTTCTCTGTCACGAGCCTATAATTGCTATCAGTTGTTATTAAACAGGTGCTAGAATGTAGTTTTGTTGTTTGAAATTGTAATAAGGTGATAGTTGTCTAGCGAAGAGGTCCTAGGTTCAAAGCGCAAACTGCAACTTACATGATCCCGTTATAGCTGGGTATTGATGGGTCCTGTGAGTTTACCGTAAAGGGTTCTTATGAACACGTACAAAAAATGATGATAATAACTCGATGTGTCTAATGTTTGGGGAATTATGATTTAGCATACTAATAGATCAAAATGACAAAATGACCAAAAGAGAAGTTAGTTGTGGAAAAATTAGCAATGGTTTGTGAAATGGAAATAAAATAGGTTAATAAAGGGAATAGCTAAGTCAAGAAAGATAACTAAGTTGATAGTTAAGTTCAACTTATCACAGTTCAGTTTTCATAATTTTAGCAATGAAATTTTTTACCAAAAATCTCAAATTTTGTTTCTAAAATCTGTTAAAACTGATTTCACCCATAAATTAGTTAAATGCTGAAAATTCACACATTTTTATGGGAGAGAATTTCTTGTTCTCCACCAAATTTATGATCTTTTACTACCTTTCTTGACAACTCTCCTAGAAATAATATGTTTATAAAAACAATTTATCGAATATCAGAATTAGAATCTATAACGGTGTTTAAAATTACCCTCTATACCCAAGTGAACCCTTTTGAGACAAACCATCCATACTTATTTTGACGCTCTAAACTCATACTCAACTCACCCACGAACATCAAAAAGAAGATTTATCATTATGAAAAAACTCTCCTGAGTCGGATTTGAACTTGAGACCTTAAAGATTTCAAGCGTAAATCATCACATCTATGTATTTGGACCAAAAGGCCTTTGAACTACCTAAACATTGTAACCCATAATTTGTGCAATCACAATTATTAGATAAATGAGTTCCAACATACAAATCCAAACAACCCTATCTACTTAGGTAGGGTTGTTAATAGTCTGGTTTTTATTTAAAAAGGAAATGAAATCGTTAGTAACAAGTTTTAATCAGCAATTGAAGTTTTAAAGCAAAACAAACTGTTACTAACGATTTCATATGATTTCACAATTTAAAAACGCATTGGGTGTTTACAATGAAAAGCATTGAGAATACATAAAAATGAGTTTGGAAAAGAAAGATGATAAGAAAATGATAGTTTGCTTAATTATTTTAGCTAAATGGACAATAATTTTTCCTAAATTTAACAGTACCTTAACATCAATTTGGTAAACCGTAAACCAATTTAATAGCCACACTCACGTAAAGTGAGTAGGCTTTCTTAATTAGTAAATTAGTAAATAAAAATATAACTAACAACTAATAACTAATAACTGAGATCAAATTTATAGCCAAAAATTAAACGCCCAGTTTTGTTGAGCCCAAACATTAAAGGCTCAAACTTATAAATAAAAAATTGTAATTACCGTAGGTTTCTTACAGCTTGTATTTTTTTTTCTCTCGGAGCCCTTATAAAGTTATAAAAGTATATTTATTCAAAACACAAGTTTTTAATACATAATGTACAATGGTCTTCAAGCATAATTTGACAAAATATGTAATTTTGTAAGTTTAGATGAAATATGTGAAATTGCTCATTTCTTCTAATTTATAATTGTACAAAATTATGAGCCAACCTATATTCAAAAACCAAGTATGAAACCATACCGACTATATGCTTAAATGGTTTTGAATCAGATCCAACGATAAACAACACCTTAAACATCCATTAATTTGTTATTTAAACCATAGATTATAACGTAATAAAAAAAATACATATTTTATTTAAATTGTATGTAACATCTCGTAAAAAAAAAAATTGTATTTATTTATTTATCTATTTATTCACTTATTTCTTTATTTCTTTATTTATTTATTTATTTAAAAATTAATTTTAAGTTAAATTCAATAATTATAATGATAATAATAATAATTATAATAATAATAATAATGATACTAATAATAATAATAATAATTATAATAATAATATTAAAAGTTGAGGGGGGGTAAATTGCAAATTTTGAAACTTCAAAAGAAGTTTTAAAACTAAAAATAATAAAAACTAAACCACAGGGACCAATTATATAAATTACAAATTTACATAACCGGCCCCTCCCCACCCCCGATTTTCCGGCCACCGGTCCGGCCAACTCCGGCGGACCTCCGGCGAAGCCGAAACTCACGAAATACTCGGTTTTAAACACCGAAAATTATACCAAATCGCTCGTGGACAAAAATCGAACCTAACACACGCATTTAATCGTTCAAATTTCAGCTTCTAGAATCAATAATCGACCACTTTAACTTTCGGTCGAAGTGCGGCACTAAATCGAGCACTAAACACAAAAATAAACAAAAGAAATCGCATAATTAGGAACATTTTGTCGTTTCCAATCATCCACTGAATTCCAATTGCTATATAAGGACACAATCGTAGAGTTTAATCTTCACACTCATACTCGACCTGCAACTCGATCAACAGTCACCTTCCGAGCCTTATAACTAACAAATAACATAGGGCTTTTGACCATTGATATCATTAGAAGCTTTCTGTGCAAACAATTTGAATTTTATCAACGTTTGATCACCATTCGAATCCGAGTTAGCCACGGTTGTTCTTCGAAGTGTTCATCCATAATCCGAAACATAAACAGGTAATTGAACATACCCATATACTCGATTTTATGTAGGGAATAAAAGCCCTAACATCAATTTGATTATCAACTTCGAATTGGGGTTCAATTTTGTGTAAACCGAATTAGGGTTCTTCGGATTTGGGGAAATTTTGAAAACAGTGTTTAAATTTAATGAAAACCGTGTCTTATCGCTGTTCAGAGCCTTGGCTCAGTGGTTAGGCGCGCGTGTGTGTGAGCTTGGGGTCCCGGGTTCGACCCGGGCCAACCTCCTTTTATTGTTTTATTTTTTTAAAGCTTTATAAATACTTTAAAAATATGGAAAAATTTCTAAAAATTATAAAAATAAATTTTATAAGTTTCCCTTATTTTAAATCTTACAAAACAGTTTCCTGTAAATTTATTTTATTTAAAAACTTTAATAGATTTTTATAAAATATTATTTAAAAATATTAAAACTTATTTTTATAAAATAAATTCTAAATCAAGTTAATTATGAAATAATCACAAAAATCATATAAATATTATTTATAAATGTTATAAATAATTATTTTTATAAAATGGACACTTTATTATCTTTAAATACAAATTAATATATTTATAAATCCATAAATTATTTATGAAATTGTGGGTTATTTCTTATAAAATATATATTTGAACCAAAGGTATAAATTTATTAATCAAAAATACTATAAGTGTGAATATTCTTATTTATAAATATTATTGGATAATTATAAATTATATAATTAGACCACATTATTTTTATATTTAATCCTAAAAATATATAAATACACCTATGAAATCTTTAATGAAATCAAAATATAAATAATTATTTTGTAAAACTTAATATTTATTGATAAATACTTATTAAAACATATACGAATATATAAAAAAATTGTAACATATATATAATGCGTGTGTGACACGTGTTAAATCAAATCAACCCGAACCTTACCAAATATATTCATTGTATTAAAGACTAAATTACAAATCAATAATAGGTGTTGAACGTGTTTGATCGTGCTTGCTTAATTCTTTGAAGTTCTTATTCATATACATTACATCAATCCAAGGTGAGTTTCCGTGGCCCCTTTTTATGCTTTTATAATTGTTTCAATGTTTTTCAAACTTGGGAGAAAAGTATGCTCACCCGTTTTCGATGCTGTACAATCTTACATACAATTTTCATACTTGGAATCAATGTGATACTATTCTTATATTCTAATACATACATGGTGTTATTATATGATTCTTACAACCATTAATTCCCGGGTTTGGGAACCAACAGATAGGTATTGGTAGTACTACTGGGTTGACACCCCCACCCTTCGACGATTGGTTAACTTGTGAGTTACCAACACAGCTGCCAGCAATCAAGCCAAGGGTGAATATATTCCGACAGATTTATATGCATAACGTCATTAGGTTTGGTTGTCTTAAACACATGTTATGTGGTTTTTGCTTACAGTATGATTCCATATCAAATTCTATACAGCATCAACAACATGTTTTCAATTTAAACCTGCGGAACTCACCAACATTATGTGTGACATTTTTGAGCATATCTTTTCAGGTGAATATAAACAAAGAGGATAGCTAGTGCAGATGCCTTAGCAGAGACCTCAGGATTTCTATAGTTTTGCATATGTAATATTTTCATTTGTTTTCATATTTGAACATTGTGTGATTTGGATTGGAATCAATAAGACTATGATAGTCGTGGAACTGACTAACCACGACACAAGTCACCATTGTGTCGGGGGACGTCATGACACGAGAAGTTTGCATGTATTATATCTCTGTATTTATACCAAGTGTTATGACGATCCCGTCCGTCGCATCCTCGTGTTTCCGCTATAAGCGGGGGTGTGACAGATTGGTATCAGAGCCTTGGTTATAGAGAATTAGGTGGAGAATTCGACCTAGACTATAACCTAAGAACCTTCATATAGATTGCATGCTAGGGATTGTGTGCATTTGATTTTACCTAAATGTCTTCCATGGTTGGTGTGACACATAGACACCTGTATTCTGGATTTCCTGGCAAAAGGCCCTCGGGCTAAGGCAAGCATATCGCATATATCTCATTGCGAGACCTGGTATGCTTACCTGGGGATTTCTGGGATGAGTGATAAACTATGGTCAATACACAAATCTACAAGGCAAATAGGTCAAATATATTAAGTCTATGAACTTAATATACAAGTATGTTTCTACATACCTGATTTTATACATATGTGCTTGTTACCTGATCATTACTCTTAGTCTTCCTCTATGGAATATCTAAACATAAGGGAACTTAGGTGATCACGCGGAGCGTTGATCTCGGATATTAAATCCGACCCTATCATGGTTACGACTGAAATCCTGAAAGTATGACGGATATGCAGTTATCATTTAAATATATTGTGCTTATGTGCTTGGAAATCTAGTTGTTATTACATGCTATTAATGAAATACTATGGGTTCATGGACATAAGGACATCACATAATCTATGCTCAACAATACTATGATGTTAACTTGGGGTAAGTGAAGCTAAGGGTAATCATGCAAGGCAATTACCATTACGGGTGCACACGTAATTGCAATTCGCCATGCATGAGAAGTCTGGCTAATCTTATCGTGAGGTAACGATCATGAGTATCACAAGTCTCTATTTTATACCCTAGGGTGCTAGAATCATAATTCTAGTAAGATCCTGTTAAGGGTAATCAAACATTATTACCATATACTCAAGTCCTGTCCTATTTAGAGCCTTTATGGTATTTCCAAATCATTAAATTGACCTTGTGAGACGTTTCTCCACTTAGCATTTCAATAACTATTAAATGCTAAAATAAAAGGGGGATACATAATACTCTCTACACATACAAAACATTATTATTTGAAGTAATGCTAAGGAAAATTGAGATGTTACGTAACTAGTTTAAGTGTCATTCAAGGTATATCGTGGATGTGGTGGGAACGCTGCGGGGAACCCTATATATAAACATCACCGGTATACTAAGAATGCGCTTAAACTGGGCTACATAATAATCTTAATGGACTGAAGCATAGATTATTAGGATTTAACAGTGAAATCATGCATATATCTCAAGATAACTAAAGTATTCATCTGTCTGTGTCTAGAAAATGGCACCTAAGAGAGCTAACCGTAGAACCAACCAAGAGGGTGAGGCCCCGCAGAACAGGCGTAGGGGCAGACCAACAAGGGCAGGTGCTGCTCCAACTGGCAATAATCAGGGAACCGACAACCCTGACATAGCTGCTATGATTGCCCAGCAGCTAGCCACTTTGATCCCAACCATTGTAACCCAAGTGAGTGACACCCTGCTAAACCAACCTCTCCACGATGATCACAACACCAATGGTCAACACAACCATGGAGTAGGGGATAACGCTGGGAACGAAGTTGGAATCAACCAGGTTAAACGGGGATGTTCCTACAAAGAATTTGTGGCCTGCAAACCCCGGGATTTCGATGGAAAAGGCGGAGCAATAGCCTTGACCAGATGGTTGGAAAAGATGGAGGCAGTCATTGACATTAGTGGATGCCTCGATAGTCAACGTATCAAATATGCCACATGCTCATTACAGGGCAAGGCATTAACCTGGTGGAACACCCAGGTTCAGGCCAGAGGAAGGGAGTCTGCAATGCAGCTAACCTGGGATGAATTCAAGGCGTTGATCACTGAGGAATACTGTCCTCTTAACGAAATGCAGAAACTGGAGCAGGAATTCTGGAACCATGCCATGATTGGAGCTGGACACGCAACATACACCGATCGTTTCCACGAATTGGCAAAATTGGTTCCACATTTAGTGACACCAGAGTCCAAGAGGATCGAGAGGTATATTTGGGGACTCGCGCCTCAAATCCGAGCACTGGTAACTGCAGCGCTCCTCCTACGATCCAGAGCGCGATTATGAAAGCTGGCGCTCTTACTGACGAAATGGTGAGAACCGGAGTACTGGGGAAGGGAACTGAGAAAAGAAAGGAGTCCGGGTCTAATACTGGAAGATCCGATAAGAAGACTAAGACAGCCCGAAACTTTGTGGCTGTAACGCAGGGAAGGAAGGAATACACTGGACCGCACCCCAGGTGTAACAAGTGTAATTATCACCATTCCCCAGAAAAGCCGTGTCGTACGTGTACAAACTGTGGACGCCTGGGACACTGGGCGAAGGACTGTAGAACTGCGCTGAATCTGGTAGCACCTATCAACGCGGTTAACCCCGCTGGGAATGCCAGGGCATGTTACGAATGTGAGGGCCTCGATCACTACAGGAACACGTGCCCCCGACTGAATAGAGCACCTGGACAACAGGGGAATAATCAGCAGCAAGTGCTGGCTATAGCGGTAATCCGAACCAGGGAAACCAAGGAAATGCTGCAAGGGGACGTGCCTTCGTCATTGGAACTAATGATGCCCGTCAAGACCCAAATGTTGTCACGGGTACGTATCTTCTCAACAACCACTTTGCATCCATACTATTTGATACCGGGGCAGACAATAGTTTCATATCTTTTGATTTTGCGCGCATGCTTGCCTTGAGTCCTAGTAAGTTAGAAATCAGCTTTTCCGTAGAAATGGCCAATGGTAGATTCGTACCAGCAGATAAGATCATTAAACAGTGCTCTATAATATTAGAAGACCATGCTTTCAACATATACTTAATACCTTTCGAGCTAGGGAGCTTCGACGTAATCGTGGGAATGGATTGGTTGTCAAAGCACGGAGCCGAGATCGTTTGTCGAGAGAAAGTAGTACGAATTCC
This sequence comes from Flaveria linearis, assembly GCA_024085815.1. NCBI lineage: Eukaryota > Viridiplantae > Streptophyta > Magnoliopsida > Asterales > Asteraceae > Flaveria > Flaveria linearis. The sequence goes on from CM044003.1 coordinate 19,421,037, forward strand.
CATGCCTAATGGGGAGGTACTCAAGATTCAAGGAGAACGACCAGGGAGAACTCTGAAACTTATTTCCTGCATGAAGACGCGTCGATGTCTACGGAAGCAGTGCTACGCACTCCTGGCTCATGTGGTAGAAAGGAAGGAAGAAGGCATCAAGTTGGCAGATATTCCTGTGGTGCGAGATTACCCGGAAGTATTTCCTGATGATTTGTCGGGTTTACCTCCTCTACGACAGGTGGAATTTCGTATCGAGTTGGTTCCTGGAGCTACGCCGGTAGCAAAAGCACCATATCGGTTAGCACCATCTGAAATGCAGGAATTATCCAACCAACTACAAGAGCTATTGGAGAAGGGATTCACTCGGCCGAGTCATTCACCATGGGGAGCACCGGTTCTATTTGTCAAGAAGAAAGACGGGTCATTTCGTATGTGTATCGATTATCGCGAGCTGAACAAGTTGACGGTGAAGAATCGATACCCTCTTCCCAGAATTGATGATTTGTTTGATCAACTACAAGGAGCTTCATACTTCTCCAAGATTGATCTTCGTTCCGGATATCATCAACTGAGAGTTTTTGAAGATGATATACCGAAGACAGCGTTCAGGACTCGTTATGGGCACTATGAGTTCTTAGTCATGCCATTCGGATTGACTAATGCACCAGCTGTGTTCATGGATCTGATGAATCGGGTGTGCAAACCATACTTGGATAAGTTCGTGATCGTGTTCATAGACGATATACTTATCTATTCTCGTTCGAAAGAAGATCACGAGAAACACCTCCGAGCAATTCTTGAACTATTGCGGGAAGAGAAACTTTTCGCTAAATTCTCGAAGTGTGAGTTCTGGCTCCAGGAAGTGAAGTTTTTGGGCCATGTGGTTAACAAAGATGGAATTCACGTGGACCCCGGCAAAATTGAAGCTGTGAAGAAATGGGATACACCCCAAACGCCATCAGAAATCCGACAATTTTTAGGATTGGCCGGGTATTATCGACGGTTTATTGTGAACTTTTCGAAAATCGCACAACCGTTGACTATGCTAACCCAGAAGGATAAGAAGTTTGATTGGGGACATGCACAAGAACAAGCTTTCCAGACGCTAAAGGAAAAACTGTGCAATGCTCCAATACTATCCCTTCCGGACGGAACTGATGACTTCGTGGTGTATTGCGATGCTTCGCATCAGGGATTGGGATGTGTGTTAATGCAAAGAGATAAGGTGATTGCTTACGCCTCACGACAACTAAAGGTGCACGAAAAGAACTACACGACTCATGATTTGGAGTTGGGCGCCGTAGTTTTTGCACTGAAGATATGGAGGCACTATCTGTATGGAACCAAATGCATCATCTACACTGATCATAAGAGCCTTCAACACATCCTGAATCAGAAAGAGCTCAACATGCGACAACGACGATGGGTAGAACTACTTAGTGACTACGATTGCGAAATCCGGTATCATCCTGGGAAAGCAAATGTGGTGGCTGACGCCCTCAGTCGTAAAGAATGCATAAAACCACTACGTGTTAGAGCTTTGGGATTGACTATACAAACAAACTTGAAAGCTCAAATTCAAAGCGCGCAAGGAGAGGCTCTAAAAGAAGAAAACCTTGCAGGAGAAGAATTCCGAGGGTTGGATAAACAAATGAATCGCAAGGATGACGGCGCATATTATTTCATTGATCGCATGTGGATTCCCAAATGGGGAGGTGTACGCACACTAGTCTTGGATGAAGCACACAAGACTCGATATTCTGTTCATCCCGGTGCAGACAAGATGTACCATGATCTGAAGGATCTATACTGGTGGCCGGGTATGAAGAAAGACATTGCTCTATATGTGAGCAAATACTTGACGTGTTCCAAGGTAAAAGCTGAACATCAGAAGCCATCGGGACTATTGCAACAACCCGAAATTCCCGAGTGGAAATGGGAGAACATCACCATGGATTTCATTACCAAACTTCCGAGAACGCCAAGTGGACACGACTCGATATGGGTAGTAGTGGATCGACTGACAAAATCTGCTCACTTCTTGCCTATCCGAGAAGATTATAAAATGGATAAGCTGGCAAGATTGTACATCAAGGAGGTCGTGACACGGCATGGGGTGCCGGTGTCAATCATATCCGACCGAGACAGTCGATTTACTTCACGCTTTTGGCAGACGTTGCAGAAAGCGATGGGCACTCGACTAGATATGAGTACCGCCTATCACCCACAAACGGATGGCCAAAGTGAACGAACGATACAAACGTTGGAAGACATGCTTAGAGCTTGTGTAATCGATTTTGGTAGTAGCTGGGATACTCATTTACCATTGATTGAGTTCTCTTACAACAACAGTTACCACACAAGCATTGGATGCGCTCCATTTGAAGCATTATACGGGTGGAAATGTAGATCCCCAGTTTGTTGGGCTGAGATTGGTGAAAGCCAGCTAACAGGTCCAGAAATCATTCAAGAAACGACTGACAAGATTTCCAAATTAAAGACAGATTAAAAGCTGCAAGAGATCGCCAAAAGAGCTATGCCGACAACCGTCGGAAGCCCTAGAATTCAATGTTGGAGATCATGTCTTACTCAAAGTCTCTCCCTGGAAAGGGATTGTACGATTTGGAAAGAAAGGGAAGTTAGCCCCTCGATACGTGGGACCATTCGAGATTACAGAAAGAATCGGTCCGGTGGCTTACCGATTGAGGTTGCCACAAGAACTCAGCGGTGTACACGATACTTTTCACGTGTCAAACCTCAAGAAGTGTTTGGCGGACGAGTCCTTACATGTGCCAATTGAAGAAATAAAGATTGATGAGAAACTCCATTTTATGGAAGAACCAATAGAAATAATGGATCGGGAGGTCAAACAATTAAAACGCAGCAAAATCCCATTGTCCGAGTGAGGTGGAACTCAAGGCGAGGTCCAGAGTTCACCTGGGAACGTGAGGACCAAATGAAATCCAAGTACCCTCATCTTTTCATTTCAGCTCCTCATGAATAAATTTCGGGACGAAATTTCCCGAAGTAGGGGAGACTGTAACATCTCGTAAAAAAAAAAAAAAAAATTTGTATTATTTATTATCTATTTATTCACTTATTTCTTTATTTCTTTATTTATTTATTTATTTAAAAATTAATTTTAAGTTAAATTCAATAATATAATGATAATATAATAATTATAATAATAAAATAATGATACTAATAATAATAATAATAATATAATAATAATATTAAAAGTTGAGGGGGGTAAATTGCAAATTTTGAAACTTCAAAAGAAGTTTTAAAACTAAAAATAATAAAACTAAACCACAGGGACCAATTATATAAATTACAAATTTACATAACCGGCCCCTCCCCACCCCCGATTTTCCGGCCACCGGTCCGGCCAACTCCGGCGGACCTCCGGCGAAGCCGAAACTCACGAAATACTCGGTTTTAAACACCGAAAATTATACCAAATCGCTCGTGGACAAAATCGAACCTAACACACGCATTTAATCGTTCAAATTTCAGCTTCTAGAATCAATAATCGACCACTTTAACTTTCGGTCGAAGTGCGGCACTAAATCGAGCACTAAACACAAAAATAACAAAAGAAATCGCATAATTAGGAACATTTTGTCGTTTCCAATCATCCACTGAATTCCAATTGCTATATAAGGACACAATCGTAGAGTTTAATCTTCACACTCATACTCGACCTGCAACTCGATCAACAGTCACCTTCCGAGCCTTATAACTAACAAATAACATAGGGCTTTTGACCATTGATATCATTAGAAGCTTTCTGTGCAAACAATTTGAATTTTATCAACGTTTGATCACCATTCGAATCCGAGTTAGCCACGGTTGTTCTTCGAAGTGTTCATCCATAATCCGAAACATAAACAGGTAATTGAACATACCCATATACTCGATTTTATGTAGGGAATAAAAGCCCTAACATCAATTTGATTATCAACTTCGAATTGGGGTTCAATTTTGTGTAAACCGAATTAGGGTTCTTCGGATTTGGGGGAAATTTTGAAAACAGTGTTTAAATTAATGAAAACCGTGTCTTATCGCTGTTCAGAGCCTTGGCTCAGTGGTTAGGCGCGCGTGTGTGGAGCTTGGGGTCCCGGGTTCGACCCGGGCCAACCTCCTTTTTATTGTTTTATTTTTTTTAAAGCTTTTAAATACTTTAAAAATATGGAAAAATTTCTAAAAATTATAAAAATAAATTTATAAGTTTCCCTTATTTTAAATCTTACAAAACAGTTTCCTGTAAATTTATTTTATTTAAAAACTTTAATAGATTTTTATAAAATATTATTTAAAAATATTAAAACTTATTTTTATAAAATAAATTCTAAATCAAGTTAATTATGAAATAATCACAAAAATCATATAAATATTATTTATAAATATTATAAATAATTATTTTTATAAAATGGACACTTTATTATCTTTAAATACAAATTAATATATTTATAAATCCATAAATTATTTATGAAATTGTGGGTTATTTCTTATAAAATATATATTTGAACCAAAGGTATAAATTTATTAATCAAAAATACTATAAGTGTGAATATTCTTATTTATAAATATTATTGGATAATTATAAATTATATAATTAGACCACATTATTTTTATATTTAATCCTAAAAATATATAAATACACCTATGAAATCTTTTAATGAAATCAAAATATAAATAATTATTTTGTAAAACTTAATATTTATTGATAAATACTTATTAAAACATATACGAATATATAAAAAATTGTAACATATATATAATGCGTGTGTGACACGTGTTAAATCAAATCAACCCGAACCTTACCAAATATATTCATTGTATTAAAGACTAAATTACAAATCAATAATAGGTGTTGAACGTGTTTGATCGTGCTTGCTTAATTCTTTGAAGTTCTTATTCATATACATTACATCAATCCAAGGTGAGTTTCCGTGGCCCCTTTTTATGCTTTTATAATTGTTTCAATGTTTTTCAAACTTGGGGGAAAAGTATGCTCACCCGTTTTCGATGCTGTACAATCTTACATACAATTTTCATATTGGAATCAATGTGATACTATTCTTATATTCTAATACATACATGGTGTTATTCTATGATTCTTACAACCATTAATTCCCGGGTTTGGGAACCAACGGATAGGTATTGGTAGTACTACTGGGTTGACACCCCACCCTTCGACGATTGGTTAACTTGTGAGTTACCAACACAGCTGCCAGCAATCAGCCAGGGTGAATATATTCCGACGATTTATATGCATAACGTCATTAGGTTTGGTTGTCTTAAAACACATGTTATGTGGTTTTGCTTACAGTATGATTCCATATCAAATTCTATACAGCATCAACAACATGTTTTCAATTTAAACCTGCGGAACTCACCAACATTATGTGTTGACATTTTGAGCATATCTTTTCAGGTGAATATAAACAAAGAGGATAGCTAGTGCAGATGCCTTAGCAGAGACCTCAGGATTTCTATAGTTTTGCATATGTAATATTTTTCATTTGTTTTCATTTTGAACATTGTGTGATTTGGATTGGAATCAATAAGACTATGATAGTCGTGGAACTGACTAACCACGACACAAGTCACCATTGTGTCGAGGGACGTCATGACACGAGAAGTTTGCATGTATTATATCTCTGTATTTATACCAAGTGTTATGACGATCCCGTCCGTCGCATCCTCGTGTTTCCGCTATAAGCGGGGGTGTGACATTGTACGTCATAATGCGAGTAGAATTAAATGAGTTTGCGAAATTTCATTGAAAAATAGCTTTAAAAATCATTTAATAATATAAAAACAAATTTAAAAAATTTAATTATTACTCACCGTTGGCATCTGCTCCTCCATGCTTCATCCACCTCGGCAACAACCATTTTACCCTTTTAGCAACCGAAATGAGAGGGAAAAACACAAAAAAAAAAATTATGATACAAGTAAACGTTTGAATGAACACTAGTAGTTTATAATTCTTAACAGTAAAATAGCATAAACCCTAGATTTACTATGCAAACAACAAATAAGCACACAATTGAAAAAATGTACTTGAACTATTAACATAAATGCAACAAAACTTTCCATCGAATGGGGCGAACATAATTAGTTTTTGCTAGTGGCGATACAATGTGGCGAGTCGTTTGTGATTGAATGCAAATCATCGAGAGGTTTAAGTAAGCAAAATGGTGATTGAAAACGATGATTCTCAGGTGTCGGGGTAAGTTGATATGAGGGTGATGTTGATTACATATGATTGGGTCTATCTTGGGCTGCAAACGAAGCAAATGTTCAGTAAACAGTTCGTGAAGTGTTAATCGGAAGTTCGTTTATGTTTGTTCGTTTAAAAAGCTGATGAACATGGACAAGAAAATTTTATTCATTGGTAAACAAGTAAATATGTATAGTGAATGTGTACTTCTTTTATGTTCGTGAACATTTATTTAAACCGTTTGTCAATTAGAACATTTGTTGCGGCTTGCAAGTGAGATTAAGTGCGTTAATTTGCATTTACATATGTTCCCGAGTCTTTTTTAAAGAGAAAAATGAA